>NQMI01000058.1:58462-234943 GCA_002270565.1 Stenocarpella maydis
CCCCCCCGTCCCTGCGCCTGCTCGTGCAAGCCCCAAACACGCTTGTGCTGTATTGTTGAACGTCGCTCGTCGGACACCTTAAAAGCGAACCGCGGCTCTTTTGGCCAACTTTCACCCTCCTGCGAGGCACTTTTTGAACCTCGTCCCAGCCAGAGTTCTGCCCACCAGCGACACCAGCGACACCAGCGCGTCCCCCTCTCCCCTCTCAGCCTCGTCGCTACCCTCCCCCGGACTTCTCTGTGCCGCCAGCAGGCCTGCTGCCCCCTGCCGTCGCATTCAATTGCCTCGGCTGCCCGGTCCGCCGCTCCAACGTCAGCGGTCTTCTCTATTCTACCCACACCCGACACCATGGGCATCATCGAGGATGAAGTCAAGGGCCTCCACGCCAAGCTCGAGGCCCTCGAGTCGCGCATGAAGTCCCTCGAGTCCAGGCAGTTCGGCGGCCCTCTCACCTCCGAGCAGGTCCGCATGATCCTCATCGGCCCTCCTGGCGCTGGTTAGTTTGTCGCCGCCCGCCCTTGACAAGAGGACAGGGTGCGCCTCGCCGGGCTTCGGCATGCTGACGGAGCTCTGAAACTCGCAGGAAAGGGCACACAGGCCCCCAAGATCAAGGAGAAGTTCAACTGCTGTCACCTGGTATGCGACTTGCCTTTCCCGATACCGCCATACCGCCTCGTGCGCGCCGGCGCGTGCGGTGCGGCACCAAGGATGAGAGTTACTGACGCGTGTCTTGAATCGTACTAGGCAACCGGTGATATGCTGCGGTCCCAGGTCGCCAAGAAGACCCCCCTGGGTCGGGAGGCTAAGAAGATCATGGACGCCGGTGGTCTCGTCAGCGACGACATTGTGATCGGCATGATCAAGGCCGAGCTGGACAACAACCAGGAGTGCAAGGGAGGGTAAGAAATGCACCCCGCGTCAATCTGATTGAGCCTTCATGAACATGCCACCACCTCGCCAGCCGTTTTGTGTCTTCTAACGCCCCTCGCCCCCGGCCAGGTTCATCCTCGACGGCTTCCCCCGCACCGTGCCCCAAGCCGAGGGCCTCGACGCCATGCTCCGGGAGCGCAACCAGAAGCTGCAGCACGCCGTGGAGCTCAAGATCGACGACGCCCTGCTGGTGGCGCGCATCACCGGCCGGCTGGTGCACCCGGCCTCGGGCCGCAGCTACCACGTGACCTTCAACCCGCCCAAGGTGCCCATGACCGACGACATCACGGGCGAGCCCCTGGTCCAGCGCTCTGACGACAACGCTGAGGCCCTCAAGAAGCGCCTCGCCACCTACCACCAGCAGACCGCCCCAGTCGTGGGCTACTACCAGAAGACGGGCATCTGGAAGCCCATCGACGCCAGCCAGGAGCCTGGCCAGGTCTGGAAGAGCCTGCTGGCCATCTTTGAGGGCGACAAGGACAAGGCAAAGAGCAGCGGCGCCGGCCTCCTGAGCAGGATCGCTGGCCGTTAAGGTCGTTAAGGCCGTGTTCATCATCATCGTCGTCGTTATCATCCTCTCTCGCGCGCGCGGCTACTATGCAACACCAAAACCGCCCTTGACGTCCAGCCCACCTCAACCCGGCCAGTGGGGGTTCTTGATCTTGAACAAAGAGACGCAGAAAGAGAAAAGATGCCATCTCAAAATGTAGAAATTGGACGAGATCTCAAGAATCCAAAATGACCAAAGGAAGCCCCCCCCCCCCGGACGTGCAGGAAAACTTTCCCCCTCGTCATCTTTTGCCGCGAAACAAAACAAATATTCGGAAAGCATTCTCGATGTTCTGTGGAACGCGCGCGCGAGAGAGATCACGAGTCTGTGGGATCGCTACGCCGAAAAACGTGCCATGTATGTATATCAAGACGGGCTGCCCCCCCTCCCCCCCCCCGCCAAGACCCCGGGCTTCCTGCCGTGTATGCTATGAAATGGAAAAGTTCTACCCAGCACGAAAGAGCTCCCGGTGATATCCCTGCTACTATTTGAACTGATTCCCCTTGGTTTGTTTGCTGGTGATATCGTCACGGCACGCTGGGCGGGACGAGTAGTCTTGTTGCACCGTTAAAGAAACAAGAAACTGCCAGAGACAAGACGACCTCCCAATTCTCTGTTCTGCGTACTCAGTGCCACCGGCGTAACTGTAAACAGCAAGGGGGTATTATACATAAAGTGGAACATATGCCGTACCCTTTCTCCAAGCATGCAAGTTAAAAAAAAACACACTTATCTCTCTCCCCGTTCCTTCCTATAATTCAAACACGCGCATGTGTTTGTCGTGGTGGAGGTTGTGCTGCCCTCGACCACTTTCCGTATGGGCCACTCCAGGTCCTCCTCCTCTCATCGCCAACAAGATGCTCTTGACCATGATCCCCACCACCTTCCTCACCACCCAGCTGTTATCCAGAGAGCGCCACGCTATGGAGTATAACAAAAGAAAAGCTCTGCCGACTATGCCACCCCCACCACTGTCACCACCCCTACTGCTCTGACTGCCAGCAGTGGTTGTTGTATGATGATGATCTTGAGCCGTCGATGTCGTCACTATAATACGCAAGGAAAAAAAGTGGAAGGAAAAGGGGGTAAGGGAAGACAAGATGGGTGCGCCGCTCGCTCTCGCGCAAGGACGAAGCGGCGGCGGAACCGGCGGTGTTTGTTGCGAGCCGGGTTTCGTGCGAAGGTACGCCTTGTGACAGTCACCCAGCGCAGTCCACGCCGACGCCGGGAGCAGGGCCCAGACATCACCCACGCATGAGGCAGCGAGGCGCGCTCGGACTTGTCCTGCCAGGATACCCTACAGGCCTGGAAGCTGTCGCTACCGTCGGGGCGTGGCTGAGTGTTGGTACAACAAGTCAGCAAGAATGCACACGCGTACAGTATACAGAGGCAAGTGAGAGATCATCTAGGGCAGAGGACGGGTTCCCGCTTACCGTTCACCATCTGCCTCTGCTTGTTCAGCCAGCTTTTGGGCTGATCCTTCCTCTGCAGGACGACGTGGTTGCTCTGTAGCCGGCTCGTGAGGTCGTACCATGCCGTAGAGATCATTGCGTTCTCGCGCTGGAGATTCTTGATGATCTGTTCGTGGGCAGCCTGCGGGGAAAGGGTCCTGTGTCAGCCAGAAGAGCGCACAACAGGGATCATCTCTCCCGAGGGGGAGCCGCGGAGTATTGACATATTGTAGTTGGGTATCAAGATCGACACCGGATCCCTCCACTGCGGATATACGAATGAGAATGACCAGCCCGAGAGTTCACGTTGACAGAGTTACAAGATAATATTCACAGAGACAAGACTTGGGATGCATTGTAAAAAGGAAACTTTTCTTGTGAAATGGACATGATGTAATTCGTTAAGTGGGAAAAGATCAAGACATACCTTCTGCGCCGCCAACGCCGAGCCCGACTCCAGAGCCTTGAGCTGCTTTTGAAGCTCGAATCGCTCCTGGTCTGCTTTCTCGAGTTGCTGCAATAACAGCCACATGTTAGCCCATAATCAATGGGGGAAACATCTACTACCTAGACTTCGTGAAGCGCGAGAGCCACCCGCGGGTCCCCTTCGTCCGGGTCCTCTGCCAGGCCAGATCCTCGGGCGGAGGCGTCACGCGTCGTAGCAGCTGGGGACCAGATGGGCCCTGACAGCTGCCAGAGTCATGAGACCGCCTGGCCGCCACGGGTGGAGGAGCCGGTAGCATAGGTGGAGGGACACTGCCCGAGTCACGGTTCTCTCCAAGAGGACGATCCAGGACCACAGGCGCCTGCGCGGTACTCGGGCCACCGTGCTCTTCATCCCGAACACGCACAAGGGAATTTTGGCCACTTGACCCGTCTTCCACAATAGGCCCGAGAGTTGGAGTCATGAGAAACCCTGGTGACGACAATGTCTCGCAAGAGTCCCTCCGCCTCCGGGGACCTGGGTCAGTCCGCACAGAAGTTACGGTGGCCAATGGGTCGAACGGTTTAAGAGCTTTTAAATAACTTGCCTCTTTCTGGAGCTTGACGCGGTCTCTGAGCTTCTCGGTCTTGGACTTGTAGTCCTTGACCTTCTCGTCCAGGTCGGCCTGGCTGACACCCTCGGGCGCCACGTTTGCAGGCGGGCCTTCGAGCTCCCTCTCCTTGGAGAGCTTCTCCTTGGCGACGAGGGCATCGAGAAGCTGCGACTTGTGCATATTGTTCTCGATTTCGAGGCTGTTGTATTTTCCGCGCAGGGACTCGAGTTCGGATCTGAGAGACGCTGCAATTAGCTGGTCAGACTGCTTGAGCCTCTCGAGGGCATCGAGGCGGTCGGAGCCGACCGCATCCACTGCGGAACCATTGTCTACGTCAGCTTTCTGCTCGCAAAGATTGTAGTGAGGGCCACCGGTCAACGCACGATCGGTCTTCATAGCTAGGTTCTCGCGGTCCTTGTCCTTCGCTTGCTCTTCGAGCTTGCGGTTCCGCACTCTGAGCTCGTCCGCCTCTCTGGTGGCCTGAGCGAGTTGTTCACGGATGCTGTTGTACGCGAGGTGCCTGTTGAAGTCCGATGTGAGCGTGCCGAGCGGGCCGAATGTCAGAGCTTTGTCGATGCCATTGACTAACTCTTCGCCGCTCATACTCGAAATGAGGGCATCGATTTGCTCCTGAGCAACTCCATACTTCTCGAAGACCGAGTTGTACCTTGACACCGCGACATCACGTTCCGCTCTGCTGCGGTCCAGCTCTCGCCGGAGCTCATCGACCTGTGAGCCGACGGCCGCACCATGCTTCAGAACCTCAATCTCGGCCTCGAGGAGCTTCACCCTTGAGAGGTCTCTGGTCGACTGCTGAATCTCACGCTCGAGGTCGCCAGCCTCACTAGCCTGAGACGCAGGCGAAGGAGCCCGAGGTACCTCGCCGGCCCCGGCCAGTTGCTCCTTCAGGTCCTCCAAATATTTCTCGTTGACGGCGTTCTGAAGCTTGAGCTTTTCGTAGTCTTCCCTGACCTCCATGTACATCGCCTTGTAATGCTCCTTCTGTTCACGCTCGGTGGCGATGTCCTTCTCGATCATGCTAATGGCAGTAATCGTTTCCCTCTCGCTGCCCTGTAGCTTCTTGCGTTCGTACTCCAGCTCTGCGAGCTTTCCTTCCAGCCCCTTTCGTGCGTCCAGCTCGTACTTCAGGCTTGCGATCTCCTTCTCGTAATCCCTATTGTCGGCAAGCTTCTGCTTGTACCGGTCAGCAGCATTGGCCTTCTTCTCGAGCTCCTGGGTGTGATGCCGCAGCTCGTCGTATTTGTCCTTGTACTCCTGGCCCTCCTCGCTGCTAGCCTTGTATCGCTCGAGATCAACCTCCATACGGTGTTGGTTCTGCTTGTAGGTTTCAAGTTCCTCCTCCTGGGCCGTAATAAGCTGAGACTGCTCATCAATCTTGCCCTGGAGGACCTGAACCCTCTGCGACTCGTCGGCGCCATGGAGCTTACGCAGGCTGTCCAGTTCTTCCTCGACCTCGGCGAGTTTGGCCTTGATCTCGGCGTGGCTCTCTTGAAGGTAGACATGTCGCGAGTTGAGGTCGGCAAATCGCTTGGTCGCCATTTCCAAGTCGTGCGCCTTCCTCTCAAGTTCGGCCTGGGCCTTGGCAAGTCTTTCCTCGTGTTCCAGGTCGGCATCCCGGTCACCTGCTGCCTCGTCCTGCTGGGCCTTGGCAGCTAGCTCGGTCATCTGCTTCTGTTTCTGCTCCAGCACCAGCCGTATCTCGTTCTGATCTTTGGCGTCTAATTCGTTCTGGATCTTCTTGATGGCCCTCGCTTGCACATCCTTGTTGTTCAAGTTCATGGTGGCGGTCACGAGGAGCACGGCGGCGAGCTTGATTGCGATGGGGATCAGCTTCTCCTCAGGCCCATGGGGCTTCATGCCTTGGGGTTCCGGGTGGGGGGGGGATACCTGAGCGAGACCCTCGGGGTCCGGCTTCTCTGCGATGGCGCGGAAGTCGGCCACCTGAGCCAGAGGTAGACATTCGGTAGCGTCGCGGCGCATGTACTTGAAGAGGCCCTTGTAGACAGATTGCAGGTTACGTTTCTGCGTCAGCCACTTGGAGCTGCCCAGGTTCGCGTCGAGCTCGGACAAGTCGTATGCGGGGTCGAGGTCGTGGAGCACACGGCCCAGCACGAAGCCATCGGCGAGGTCGTCAATGGACTGGGCGGCCTGGCCCTCTTCTGCGAATGTGTTGACCCATTTCAGGAGCGCGCTCTGCGCGGCTGTACCGAGCGGCATGTTTGCAGTGTGCCCTGCACCGGGGTGGGAACGTCTGTATCGAGTGCTGGGTGTCTGATCAGGTTCGTGCAGCTGGAGGGTTGAGGGTGGGTTGCCAGGTGGGCAGGCGCGATGTGTCGGTGAGGATGGATGGAGCAACCACGAGAACTACTACGTAGCACGAGTGCTCTGAGGAACAGAGAGGCGGGAGAATGCCCCAGAGGAAGAGCGGGACAAAAAAAGAGGAGAAAAGAAACCAGGCATAAAAAACGATAGGTCGAGGGCAAAGCTCGTGGTCGTTGAAATTGTGAACGGAGGGGGTGTTGTTTGGGCAGGGTGAGCGGACGGCTTCATCAAAAATTAAACGAGGTAACGAGTATATATGGAAGTGGGTTCGTCAAAGCCCCTTTCCCAAGCGGATGGAATTGGCCTCGTGCCGTCCGCGAGTCGCTTTCACGCGGCCCTCTGCTTTATGATGATCAATGGTGTTGTTGTTGCCCGTTGTCGCCTTGTGCTGTCGTGCGGCGAGGAGAGAAAGAACAAGGGCTCGTCTATTGTCTGCCCCCGGAAGGCTATTGTGTGTCTCCTCTCCCTCTCCTCCTCTCTGTCTGGCGGTCTGCGTCTATCTGGGGCTCCGCCGGCCTGACTGTCGATTGCATGCTCGCACCAAGGGCGGGAGATTGACGGTAACGCCGGGCAGACCAGATCGGGCGGTCCGTGGAGGAACTATGGGAACGCGAGGTGCGAGACAAAGAAAGATGCGATGAGGCAGGAGGGAGAAGCCTTGTGACGCTGGGGCTGGAGCTCGAGCTCGAGCTCGACCCGGCTCGCCCCTCTGCATGCAGTCCGCAATCTGCCAGCCAGCCAGACAGCCTATCAGTGTCGCGGGTCGTCCGCAAGTCCTCGATGAAATTGTATCCTCAGACTGGCCTAGTGCGCGGCATTGGGGCCGATGCGGCGCGGTGCAGCTTGTCAAGGTGGCTTGTCTGACACCAACCAACGTTTGAGGTTTTGGCAGGGGTCCCGAGGCCCGAGAACTGGGGCCAACCAAGACTTGAAATGTTCACACTTTCTCGGGGGTCTCTCTCACCTCGGCCCGGCACTAGGCAATCTCGACGCTGCCCCATATCACCGAGAGCCCGCTGACATTAGCAGTCGACTGCGGTGGAGCCGGCTCCCTTTGGGTTTTGGTTGCCAGGCCACCCTAAGTAATAAGTACTTAGACTAGAGCATATATAATGCATACCTGGGGTAGTATTGTGTTCCAATCATAGAGGGTGGTGTACTGCTACGCTGGTCTGCGCCATGTGGTTCTGGTGGTTTGTTTCCTGACATGCAAGCGAATACTCCTGCATGAACAGCGCCGCCGATCGCTTGTTACACGCCACCAGGCGACGCAGGCAGGCAGGCGAGCCCGCCTTCAGGGGATCACTCAACTTGGACGCTACATAAGATCCGTACTCGCCCATGCCCTCTCTGCCCTGCCACGAACAAAACGTGGTAGTCCACAAGTCTCCTTGGGCATTGTCACTGCCACTGCGTCTGCTTCCGCGGTGCTGTGCTACATTGCAGTAATTCACAATGCTCCTCCCTTGTACGGAATATCCCGCTCTCACCGTCGGCCCATGATGAGGTCTCATGAATGAAATGCCGCGCCATCAATGTCCCGCGCGAGCCGCCCCATTGACCCTGCAGAGGCCCGCTCTGACACTGATTGTTCGGAGTCAGAGCAGCGGAGATGAACTTCCCCCAGTGGTGCCGGGGTTTCTCACCGCTTTGACCAGTAATAAGTGCAGCACATGACATCTCCCCCTCGAAGGATGGGGGCAGTGACACTTGACACCCTCACCCAGGCGGGGAACCAGGCAGGGGAGTCACGGACCAACAAGGTTAAGAATATCTGGCCAGGCAGCTACAGTATGTCTGCAGGCCAGTGAGGCATTGCAGCCGGGGAGATGCGGATTGGACAACATAGTCTCTGATTATTGCTTGGTACCACGGCCTTACACTAAACCCTGACTGGCGTATTGTAAACCTTCGTCGCCCAGATGTAGAAGATCGTAGGTGGCAGATCCTAAGGCTGTCTCCCTGGCTTCGAGCCGCAACTTAGTTGCCACAACAGCAGCAGTCCCAACACATCTGGGCAGTCTGTCAAACACATGCGACAACAGCCCGAGCAACATTCACAAGTAGCCTTCTCTCATGATTTTAGCGTCAGAGATGGGGTCCCGATCGGTGTCACGTTGGTATGCATCGGAAGCCGGGCGATGAGGGAACCAAACAAGGAAATACTGTAGAGTTCAGCGCCTGTCCCTTTTTAACCAAGAGCCGTCCTCCGTGACAAAGCGAAGGTATTATCGCTGGGCCCTGCCCAACGGAGGGTCATCAACTTTTTGTACCAAAACTCGTCCTCGACATTCCTACACAGGCCCTCCTGCTCTCCCGACCACCAAGTCACGCTCGGAGCATCGTGGAGGAGAGTGTCGAGGGCTGGCTTGGCTGGCTTGGCTCCACGCCGCCAGCCCCACATGCAGCCGGCCCGCTCAAGAGTGTTGCTTCTCAATAGTGACGACCTTGTCCTCCTCGACAATCGCACCAGTGTCCTGTGCCCAAACCTGTAGACTCTCGTAAACCTTCTCCCCTGCGGTTGCGGCGAAAGCCCTAAAAAAAGAAGGTTGGGCGAGTCAGTAAATCTGACACACTTGACCGGTGTTGGGAAAAGGGGAAATGTAAACCCAGGGTGCAGACCCAAGGGGGGCAGTCCGGCGTACTTGATGATGGTGTACTCGTGGGTGATGACACCCTTCGCATCTGCGATCTGCTTCTTGGCGGCGGAGACGACGCTGTCGGAGGCGTCCTCGGGGAATGAGACGATGAAGGACTTCTGCGCCTCGACGGCGAAGGCACCGCTGATGGCGGAGAGGGCCAGGAGGAGGTATGCGATCAGCTTCATGGTTGCGACGTAGTGGTGGTGTGGTCGGGTATGATGGCGCGGTCGGCCAAAGGCTGAGAGATCCGGTGACGTCGGTGGTGAGGGACTGACGATGGGACCGCAGTCCGTGTCGCAAACGGGAAAGAGGGCCGGTTGGATCGGATCGTGTTGATCTTGTAGCACCCGTTGACTTGAATGCCAGGGGATCTCGTGTTCGGTTTGCTGTAGCGTATTGCAGGTGCTTCGCTCGGGACGACGAGGCTGGAGATAATGAGTGTCTGCTTGGAGCCAAGTAAGTCGAGATCGGGAATGGCTATCGGGCCTCTTTTAAACACAGGCCCAGAGTTGGGTTGACTTGGTTCGACTTGGGTTGAGTTGCCGGGGAGGGAGGGGACTCCGTCCCTTGCCCAGGCCATAAAGGCTTGGCTGCACAACGTTGGCCATGGCGTGCCGCTTGTACAACATACATGTCACCCCGACGTCCGCTAGGTTGACTAACAGTATTACCCATGAACTGACGATTCTGTGGACCCCTCAACATCACAAGAGATCTCAAATTGACGGAGTGTGCCACGCCGAACTGATGTTCCGCCTGTTCTCCGCAGCACAAGCCATCCAGAGGTGTCCTGAGGATTCTCGAAAGCCGAACCTACCCGTTCCCAAAGGGCCTGGCTCGCTCCCACCACACACCGACTTCTCCTTGTGGACAATGGCAGTGCTTGGCCGCGCACGAGTATATCGCGGGCATCGCCTTTGGAGAATTTCCAGCAGGCTGGTCGTAATGCCAATGCGGTAAAAGAGAACGGATACGAGTGTGGTCTAACCAAACTCCCTGAAGTCGGTATTGTTGTCTCACCACAATGCGCTGAAATGATTTGTTGTTCCATATTTTATGCGCTTATCGTTCGTTATCGAACAATGTGGCCAGAGACAACCTGTTCTGAATGGATTGGGTGAGCGGGGCTCAGCCCAACGCAGGGGGTTCGAGAGAGTGCATTTCCGGCCAAGGGCGCATTGCACCACAGCAATGAAGTGCTCAAGCAACCGGAGATAGCAGGTGGTGCAAATGGATCTGCCCCCCATACGAGATATCGACTGAGACCAGTGGTAGAGTCAATCATCATTCCCGACCGCCATGGTAACGCCTTCGAAAGACAGGACCGGGACGCCATGCTTCCCGGCAAAATGAGAAGATAAACAAGAACATGGGAGACGCTCAAGGCACAGCACTTGAGGGAACGCTCTCCGTCTCTCCCCAAACGTCCTTGCTCTCCTGCTCGACCGCGCGCATAGCCGTAGCGACATCCTCGAGTTTTGCAACGACGTCCAGCACTCCCTGGTTGACGCGTTGGAAGTAACGATCATTGGCCTCTCGCCGTTTCCGTGCAAACTTGATATCGGTCTCTGTCTCCTCCTCGAGCTTCTGGCCCAGCCGCTCAGCACCGAGCCCCGCGCTCCGTGGTCTCACACTGGCCGTCCCGGCACTCCGCGCCGCACCGTCCATGCCTGCACCTGGGCCACCGGCGGTGGTACCCTCCGTCCTGGATTCGGCGCCTGCACCGCCCTTCTCCGACGCAGTCCCAGGCCCTATGGATGTTTCGATAGCCTCATCTGCCTCGCTGCGCGCCCAGGCCTGAGCGAGCGCAATCTGCGCAGCCCGCAGCTCTGCAAGCTTCCGGTCATGATCAGGCCCGAACACTCGCGTCCCGCCGCTGGCAGAGAGTTCAACCTCCTCCAGGGTGGCTTGCATCTCTGCCCATAGTGCATCCGTCCTATCGGTCGCGCGGGTAGATTCTCTCCGCGTGGTCTGTATGGGTGGCAAGTTGAGCCCGCCAGCTCCGAGGGCGCCTGATCCGGAGGCTCCGGCCGGCCGGCGGGTACTGGGAGTGGCCTGACCCGCATTCCGGATGGTGCGGGATTCCATTGGCTTCGGCAATGTTGAGAGGGCTGCAGCTAGGGGGTCATGAGAGAACGTGGACGAGCCCCGCGGGTGAGCTTGTGAGGTAGGCGGTAGTCCAGTGGTAGCGGGCCCTGGGCCAGCAACAGTACTTGATAAGGAGACATGTGAAGCGGCCGGCGAAGGATGCAGGAATAGAGATGGTGGCGGGTCCCTCTGGGGCTTCGTCTGCGTGTGCCGTGGTTGAGACATGGTTCTTGTCTTACTCATCCAGCCCAGCTTATGTCCGGAGTAGACGGCTAGGTCTGCCTCGGACGCGTGCATGCGCACCGTGCCGCGTCTCCCACAGTCCGAGGCGAGCAGAGCGAGGCACTGGATCCCGAGGCTGACGGCCTTTCTGGTGGGGGGCTGATTACGTACCAACAGCCACTTCCCGAGGCGGAAGACAGCCGAAGGACAGGATGACTGAAAGTACTGGCAGTAAATGGGCGGAACTCGTGGAATCAGCGCGGTAGTGTCTGGTGGTGATGAGGGTAGACCATTGGGTCTCTGCTCCTTCCTCTGCAGTACGTATGGTAACGGAATGGGCTTGCTTGATAATGTTCTCAAGACATACCTAGGTCAACAGGTATATCCGCTCCTTGTTCTAGGGTAGACAGGAGAGAGCTGGACCGACGGCTTGTCAAATGTCCATCGAGTAGGCCGACTGACCGCTCTCAAATACTATGTAGCCTGCACATCAGGGGCTTGTCTACTGGTGTCTCTTAGCTCCAAGTCCACCCGGGGGGTAGTGCAGATGTGATGAGCCCGACTCGGAAGGCAGGAATTTCCTGCTCCGTGGCGCGGCCAGGTGGTCCAAGCGTCCGCTCCTCCCCCGAATGGAAACGTACAGGCAGCCCGCACACTTTTCGAAGTTTTCCTAGCAGGAAAGCAGCCCGCTCTGGAGTCTTTTCCCAACGACAAATCATCGAACCCCCCCCCACATCACCCAAGTTCAAGCGATCAAGTCATAATCGGTGAGTAGAGCCTACATGTCTGTTTTGACTTTTTCCCCCAAGCAATCCCGCAATTCCCCAACCGACTGCGATCCGACCGACAAACGCCCGCATCAGCGAACCGAACACCAAAAACAACCCTCAAATCCAATCCACCGATCTACCCGGTGACGCACGACACAACAAATTCAATTTCAGGTCTCCGGGGACGAACACACGTGGCTGACATTCTGTCGCGTCTCTACAGCTATTCAAGATGGGAAAAGGCAAGCCGAGAGGTCTCAACGCCGCGCGCAAGCTGCGCAACAACCGCCGTGAGCAGCGCTGGGCCGATTTATCCTACAAGAAGCGTGCGCTCGGAACCGCCTTCAAGTCCTCGCCCTTCGGTGGCTCATCCCACGCCAAGGGAATCGTCCTCGAGAAGGTCGGTGTCGAGGCCAAGCAGCCCAACTCCGCCATCCGAAAGTGTGTGCGTGTGCAGTTGATCAAGAACGGAAAGAAGGTCACCGCTTTCGGTACGAAACCACCCTCCTCCCCTAGCCGGTCCACGTCTTCTCCCGGCTGGGCATCAGAGCGCAATCAGAGATGTGCAGACGCAATAGCGAGCATATGATGAGCTGACAGGTGATGATTTCCATAGTCCCCAACGACGGTTGTCTGAACTTCGTGGACGAGAACGACGAGGTGCTCCTGGCTGGTTTCGGTCGTAAGGGCAAGGCCAAGGGTGATATTCCTGGTGTGCGATTCAAGGTCGTCAAGGTTTCCGGTGTCGGTCTGCTCGCTCTGTGGAAGGAGAAGAAGGAGAAGCCCCGTTCTTAAGCAGTGTGCATGGACGGAAAATGGAATAGGGATGCTTTCGGTTTTGGCGTCATCTGTGCTTGCTCTCATCGGCATCTTATCAGGCAAAATGGGGGGTTCTCATATTCACACGGTAGACATGGTCGACGAATGAAAAGATCATCACGCCACGACAAACGAACAAGGCGCAGGGGCCACCCGTCTCTTTCACTCTCAAGAAGTTACAATTGTCAAGAGGGGATGGCCAGAAAAGATGATCAGATTGGGGCCTGCGACAGTGAGGCTAGCCCATCCAGGCCATACGTTGCTGGTACATGACTTCTATAGCTTTTCCCGGGCTTCCTCGGCCTCATCTCCAGAGATGTACTTCAGAGCATAGTCTGCAGCCAGTCCAGCACTGACCGCCCCACCAGTAAACCAGCAACCATTTACAAACCACCACCAACAGTCTTTGACGTCTTTGAGGTTGACCTTCTTGATCATGTACCCAAGGGTTAGAGCGGCACTGCCGCAGCTGCCGACGAAGAAGGCCGGACCAGCGCCAGCAGCAATCCCAGAAGCAGCGAGGAGGCCGACCTGCACGGCACCGAGGCCAACGAGAAACCGTTTCGACTGGTCGTGCGCGAGGGCCACACTCTTGATGCCCGCCTTGGCATCGTCCTTGACGTCCATGTGCGCATAAATGCCATCATACAGAACCGTCCACGCCACGTTCGAAGAGTACAGGAGGGCAGCAGCCGTCAGCGCAGGCGTGTTCGAGAGCAGATCGACCCCGAGCGCCGGGAACCCCACGAACGCGCCCCACGAGAAAGTGAGCCCGAGGACGAACTGTGGATAGTACGTCACCCGCTTGGCCAGCGGGTACGAGGCCACGAGAAGCAGGCTCGGCGTGGCGCAGAAGAAGCACTCGAGCGGGAACTGGAGCAGGATCGCCAGCCCCGCGAGGAGCTGCGCGCCCGTGAATACCAGGCCCTGGAACGGCGTGACGGCGCCCCGCGCGATGGGCCGCAGCCGCGTCCGGGTGACGTGGGGGTCGAGGTTGCGGTCCCAGAGGTCGTTGATGGTGCAGCCTGCGCCTCGCATGACGAGCGCGCCGGCGAAGAAGAGCGCCGTCGTGCCGATTACGGTCCCCGGTGATGCCATGGGGTTTGCTAGCGGGGCGGCCATGAGGGTTGAGAAGACGCAGGGGAAGAAGAGGTAGTAGGTGCCCGCGGGCTTATCGAGCCTTATGAGCTCTGCGTAGGGGACCCATGATGACGGCAGGAGTCCGAGCAGGCCAGTCTTGGGAGGCTCATAGGGGGCGGGTGGTGGTGGAGGCTCTTGCCCGTTGACAACAGGGGCTTCTCTAGCCGGAGCAATGGACTTCTGAGCATCGCCAGATGCGAATTCTCTGAGCCATTTGGCTCTCGCCGTTCGGGCCTCGATTCCGCGGAACACTTGAGGCTTACTCCAGACTGGCCATGCTTGGTGATGGAGCAGAAATCTGCGAGGGGTAACACAGGGGGCAACAAGTCGAGAAGACGTGGTTCTTGCTCGGCCAGCTCGGACTGTGTTCATGGCGATTGCAATGATGCCCCTCTCGTGGGACCTGAGATCACATTAGCTTTCGATTGTCTGATAAACTGGTCAATTTGTTCGCAGCCTTTGTCCCCAGCCTGTTTCCTCTCCTCACGAACGACTTCTCGTGTTCACCAGCCATACTGTGCAAGCCCACAGATGATCATAGCAGCCGAGAGTGATTTCTGCTCGCCATATTTGATTCCAGCGAAGAATCACTCGCTTCTGGGAAGGGTATTGTGACAATCGTAGCTGGCCAGTTCATGCAAGCCAGCTCCATGCGTGGAAGGAGACGAGAAAGCACACCATGAGTTAGGTCACACAGTAATAAGCATAAACATAATGCCTACCTCAACTTGACACACAGTACTGCCGCTTTCAGACGTTCATGGGAACACAACCTGATCGCCTCGCTGATAAGTCATTTCCAGACCTAGGGAAGGGACGGCTAGAGTCAACTACCAGCAGAAGCGCTAATAGTACAAAATCACTTTCTTCTCAGCCTTGTCACTGCACCTTGGCGGCTTCAAAATTAGAGTGGACCTAATTGATACGGAGCATCGTGATTGGCTGACTAGCTGAAAGCTTAATCGGCCGCGCCACCCGTCGCTTCCAGGGTACAAACTTAAAGCAACCCTTCTTCCCCCCCCCAACGCCTTCCTCGCCTGCCTCATTTGTACCAGTCGGTTCACGGCGGGAAGTGCCTCACACCGAGCATGCGCCCAGTAGTCATACCACACGATCGCGTCGCGCAGTCGCATCACCCTGCAGCCCCTCCCCATCCCGAACCTCGGCAGGCTTGCGCCTCTCGATAGCATCGCCCACGTGCCCGGGCACCCGCTTCAAGATGCCCAGCATAGCGACGCACCCTCAGGCCAAGTTCGACCCTATTCCACCAGATCTCGACCTGCATGGCTTGGTCGACCGAACCCCCAACTTTGAATGGGTGCAGCGCATACCTGCTTCCAAGATCAGGAAGATCGAATTTGAGAAACTTGTGTGGTACCAGGTGATCAAGCAAGGGAAGCCTCTCGTCATAGAGGGCTGGAATAGCAAGCTCCCCAAGTCTCTGTTCAGTCCGCAGTGGCTCGAGGCGAATTATGACAAAAAGCGTGAGTCTTGCCTGCCCCTTCTTCCGGCAGATCGGTAGCTGATGTCCCGCACAGAGGAAGATGTCCGTGACATCAACTCACAGTCTAACATACCGATGACGATGGGCCACTACCTGCGGTCGATGCGCCAGCTGACGGACCAATGGACCCCCAAAAACTTCCAAGACGAGCGAAGGCAGCGGCTGTACCTTAAGGACATCGATTGCCCACCAGAGTGGCACGACCATCTGCGCAAAGTGATGCCGCCGGGGTTGTTCTATTTTAACGAAAACGTCGAGGAATACGGCCCCAAAGATGACGACCTTTTCATGGAAGAGCATACCGCCGCTCCGGCAGGAGATCTCATGAGCAGCCTTCCCAAGGAGATGCGGGCGCAAAACCTGATGTGCTATATTGGGCACGAGGGCACATACACACCAGCACATCGCGAAATGTGTGGTTCTCTAGGCCAGAATATCATGGTCGAAGCTTCGGGCAACGAGAACGGAGAAAAGGAGGGCAGCTCGATCTGGTTCATGACTGAGACCAAAGACCGACAGATCGTCCGGGAATACTTTCTGTCAATGTTAGGGCACGATGTCGAAATTGAGAAGCACTTTGCCCAGATTAATGCTTGGAAGAAAGCCACGTTCCCGGTCTACATTGTCGAGCAGAGGCCCGGAGACTTCATTCTGATTCCGCCTCTAGCGCCACATCAAGTGTGGAATCGCGGTACCAGAACCATGAAAGTGGCGTGGAACCGCACAACCGTCGACACGCTTGATCTCGCCCTGCACGAAGCGCTTCCCCGAGCGAGGCTCGTCTGCCGTGACGAGCAGTACAAGAACAAAGCCATCATCTACTATACGCTGCAGAAATACTATCGGCAGCTGCGGGATGCGGCAGAGTCTCAGATGTCACTGCTTCTCGGTGATGAAGTTGGCAGGGATTCTGTGAGGCTCACGCAACTCAAAAAGGATTTCAAGAAACTTTTCGGGCTTTTCACAGAGATCTTGGTGGACGAAATGTTCTCCTCCAAGGAGAAGAACATGGAGATGATTCCGTTTGACTCTTGTGTCATCTGCTCTTACTGCCGCTCGAACATCTTCAACAAGTTTCTAACCTGCAAGCATTGTGTGCGAGACCTCATTGATGGTGACCAGGACACATATGACGTCTGCATGGAGTGTTATGCCATGGGCCGATCTTGCCTCTGCGTGTCAGGGCTGTCATGGTGCGAGCAGTGGGACTGGTCTGAGCTAGTGGACAACTATGAGGCGTGGCGAAGCATGGTCATATTCAACGACGGCTACGTCGACGTGAAATCGTCACCGCCACCTCTCGAGGTTGCCAGGATGAAGCTTAGCAGAAAAGCTTTGGCCCAGGTCTGCCAGGAACAACTGCGGCGGCGACCTTTCAACGATATCTCGAAACCCGATAAGGAGCCTGATCCTGAGCCATCAGAGCCTGAGGTCAACGAGGAAGGACGGCCCAAGAAGCCGAAGAGGAAGAAGAAGAAGGGCGACACATACAAGTGCCACACCTGCTGTCACAAAGACTACACCTACCGGCTGGCCTTCTGTACCACGCCAGGTTGTAACCAGGCGTACTGTTTTGGCGTTCTCTATCGAGCCTTCGACATGATGCCGCAGGATGTACTGCAAGAGGAACAATGGCAGTGCCCGAGATGCCGATTGATTTGCAACTGTGGCGGGTGTCGAAGGACCGGCATCACGACGCCGTACGAGCCAAAAAACACATACATCGGCCACGACACCCGTGCTGTTGCAGACGACCGCAGCCAAGAGTCGTTGGTTGATTTCCGCGTGCACAACTTGAACTGGCTCAATGCCGCGGGCGATGGCAGTCGCAACCACAATAGCAAGCGGATCCAGCGACTGCGCCAGGAAGCTGAGGCGGACAAGGCCAGAGAAAATGGCTTCGCCACAGGTGATCCTGCAGAGAACGGTGCAGCTCCTTATCAGGATGGCCCTGCGCACCAGCCTGGCCCAGGCGGACCCGGTAATCAGAGTGGGATGCAAGAAGCTACCAATGGACCTTCGGCTCACGGGGCTGATGCGAACGGCCTCCAACACCAAGAAGTCAACGGTACTGCCAACGGCACGGATTTGTCCATGCTTCCTGACCCTCAGGCTTCTCTATTCCCCGAGCACGAAGCCTATCCGGACCCTTCGACTCTTGGTGCAGAGCGAAGACTGGGAATGGGCTACTATGAACAAGATGATACGCAAGACAAAATTCTCTTTGATCCGTACCAGGAGCCAACTGAAAGAGATGACCCGATCAGTGATTTTGAGGAGTCAGAAATTGTCAAGAAGTCGCTGCGTGCCGCCAAGCGGCGAGCTCGGCAAGATGAAGACCCAGATTTCGTGGTCGGGAGGTCACATAAGAGGAAGAAGGCCAAACCGGACGCCGAGCTCTCGCGTGACAGCACACAAAACGTCGACCCGGCACTTCTCGGCAACGACACTGTCATGCACGATGCTGCTCCAGAGGCAACCGAGCGTAAAGATGCGCCTGTCGACACAGATGATCCTTTTGCCGAGCATGAAATCCTGGACGAAGGGCCCATCGATCGCGGTCGGCCGTTCGATCCGAATGTACCCACACTTCGTCACTCAAAGCCCAAGGTCTCTTATGCTGATTCTGGGGATGTCGACGAGTTCAATGAGGTTATACCGGCAAAACCCAGGAACCGTATGCCTAAGGCCACGCCAGCAACAGGCGGAACGAGCAAAGACCCTATCGATCTCGCTGCGCAAGCCATGCGTGCTATTACTGGTGCTCAAGCGACCCCGGTTCCTGCGCCAGCACCCACCCGGAAGAGAGGACCAGGCAGACCCCGACGTTCTGATGCGGGCCCCGTGCGCTCTTCGCCTCAAGCGACTGGTGCGCCTGCTACGCCAGCAACGGAGCCCCCGAAGCGTCGTGGCCGCCCGCCAAGGTCGTCCTTGGCCTCCAATGCTCTGGACATCGACGATCACACAGAAAAACCTACAGATCCCGCTACCGACGACTTTGAGAAACAGCTAGCTAAGGAACTGGGAGACGAGGATCCATTCGCAGACTCAGCAAGGCCACCACCACAGTCTGCACCAAGGCGACGGGGTCGGCCCCCGAAGAAGGCTGTTCAGGAATCCGACAAACCGTACGGTACAAGAGCGACACGTTCTGAGGGACCACCCACGGGCGATGTTGGACTTCCCACCGAAAGATTCATGTCCATGGCTGAGCGCATGGCACTCAGAGGCAAGAAGGTCAAGATCGGGAAGAGGAAAAGTGCCAGAGGCGCAGCCGCAGCAGATTCAAACGCGGAGGGTATTTCCCAAGCAGCATCTGCGGGCGACGTGCCCGCCCAGGCAGAAGACATGCCCAATGAAAATGGCGCCCCCGGTAATGATGAGGCATCCGCGCCTGCAGGAAATGCTCGAAGCATTAACGACCCACCCTCCCCGAGAGAGATAACCCCAGAGAATATTGGTGAACCCGCTCGCCTAGATGAGGCCTCGACATATGACGACGTGCCAATGGAAGACCACCCTGGCTCTGACGACGCGCCAATGGAGGATGCTGGTTATGACGGGTTTGCCGATGAGTACGTGTCTTCGGGTCCAGCGAGCGTGGCACCTACCCTAAAAGGGGCCAGTGTTGCGCCGCGGTCCATGCTTCAGAGCTCATCAGCCTCTGTGTCGAGGGGGTCCAGCCGTGCGCCAATCCAGCCAACGATAGAGATGCCGGAGCCTTCACCTCCACCGCTTCCACCCAAGCCAGCAGGCCCAACCGTGGTGCGACTCGGTGACTCTGAGGGGGAGGAGGAAGGGGAGGACAGGGGAGGTCCAACGGTCGTGAGATTGGGCGATTCTGACGATGGCGGATACAGCTACTACAGCGATGATGGTGCCAGTGAGCACGGATCTGTCTCTGGCGTTGGTCCTGGCTCTGGTCCTGGCTTTGCATCTGACGAAGAAGATGATGATGATGATGACGACATCCCTGCACAACCACCAGCTCTGGCAAATGCAGGTCCAAGTGGTCGCATGGCTATGAGAGGCGGAATCAGAGGTCGAGGACGGGGCCGTGGCCGTGGCCGTGGTCGTGGTCGTGGCCACGGCCGCGGCCGCGGGAGGGGATGAATATGACTTTCGTTTCCGGCCGAGGGCTAACAGTAATAGCTGTTACAATGATAAGGGGCTACGATTAAGACATTTGTTTGTTTGGTAACCCCTTTTTGCGCGAAGGTATGCGAGAGGCGTATGAAAGGGTGGCCAGACTATCAGGCCACATGCAGGGAGGCTCAAGGTAGTCACAGTCACGATGACACGACAGAGTCCATTCGAGGATTATCAATACGGGTTCTCTCCCATGGCAACTCTTTCAGCATAGCACTCCATGCTTGATTGACCCTCGCGCATACTCAACCCCGTAACCTCCGTTGCTTGTGGACCGCCAAGCTGCCATACCCGGTGAGCGCCTGATTCGCACACTCAAATCGTCATTCCTGTCCTCTCAACTTGATTAAGCTCATACGTTAGCATTCGCTCGCCGATTCCGCGGTTGGTTGTCCCAGTCGTCCTCTCGGTATCCCTCGGGCCCTAAGTTGCCCGCTCTTCGGAATTTTGTTGATTAAGTTGGCCGGTCATGGGAGGGGGGATGGTGGTATGGAGAACCAGGGAAGAACTGATCAAGGTTCGCCAGTTCTCCTCCCAGTTTTTGGTAGGGGGGGGGAGAAAAAAGGACAAGTCGAAGGAAATAGTGGATTGCTGTGTCCTGTCGGATTCCTTACATGGGGTCTGTCGCGCTGGTGCCCTTCTTCGACTTTTCCTCGACGTGCTTCTTGGTGCGCTCCTGCAACTTGGAGATGTCCTCGTTCGGGGTGCGGTCGGCCCTGACGGCCTCCTCGCCATCCGAGGCTAGCTCGGGCTTCCAGTGGCCCTTGCCGGCCTTTGCCTTGGAGATGGAGTCTTCCTTGTGTATCTCGTAGTCCTTGACGTCTGTTTCCAGGGGGGAGGGCAGAATGTATTAGCTAGGTGGTCATTACTACTGCTGGGGGGTTGGCAGCGTCGAGACGAGAGTGAGCCGGCGTTGGAGGAGAGGGGGCTGACCACCTGAGGACTCCTTGATGCGGTTGATTGATGACACGGCGAAGCTACGTCGGAGCACGGGCGTGGAGGCAGCTGTTGGCCGCAGGGCGACGGCTGGTCGGAAGAGTCTGGAGGCCATGATAGCTGTGGTTATGGTTGTGAGAGCTCTCTTGGGGCCGTGTGTGGGAGTGATGGGGGGTAGGGAAGGCTTGGGGGATTCAATTGATCAACTGGAAGGAGTTTTGTTGGTTTTCTTGTCACAGGAAGAAGAGGCAGTCAATGATAGGTAACCACTGAGGTCGGTCTTGGACCTTGGACAATGATCTCGGGCAAGGGGCCAAGGCATGATGTCATGATTGCGGGAAAGCTTCGCTAGGTACCAGGATTGCAGCTGACATTCCGGGCCATGTTAGTGGACCAGACGTGTCGACCTCGTCATTGGTTTGGGCACTGGGACCTCGTGCCAGACCTCGGGGGTACGTAATGAACAAACTATGTCCTCATCTTGCTGCTCGCCTTGGCTGTGCTCAGCCAGCCGTTGTTGGTGCTCTTGAGCTGCCAGAGCTTCCGGGTAAAATTTCCATTACCCCTGAATCCCGGCTAGGGCAAGAGCCGCAAAGTATATTTCAACTACACCATCTACCCCAGATTCATCACTCACACCTCAGATCGGGCATTAGTAGTCTCGAACTTTCTTCGTCATTCATCTTATGTAATGAATCTCGTGTCAGGACCACGGTTGGTTCGATTCAAGACCCAATGTTGCGATGCTTTATAGGAAGAAAGAGATTCGCAGAGCGACAAATGGAGGGTGCAGAGGCACTATGTACTGTACCCCATACACCTTCGGTCACCCCTACCTTCGGACCACACAAAATCACACAGCCACCACACAAAGTGAGGGTATTTGGCTTATACGCATTCGCTTAATTTTAAAGTTCTCACGATGTTTTTATAGTTAATCTGTAGCTCTTTAATAGATCTATACATATTGAGTGTCAATTTGTAGACTGCGTAGCGCACTGGCGGTGTGGTCTGGTAGAATCCCGTACTACTTGTGTGCCTTCCGAGATGGTTACCCTCATGAATTGAAGATTGTTCTCTCTGCAGCGCTACTGACTTAATTGCCCAGTATGGCGCCCAAAAAGAAGCCGTATGGTAGATCTAAGGACTATCAATAGTCCCAGATATACGATGTAGTATATGCAGTTATAGACGAGGGCCTTACGCCCTATGTAGCAGCCAACCGGTTCGGTGTGCTGAAGACCATACTGTTGAAGCAAATGGAGGGTATCAGACCCTTAAATGAGTAGATCCAGCCTGCTTAATGCCTATCTCGTGCCCAAGAGGATGATATCGCCAATTGGATTCTCTGGTAAGAGAAATTGGGCTATGCCCCAACTGGTTCCTTTGTCTGTTCCCTCGTTACGTCTGTTCTTGTGGAAAATGGCGATAATAAGCTATTGGGGAAGAATTGGGTTGATAACTTCAAAAAGAGGCACCCAGAAGTCATTTCGAAGATGGGTAGGAAGCAAGAAGCCGAGCGGTTTTCTTTATTCACTCCTAAGGCAGTCAACTAGTATTTTGATAAGCTGGAGGACTTTGAATGGGTTGAAGCTAACTTAATAGTTAATGTTGATGAAGGAGGCATTATGGAAGGCAATAGTATACTTATCCCTTATTTGCCTACTGAGAGACGCTATTCTTAACTAATTGCATTCATAGCCTATGATAAATTTGTACTAGGAAGTGCTGAAAAGCGGTCTGTTGCCGTGAAAGAAAACGCCGCTCAGGCGATAGTTATGGTTATCGACTTTGTAACTGCTACGGGCTACTATTTGCCTCCGGGGCTTATTTTTAAAGGAGTTAATCTTCAATAGCAATGGTTTAAGAGAGAATTTAAGAAGATTATGCCCCCAGAATGGGGTTTTGAGGTCTCTCTGAATGGCTGGACAAGCAATGAGATTGCTGTTAAATGGCTCCGTGATATCTTCGTCTCAGCAATAAATAAGATCCGAGAGAACGATGAGTCTCGGGCTATTCTTTTGATACTTGATGGCCATGATAGTTATTGGAGCGTTGAGTTTATGACTATGTGCTATAGGCACAATATTAACCCGTTGTGGCTGCCCGTATATACTTCTTATGGGCTTCAACCTCTTGATAACGGCATTTTTAGTGTGCTTAAAGGAGCATTTAATAATGAGATTGAGAAGCTGTCTAGCTATACGAATTCGACTCCTATGGGCAAAATCAACTTTGTTAAATGCCTCCTTGAAGCTCGGAAAGCAGTTACCAAGAAGACTATTAGAAATGCCTTCAGATATATAGGCATGTACCCAATATTATGAGAGAAGGCAATATAGCATTTAGAAATACACCCAGACCTGGAACTAGATCTCCTAAATTAGCTGGAATAGTCAGATTATGAGAATTCCGGTGATAAGGCCATTAGTTAAGCCTCCAATAAAGCCGGCAGCCCATCTGAGGATGAAGAGGCCATTACAAGAGACTATGTGATGTCACTAGTCTCTAGAGATGATTGCCCGGCTAGATATAGAGCCAAATAAGTTGCCGATGAGATTGATAGACTATGATCTCGAGTTGCCATCCTCGAGAGAGAAAATACCGGCCTTAAAGTTGAAAGAGAGGTCCGAGAGAAGATGAAATGCTGCAAGGCTATACCCAACCCTAACGCGGAGTTCATAACTATGTTTGAAATAGGGCAGAAAGACCTTATAGTAGAGGCACTGGAAGAAGAGCTACGGCCTTAGAAACGCTGTAAAGTTGCTCAAGTTGAGGTTGAAGTTGAGGAGGAGGAAGATGAAGAAGATGCATCCGAGCCTGAGATTGTGGAGGAGCGACTCGGCCGTGGGGGCCGCAAAATTCGACGTCCGGCTAGATACGGTGATTGATTGACTTCTTATGATCATTTTCATATAGCTACTAGGTGTGCATTATAAGAATTGATTGAGTTGTGGCTGTCTGAATACCCTCAGTTTGTGTGGTGTGTTCCAATTTAGTGTGGTCTGAAGGTGGGGGTGACCGAAGGTGTATGGGGTACGGTAGGTTTTATATTAGCAGAGCGGCGTAGAGGCGATACTTGACTGTTCCCAGTATACGGAGACACTGTTTACTTGAGAGAGTATGATCACTAGCTGTGAGGCTATCCAGTTACGAGACTGAATACTTAGATTGACGACTGAAGAGTCTGGTCTGTGAAAGTTATTTACCGTGGTGATTGTCCTTATAAGTTCCGACTCTTCAGTGGATCACTTGGCTCAATTAGTGATCCAGATGAGCCGACTCATCTGGCTCACTTGGTGATCCAAGTGATCCATTCCGGCGGGTGGGTCCCTAACCCTAACACTGATAATGTTGGGACTCCGTTGGGAGTCGCCTAACTAAAAAGGAAGCTATCGCCGGAGGTGACGGACCCTTATCGATAAGGGCCCTACAGCATAGCGACCAGGCAACCCCTAGGCCTTAATATCCCTCATGAGTACCCGAATATCCCTTTCCTCTTTTTGATGTATCTTCGTGTGATATATTCATCCGTCATTCGCTGTGCGTCCGAATATATCCGATGAACAAAGTAACCGTACGTGGGTGATGAGACTTTATCTATGACTTCGCAAAGGTAGCGCCTAGGAACCAAAGTCTAAGCAACTAGCTTGCCGACTCGGCCTTATTAGCCCAGGGGATGAAGAATCCAGAATCGAGTACTGTTATATAGCCACCCCCTTCTTACCCTCACCCTTCTCAACCGTTATGGAATATACCAAAAGCACCATCGCATGATTTAAATGCGCGACGGAGAAAAAAAATTTCCTGGAGAAGCGTGCAAACTCTAAGGCACTTATTCGCTAAAATAGACCGTAGGCCGCTAGTTTAATTGCCAGCCCTAGACTAATTATCAATCTCTAGCGGCCAAGGAATTAAATACTAAGCACTTAGCCTTATGGATAGGATGGTCTGAGCCAATAGCAGTATAGCTTTAGTAACTAATATAGCCTAACTAAGTGCATATAAAGCCCAAAGTAAACGAGTTATATCCATAATATTAAACAGAACCGCTCAGCAAGGAGTTACCCTAGACTTCATGCAAGAAGTTACCCTAGACTTTTTAGCAAGGAGTTACCCTAGACTTACGAGTCAGGCGATTTTCGCTAAGTACGCCCAGTGCGTGCGTGACGCAAGATGAGTTTGGTGGCCGTGAGTCGATTATTTTGGCCTGCATTTGCACCTTAATTCAGACCTCTGCATTACCCTTATTTCTTACCCAAAAAGTATATGACTTAGTGCATTGGATAGCCTGATTTCTGAAGTTTGTATGTACTTAATTTGGGCATTGCTAGGGCTNTTAGCAGGAAAAGCCACCTAAACCTAGATTTTCTATCCACTATTAGTAGCCCAATAGGGCACTTATTATAGGGCATAGGCTTAATAGAAAAGGTATCCCCTTCTAAAGAGTCTAATACACCCTCTGGATCATTAATAGGCTTATAATTTAGCCTATAGATAGCCTTAGCCCTATTGCAGGCTAGGCATAGAAAATCCCCTTCTGAGATTGAATCAAAATTAGGCACCCCCTGGGTTATTTTAGCCGTCTTCTTTAGCAGATGAAGACTAATATGCCCCAATCTCTTATGCCAGAGATAGGCTAGTTTGAGTAGCTTAGGGGACCCTTTAGAAGGTCTAGTGGCTTTCTTAGAAGGCAAGAGGCCTTCTAAAAGAAGATCTTCTAGGTCCTCTGTAGCCCTATCCCCCCTATTTCCTATAGGCGGTTCTACCCGCGGGGAAGGACCTATAGAAGGGGGCGTGCAAGGGACCCATACCGGAAGACCCTATAACTCAGAATTAGGCGATGCTGGCCTAGGTTCTGAGGCAATAGAGCCTGTAGAGGACCCAGAAGGGCCTAATTCTTCCTTTAAAAGAATAGGCTCTTAAGGGGTAGGGATCTTCTCATAGTCCCTAGCTGCTTTCCTATTAAAAGGAGGCAGCACTATCTCCAAGGCGTTTGTACTACTACTGGGGATGTAGTATATACTATTAGCCTGAGTAGTATAGGTCTCTAGGGCCTATATCCCCTTCTAAGGGATAAAAAATCCCGTTTTAAAAGGGTCTAGGTGCACAATCGGTTGCTCATCAGCCCTATATAGGGTATTCCTTAAGAGGTAACCCCCAGCACTATAGTAGCAAAGGCCACTAAAGATACTGATATCCATAGAGGGCATATATAGTGCCTCCTTTAGAACTAAATGCTTAGTCTTAGCTGGGCTTTTAGAGCTAATTACCTAAAATATAGCAGTGCCTCTACCTAAGGGGTATACCCTACCCCTATCTATTTGCAGGTACTTAAAATTGCTAGTTGTTACTAAATTAGTGAATAAAGAATGGCTATTTACTATATGTACTATAGAACTAGTATCATATAGCAGGACAGTAGGCCTGTTAGGCCTAGAAGGCTTAGGGCCCTTCTTGGGGGGCCCTTTTGATCGTGAACCCCTATAGCAGAGCTTACAGGGGCTTTCTGAGGCTATAGACGAGCTGTCTGAATCACTAGCCTCATCACCTAAAGAATAGCTCTTGCTAGGAGCTGATTCTTCATCCTTATAGGCTGAATAGCCTAAAGCACAGGCGTAGTCCCCTGAATTTTCAGGGGGCTTCCCANGTACTACTACTGGGGACGTAGTATATACTATTAGCCTGAGTAGTATAGGTCTCTGGGGCCTGTATCCCCTTCTGAGGGATAAAAAATCCCGTTTTAGAAGGGTCTAGGTGCACGATTGGTTGCTCATCAGCCCTATATAGGGTATTCCTTGAGAGGTAACCCCCAGCACTATAGTGGCGAAGGCCACTAAAGATACTGATATCCATAGAGGGCACATATAGTGCCTCCTTTAGAACTAGACGCTTGGTCTTGGCTGGGCTTTCAGGGCTAATTACCTGAAATGTAGCAGTGCCTCTACCTGAGGGGTATACTCTACCCCCACCTGTCTGCAGGTACCCAAAATCGCCGGTTGTCACTAAATTAGTGAATAAAGAACGGCTATTTACTATATGTACTGTAGAACCAGTATCGTATAGCAGGGCAGTAGGCCTGTTAGGCCTAGAAGGCTTAGGGCCCTTCTTGGGGGGCCCTTTTGATCGTGAACCCCTATAGCAGAGCTTACAGGGGCTTTCTGAGGCTATAGACGAGCTGTCTGAATCACTAGCCTCATCACCTAAAGAATAGCTCTTGCTAGGAGCTGATTCTTCATCCTTATAGGCTGAATAGCCTAAAGCACAGGCGTAGTCCCCTGAATTTTCAGGGGGCTTCCCACTGGGCGATTTAGGCTCTGTGGATTTTTTCTTGCCACTAGAGCCCCTGGATCCCCTATTAGGCTTATTTTCTTCAGCCTTTTTAGGGTCCTGCCCTCTGTTTCCAGTCTTTTTAGGCCTTTTGGAGCCTGAAGACTGATTTTTAGGCCCCTGAGGGCCTAAAGGAGGTTTCTGTTCCCCCTTAGCAACCTGATAGGATGCTGAAGACGGATTTCTAGTCTCTTCTAGTATATCCGCCATAAGGAACTGTAGATTTAGCCTATCAGTAGGCTGGCCCGTAGCTTTTAGCGTACGGATAGTTCCTCTGAGCCGCTCTGCCCACTGTAGAAATGCTCTGTCCAAGGAGCCTAGGTACTAATTTATCAGGTCAGTTGGCTCTATTTAGGCCCTAGTAAGCTATAGCCTAGAGATTAGGATATTAAACTGAGCATTAAATTCCACTAGATTTATACCAGAAGTATATTTTAGGAAGTAAAATTCCCTATATAGCGAATCTCTCTATAGACCTATAGAATGCAAATACTAGTCCTTTAGTAACTTATAGGCTTCTATAGGGCCTGAGATCTAAGTAATAGCATCCTATAGGCTTAAAGATAGGCTATCTCTTAAGAGCATTAAGAGAATAGCCTAATTACTATTACTTAGGCTATTAGCTATAGAAGGGTCTGCGAGGAATTAGCTATACCCTATAGCCTGTAGCATAATAGCTAACGCTTGCTTCCACTAGTTGAAATTTTCAGGGCCTTTTAGGCAATATATCTCTGGGAAGGTATATATCTTCTTAGAGAGCTCCTTACTAAAATCAGAACTAAATCCAGTGGGTTCTGGCTGCCTTCCAGGGCCTATAGGCCCATGGTTGGGGCCTACAGGCCCCTGATCAGGGCCTGTAGGCCGTATAGAAGGACTTTCTATGTCCATAGGCTCCGAGGAGGCCGTCTGGGGCACTTGAGGCGCTGGAGGCGCTGGAGGCGTCGGCTGGGGCGCCTGCTGGGCTACTAGGGCCGATAGGCCCTGAATAGCAGCAGTCAATTCCCCTAGCATACCTTGAAGGATATTGCTAGTAGCTACTTGCTGAGCTAATCGCTCTTGCACAGACTCTAAATGGGTATTTAGGTTAAAAATCTGCTCATTTTACAGATCTAGGCGCTCTAATAAAGACCTATTCCCCTAGGAATTAGGGGTAGTCCCCTTTATAGGGGCAATAAAAGCTATATTAGCTGTTAAGAAAGACTAAATACACCTAGAAGAATAGGTATATAAGGGGCAGAATATTGCTAAAAAGCATAATTCATAGTAGCCTAATAGTATAATCATATATTTCCTCAGTGCCCTATGCTAGAGATAGTCATCATGGCGTAACCCGCTAACGTGGTATAATCGCGGGTCAAGTGAAACGTCCCCTTCTATTGGGACAAAATGCTCTGAGCCATAGTGTGAGGTGACAATTTAGGAAAGAGCGTACCGTAGCAGCTGAAGTGCGTCGTAAAGCATGTAGAGTTTCATAAGCAACCCAGTCAAGTTCAAATTGGTGTATTCGCGCGGATCGCTTTTTACAGTTGTTTCTCAGCGTTACAGGCCCAAACCAGCAATATTTTAGCCGGTCATAATCGTTTGGCAATACACGCTATCAGCGAGAACAATGTATAGGTTAGGTGTAAAAGGCGGTAAATGTGCTTCAATATTTGGTTTCAGAGGCGCTTAACGCTAAAGCCGTGCGATAACTATTAATAGAAATTAGATCTGAGAAAAATGAGGCAGCGTTTAGCATATTAGTAGGGCATTAGCAGGTCGCAGAATAGAGGGTGGGCTCAAGGCTGAATTAGGAATAACGCAAGAACTGACATTATATAAATTAGTTGGGCTCTATAAGCCGGTCCTTATGTACGCTCAGACCGACATCGTCCACCCCAGGCACCTATGCATGTAGGCCTGCTAGTTGCAAATTTTACAATAACAGAAAATGTCGCTTCCCCAAGATCACGACAGTCTGATTAGTTCAAGCAACTAGCCATTACCATAGCCTGTACAAATGCCCCAGAAATGAATACAGTATAAACTGTTCAAGAAATCAAGCTTAACAAATGCAGCTGTTTACTAGTTAGATTATTTTAGTAACGATAAGAGTAAGCTATGCGAAGTTCTAAATTGATAGGGTGGCAAATGCAGGCCAAAATAATCGACTCACGGCCACCAAACTCATCTTGCGTCACGCACGCACTGGGCGTACTTAGCGAAAATCGCCTGACTCGCAAGTCTAGGGTAACTCCTTGCTAAAAAGTCTAGGGTAACTCCTTGCTAAAAAGTCTAGGGTAACTCCTTGCACGAAGTCTAGGGTAACTCCTTGCTGAGCAGTTCCGTTTAACAGTATGGAAGGGTTGGCGTTAACTATTCTTATTATTAAGGATAATGGGCTCGCGGGGGTCGGGAGGGTTATGGTATTGGGCTTTGTGGAAACGTTAAGGGCGGGGAGCATTAGCTAGGTTGTCAAGGGCCTTACGGTATTGCAGGGCCCGCAGGGCAAGTTGGCTTCAGGTATGTGAGAATGGGGGATCATCAAAGGCAGTCGGGCTTGAGGGAATCTTATGGGTCAAAACTATTAGTATGGGTTCCCTATATAATAAGACTTAGTTAACAAGTGCAGACCAAGGGGCGTTGCAGGGTGGGTGCTGGCAGGGGCACAGGCCCCACTACACCACCCTTATCTAACTGCTCCTCAATGCTATCATCAGACTGCATATCATCGTTGACGTTGTTATCATAGGTGGGGTCAGGGTTGGGGTTGGGCAGGGCAGGGAAGGCCGCAGAGCTGTGGCGGACAATGTCTGCAAAGGAGGGCGCAGCAGGGCAGGTAGGGTGCAGCCAGGGCAGAGTGCGTGCCATAGTGGTTGAGGGTCTAAAGGGTCTGAATAGTCTGAAGGGTCTGAAGGGTCTAAAGGGTCTAATATATTAGAAGATCCTGATTTGGGTGGATATCTGGTAAGCAATGGGACTGACTTACATCATAAGACCACAGCTCTCTTATAGGCAGAAGGTACGCTAATGAGGGGATTGCTGATTTAAATGCCTAAGCTAAATAATTAATTTTTAGCAATAAGGTAGCAGACATCTTACCCAGGTCTTAGGAAATTCCAATTATTATAAGAGCAGTAGAATTAAATTTCCTTATATAATAACACCATATTAGAATGCTCTAATAAGAAAATTTGGCTTAGTAGCAGCAAGGTTAGGGCGTTACTAATTTAGAGCAGTCTTAACGCAACAAAAAGGGGGTATCTTATACTTCCCCTTATTTCTTCAGAACTTCCTTCTAAAAGATTATTATAGCACTCACTGCTGCAACTTCTAACCAGCTTAAGTATACCATTTGCCCGCAGGTAGTAGCCTTCAGCAAACGGAAGTTATTATTACACAGGCTTACTAGCAGAGTTGACCTCTTAGTTGGGTTGTTGGTAGTTATAGTAGGTAATAAGTCATTAGGGTGGTCTAGCAAGCAGTTAGTTAGCGCTTAGAAGCAGCAAAATAGAGGAAATACTCAAAATCACTAGAAAATTGCACTAATACTTATTTTGAGCTAAATAAAGGTATAAATGTAGTAATTCAAGTGCAAATAATATGAATATTGGGTCAAATAGTATAGAATCATTATAGTTATAGTATTAAGGGAAGGGTTGGGTGTAGTGGTTGATGGCTGGTGGGTTTGGGTGCTGCAAACAGACGGGCGGGTGGTTTGAAGGGGCTGCAAACCCTAACCCTAGGCTGCCCTGGGGGTCCTAGGGGACTGGTCAGTCAGCCATCAGAATGGCCCAAATAGGGAGGAAGCGTGGGGAAACGCCAGAATACCCACCAAATTGCACTAGCAACCGTAATCAACTAAACGAGTACTCAAATAGGTCAAATAAAGGTTAATTAACACATCTATTGTATTTAATAAGAGGAATTCGGCTTGGTGGGGAAGTTGGTAGAGGAATTGGCTATTAGTGGCTGACGGTTTGGGTGTTTAAGGCTAGCAGTTAGGCAGACTGGTGGTTTAAAGGGGCTGCAGACCCTAACCCTGTCTTGGCTGGGGGTCCTGGGGGAGCATGGGGGAATAGGGGGTCAGCAGGGCACTTACCGCCCAGCCAAGCACTCCGCCAAGTACATCGCCAAGTACATATGATATCGAGCCTTTGGGGACCTTGATACCACGTATTCGATTAGAGGAGGATATTTAGAGCGTTCTGATTGGTCAAATAGGGTAACATCGTGCGTTTCAGGCAGTCACCGCGCTAACAAAGTGCAAGGGAAAATCCTATACATCATACTTGAAGGGCTATGAGGGATTATGTGAATTTATTACCTAGGGCGTTGTATAGCCTTGGGTGTGGTATGGGGGCATATACTCAGTATAAATTTAAAAGACATGGATTTGTCAGCAAGGTGTGAGCATTACACAGTATTTGATAATCTACGAGAATGTTTTCTGGTCTTACGATCGAACAGTGCTGGCTGGAGACCCCCCCGCGACAAGTCCCACCTAAGCATTATCCAAGCCTACAGTCCCCCAGGATTGATTTCCTTGGCTCGGTTGAAGAGCCCACTTATCGTCGCTACTACTCCTGGGTTGGATCGCTTACCTCTTTTCCCCTCTAAAATACCCTCTTTTATCGGATAATTATGTAAATTAAGTGTGAATCAATGCTCTCTACATACTCCTCCCACATCATGCCGAGCTAACAAAATTAATCCAGGGGCAGTGTACTACCAGTATACACTAGGGTTTGCACACCAATGTGCAAGCGGGTGTTACTCGGAGATGACTCTAGCGTTGCAGTCGGACGAAAGAAGCCTGGACACTAAAAGCCTGATGGTAATCTTGGTTAGTCTTACTGGCGAGTGGGGGTTTTTTTTTTCTTCTTTTTTTCAGGGGGGAGGGGGGAAGACGCCCCATCGCCACCATCACGCCGTGCATGTGCATAGAACGTGTGGTGGACCCGTTGGACCGTTGTTTTCTTGTCTTGGAACAGGCCGAGGTTAGCACGGGTTGCAAGTGTTTCCGACGCGCAGCTTGAGCAACAGTGTTCACGTTCTGTGGTCTTGCGATGAGAAAGCCGAGGCGCTGTGGGCCTATCAGGCAGGCATGTGGCGTAAAACAAAGTTCCGACTTCCCGTATGCGCTCAGGTCCTCGGATGCAAGGCTTGTGCATGCGTTGGCCCAATTTAAGTAGCATCAGCCAGAAGTTACGATACCCGACAAGACCCGAGTACGGTATTTTTCACTGCCGCTTCATCAGATGTCACAAAGATTTCCCGTGGGTGGATATTGGTTGAGAAGAGACACGGACGAATTTCCAGCTTTGTCTGATGACATGGAGGCAATATCGAGGGCAATTTCAGATATACAACAGAACAATGAAACATTGTCTTATGGGTTTTGCTCCATTTTGTGACTTAGGGTTCCGAGGACCGCCACAAGTGATGCACCAGTCTGACTCGCCCACTTCGGCCGTTCTCTGACCATACTGTCCGATGTTGCCTCAAACCTTCATTCCTCCAAATAACGGCAGCAAATACAAAATTGAAATCCATAGACACCACAGCCTCCATACCAATGTGTCTAGATCTGGGCCCCGCCTGAGTACTGACAAAGAAGCCATGGCAAGACCAACGGAAATTAAAACCAACCAGACCCAGTAAGAAGCAACATTCCAAAATGCCGGGCATACGAGGGACCAGCCCAGGACCAATATTGCAAGAGCCCACCGCGAACACATCTCACCATAAACCAGCGGCATTGTTCCGCGGCCGCTCGCAAGATCGCCCTCGACGTCGGGAAAGTCTTGCGCATGAACTGTCGTAGTAATGACGACAGATAATAATGATAGCCACGTGGCCAGGCGCGGACGCAGCGCAGAGTGGATCATATCCCCTTTCAGGCCATCCTCCCCAAGAAGAACCGAAACGCCGCCCCAGCCAAAACAGCAAAGCCCAGCAGCATTCATGGCGTTACGTTGCAAGGGGCCAGCTCCGCTACCACCAAGGTCGTTGTAAAGCCAGATGAACGCCATGAGTGCTGTACTAGCCTCGAACGCTCGAAGGACAACGCTCATCGCCATCGCCAGCAAGACGCATACACGCAGAAGACCCTCGGCATCGCTTGGCGTCAGGCGGCGAGCCGCAATAGGTCGCCAGGGCTTGTTGATCTGATCTTCCACCACAGAGCCGGGCAGGCGTTGATTAGAGATGTTCTCAACGAGGAGGTGGAGCCAGATCCAAATGAGAACCCATGGCAGTCGCGAGGCTAGTTGTTGAAATGCAATCCTTGTTTGTGTGACTTGTGAAAAGACAAACGCAAGTGTAAATATGACCTGGGGGAAGACTACCGTCTTGAAGTCCGACTTGGTAAATAGAAACAACGTCTTGAGATGATAGACAATCGTGCGTTTCCGAAGTCTAAGCACCTGAGAACAACGACAATTTTTATCAGTAAATTAGGATTAACAATAACCGTTGGCACAACAAGAAGAACAGAGAGTTTTTACCTGCTGCCCGTCATCTCCCACCTTGAAAGCCATAGAATGTAAATCAACATTCATGGAATGAAACTGCCATTGAATCGACGCGAGCGGGACCTGCCAGTGGAAATGCAAAGGCAAGGCGGCACTTGCGGCACTGGCTGACACCGGGTCTTTTAACGGATGACCTGCCGGCAGCTTAAAGCATGGGATGGGGCCTGCAAAAGCCTAATATACTGGCCCACGTGGAGCCTAGGATTTGGAATGTCATTTGGTAACCAGCCTTCGTGGTGTACACTTGTAGTCTTCACCGGCTTCCGGCACTAGTATGTTGGCATTCCGTGCCAACACCCAGGGAAGATATTCACCGTAAAAACCGGCCATGTCTCCCTCCGCACACTAACAGTATGAGCAGGGCTAGCCTGGTTTGCGCACGCCTGAGGTTCACCTTGGGTCGCCACTGAGCGATGCCGGATTCGGCACTCGCAATAAATGAGATACTATGTATAATATATCACATATATACACTGACTCGTAAACGGACCGAGTGGACGGCCCCTGTGGGCCCGATTCAAGGCCCAAACAGTTAGTCGGTATGCATAACGAACATTTACCGATCTCGTTCCAACTCTATCAGCGGTAGGGGACCAGAAGAGCACCAGTACACTACATAGTAGGGGCCCATTCTTCCACTTTTCCACCTATGCTATTGGCTGATACCCCGGGCCACCAAGTGCTGGTGCTCTTCTGGTCCTAAGGAGACCCACTGGGGCCCACTGGTGCTCCCTCACCCAAAGCTGGCAAAAAGGCTAAAAGACACAGATCACGAGAACCACGAATGTGTGCACTTTTATCTTGTACGATACCGTACTGTGGATACTCGTACCTTAGTCCTGGTGGGTCTCAGTAGGCATGTCAATGCTGATCTTCGGCAAACAAACATACCAGGTGAGCAACATGACTCAGTTACTGCGGGACTGCAGATGTGGAACGTCGAACATATGGGACTACAGGGCGTGAAGGTTAAAGCCCCTAGTAACTAGTTTTTCATAACTCCTAAAGCATAAAAAAGAGGTTCCATAATACTAACATATATAAATTATATATAAAGGAGTATTTATATACATATTATTCTAGGATACAGTATATTTATTATAGAAATAAAGACTAATTATTAAAAAATAAGACTAATATATTATATTTTTTATTATTAATAATGAATTTATTTATTGTTTTAAATTATTTAAAATTCCGTTAGTAATATATAGTGTTAATGTTCTTATAATAAAAGCTTTCAGCTCTCTCTGTGATATTTCATTACTTTTTTAAGATTTCCTTATATATATTATATTATATATTTTAATTTCTTTGAGTGTAAACTAAAGTAGAATAAAAACTTGAAATCTTATAACTATGTTCAAATTTATATTACTATATTATAAGTAGAATATATTTTATATTATTACTTATATATAATAAATATAAATATTAAATGAAGTTTTTAAAATATTTAAATTTATTTAATTAAATAATAATAGTATTAATTGATATTAATAAAGGACAAAGATTAAGATTTAATTTTCATAAATCTCTATTATAAAAAAAATAATTCATATAAGTAACTAAATATTTTTGGATTTAATATATTTAATATTTAATTTATATTAAATTTAAAGATTATATAACTCTTGATTATATACTTTTATATAAGGAGAGTGCTTATATATATGTTAATTTCCTAGGGAAGCATTCGGTAATGCTGAAACCTCACAAAGTGATAGTATTTTGGGACTCACGTGCTGTACATCGGAGATAAGGATGTGGGCCTACGCTAACCCAATATTCAATCGAGTCATGGATGACTGCCGTGCCGCGAAGTGGTTTGAGAAGTCTGAAGGTCGTGCCAGTGTGCCTGGCATCTTGCCACAGTGTCCGTGACCTAGTCCATGTGAGAGAAGAACTGGCAAGGGCTTAGAGGTACGCATGACCAGTGAGCGGTCTGTCGTCTCAAACATCAGCATCTTCCAACATTGCTGTTATTCGTCACAGCCTCACGAAAGGCCAACCCGATCAGCAAGACAAATTGATACCCGCAACTTAGCGGCTTGTTGAGTTTTACTTCAACAGTACCGCTCAAGATGCTCCCTCACGCCATCTCCGCGGCTGTGTTCGTCTCAACAGCAGCTTACCTCGCCTTGCTCATCACTGCGCACGGAGCAAAGCTCCAACGGGGGGGGACCATTCCTGACTACGTTCTTCTCGTTAGCTGTTTGTTGGGAGAATATGTCTCTGAACCCACACATGCTGACCAAGGCGATCCAGTATAGGCAAGAGAACTAATTGAATCTTACATAGGTCTTGCTCGTGTTGTCCTTTCGGGTAACTTTCCATCCATTGGCAAAATATCCCGGGCCACTTTTGGCAGCATGTACAGACTGGTATACAGTATACTGGATCGCGGAGGGCGGCCGTCACCTGGAACTTCACGCTCAGCATAAGAAACATGGTGAGATAACGACGAATTCCGGCAGTGGGAGAAGCATGAGGTTTGCAGCAGTACTGACTCTCCCAGGAAAATTCGTCCGATTTGGACCAAATCGACTTTCAATCAACTCTCCTGCGGCATCGCGAGACCTGCACGATGTTAATGGAAATACCTTCAAGTCAAATGCCTACAGCTCTTTCAAAAGGTTCTTCGGCGCAGAAATGTCACTTACCACGGTTGACCATAAGGCCCATGCCTTCAGACGTCGAGTCAACGCTTCGGCATTGACAACCACGGCAGTGAAGGGCCTGGAACACCGCGTCACACCACATGTCGACTACATGATACAACAAATTGATGAAACAGTCCCTAGACATGGCAAATCACTCGACGACACAGACTTAGACTGGAGTAATGGTCAGAACATGGGAGACCGTATTTCCTTCTGCATCGCTGATGTGATGGGTGACGTGACTTTCAGTCAACACTTCAACTCTCAGCGGGATGAGAAGAACCGGCACTATGTCCACGATCTTCCAAAAGGCGTAGCTGGGATTCATCTCGTCGGACACATGCAGTCCCTCTTCTTCTGCAATCTGCATCGGCTAATCTTCAAGGAGCTCATCGTTGGCATTGGGAGTCTGATGGCCCTCAGCCGTTCATTTGCCCTCAAGAGACTTCAAGAAAGGGCGGACGGCGTCGTACGCTCGGACATCTGGCAGGCGCTCCTGGAGTCGAGCGACCCCAAAACCGGTAGGGGTTTTACCGACGAAGAGCTCGTATCGGAGGCTAGTCTCTTCATCATGTAAGAACCACTGTGATGCTGTTTCTTTGCACCCATCTGCTAAGAGTTATCCTCTCTTTATCAAATATGGTTGCTGATGGATATTTGCGTACAGCGGGGGAACGGATGGAATGATCACCACTACCACGGGCACTCTCTTTTATCTAGCCCACAATCCCGATGCACTCATGAGACTCACAACCGAGCTGCGCGAGGCATTTCCAGTCTCTGATACTGAGCCTGGCAGATGCCCAATCAGATTTGCCAGCCCACAGCTCCAAGGCATCACGTATCTGTTTGCTTGCATAGATGAGTCGATGCGCCTCAGCCCGCCGGTACCAAGCATCCTGCCGCGTCGAGTCGGTCCTGGCGGCATGATGGTCGACGGAGAATACTTTGTGGAAGGCATCGACCTCGGAATACCACACTATAGCATGCACCGTAACGAGGAGATCTTCCCAGATCCCCTTGTCTACAAGCCTGAGAGATGGATGAATTCTAACGGTGTCGATTCGGAGAAGAACAGTGGCAAGGAGGGCCGCAATTTAAGCCCAGGTCTTGGTCAGACTCTTGGTTTTACCCCATTTGGCGCTGGGCGAAGCTCATGTATCGGCAAACACATGGCTTACCAAGAAGTGTCATATATCATAGCCCGCCTGCTTTGGCAGTTTGATATAAGGATGGACGCCGGAAATCCTGTCGGGGAGGGTACAGGAACTGGGGTCGAGGGCCGGGAGAGGAAGGACGAGTTCCAACTCTACTGTCGTTTTGGCAGCGAGCAGAAAGGACCTATGCTTCAGTTCAGAAGGAGGAAGGACCTGTAAAGCGGCATACTTTGTCAGAAACTACACACAGCCTCCCCCCCTCCTCCACCCAAAGATATATATTTGGACAAATGAGGAGCATCCTTTGTGGTGTCCTCAAATCGCGCCGGCTGCCCCGATCTTGCGTGACTGCAGAATCGAATGAGGCGTGGGTAGAGCTGCAGGAGCCCTTATAACGTCTAGTTGCTCGTTTCCTCTTTAATCCGGTCACAATTCCCTTAACAAAAAGAAAGGAGATACAGCGGTCCCTTCATACAATCATATCTAGTACTCAAAGACCCAGCGTTAGATAGAAAATACAATGCTGGTAACAGTAACTTCCAAAAAACACAATAGCTTATAATTAACGTTTAGTGTGTTGCACTGTCTTTTATCATACCTACCTAGGTACCAGCCCAGAGTATTCAAATTCTGCTTCTGTGAATGGGATCGAAGTAACTGAGTAACACTGATCATTGAATTCATTTCGTCATATACTCATATTATTACTCGATGTCGGGGGCACTGCCAGTGAACTAACTTGAACCAAGCTGTTCGTCCACGACCAGCAGAGCGATAACTATGTCGCCTTCTTGCAACGTGTTTTGCTTGAATCATTAAAATTGTTAATAGGTCCAACGCACGCTCGTCCCAACAATGCGAGGCTGCCAGCAGCATGTGCAAGACCCTTAGGATTGGTTTACCTCCCCGCTGTTCTCATCTTTACCACCCCCGCCCTCCACGCCTGACCATCCACAGCGAGCTTTTTAGCGATGGAAGATCACAGAGTCCACCGCGAAAGAAACATATTCATGGCCCACTTGTTGCTCCGTGTGTAGTCATAGCCTGACCATACTGAGTTAGGCGCTTGCGATCATCGTCCGTCACGTCGGAAATCCGCACCCACTCATCCTGGTGGTTCGGCTGAATTTTCATTTCAACCTGGTTGGTGACATTGATTCCAGTGCCAGAGGGCGGCACGGCTCCGGACCCCCCCGTGATATTCACCGAATTTTTCGGGTGGTCAAAACGATAGTCGTGGCCGGAGTGGCTGGCATTGGTGCTGCCATCGCGTCGACCGTGCCGTAGACGGCGGTAAATGGGACGGTATGTTGGCATTGATGCTGCCAGAAAGCCCACCATAAGCTCAGCAGTAGACGCTAAACCGGCGGGTATATCATCCCCTGAGGCCACAATCGCATCAGTTCCGCGCACAAGTCGAACCGAGTAGGTTTTTGGAGTATTAGGGGACTGAGGGGACATACAACTCCCATCAGCGGTGCTTCCAACCACCTCTGCGTAAGCCAATCTTACGATGCTCACTATACATGCGCTGGGATACAAAACGTTTTGTTAGCGATGATCCCAACGGTACTATCAGCAGCCAGCCTTCAAAGGGCGTCTCGGCGGCGAACGTACCTGCTGCCCAGTGCAAAGGTAAGAATGACCTGCCACTTCTTCTGCTTGGAGGTGTTCAATCGCCACACCAAAGGTATAGGCATCAGCAGCAGCGTGAAGTCCGTTAGTATATTGAGGACACCGGCGGACAACACGACCGCTCCATAGTTGATACAATGGCCTCCCTCTATTGTTATATCCCAATTGTATTCGATGGGTGTACACTGGAAGATGGCGCAGAAAGAAATCGAGATGGCCCAGAGAGACATAAACACGGCGACGATCCAGAGGCAATAGTGGAAGCGCTGAGAAACGAAGATTTCGCCGTACATCCTCAGGATGCTGAGCTTGATGAATGCCATAGCAAAGCAGTAAGTGTTCTCGTCTACTATGTTGAGCTGTCACACCAAATCAGCCAAATGATTGCCACAGAGGAGAGTGGTGAAACCTTCGGTGGTTCCTCGAGGACAAAACCGTCGCCTTACAATTTGCAGCATACGAGCATCCGTGATGTAAATGATATGACGTCCACCCCCATACTTGGTTGTCAGAGCAAAGCACACGTCGAACACCGCGAAAAAGACCTGGAGCGAGAAGTCAGCCGCCATGTGCTAGTATTGGCGCAGGAGAACACACCCAGGCTATGATGAGCAACCAGTCGCTCATGTGGAGCTTGAACCGGTCGTGAACGAGCTTCCGCGACCAGATACGCAGCAAAATGAAAGCAATAGACGCGACGCCGCAGATGGAACAGCATGCTATGATGTCTGGCACAAGTGTGTCGGCGGGGTGTGCCTGCATGTAGGCTATCTGTTCGGGGGTCGGTATCTTCGTCATGATGGAATGGGTTATTTTCGTGAGGCCCTATGCTGTATGACCTGACTTGTGGCACTCGTCAATACCACCGATCAATTCTCCTGGCGAACGCGCCTGGGCGTGAAGTGTGATGCTCAATCGGTGGCGTCGATTGCGGTCAGGATCCCATGTGTTAGAAGGCAAAGAATGGTCAGTTGAGTCTCTGTGGAGGGCGCCAGTGAAAAGGCCAGTAATTCACAAAAGTGGGTTGCAAAATTTGGGATGGACTGGGAACCAGATCCTTCCGGACTTCTACAGCTGAAATGACTGCGGACCAAACTTCAGAAAGCGAGTAGCTTCCTTCTGAGATATTTCCGTCCTGACCGGTGTAACATTGGAGTTCGTGTGCATACAATAGCCGCGCCAGCCGTCAACCTACAAATATTGATTTCAATCTGCCCTGACTACACACTGTGTACAACGTCGACCCCCCCATGCGCTTCAAACATTAATTCCTTGACACCGTTACATCGATCCATATCGATTGCAACCTTATACCTACCTGTTCAGATTCATGAATCGCTTAAGGAGGTCATCGCGATCAGCTATTATCATTATAGGTACTGAAACGTACTCACATCCGGGATATGGGAAAGGAGGAGAGGGGTTCGTTGTGGTAGGGAGTATTGGCGATGGTACTAGCTGAGCTCATCCGGGACAAGCGCTCTTGCTATGGCGGTAGGGTAAAAAGCTCCTCCTGGACGGGCTTTTATGGGGACGACCCACTGGTACCTCATCAGCTAATGTACTGTACATAGAGCAGCCAAAAAGCTACGAAGCGCACTGGTCAGGTGAATTCAGCCGGGGGTGGGGCGCTTTTCTATACCATAGTAGGTGTATTACTCCGATCACCACTAGGTGCATCAAACCATGACAAATTGGTAACAGTTAGAAATGTATTGCGTACGAGAGGGTCGCATTTAACACATCGTGGCCACTAAAGTTCATGATTCAATGTTTGAAACTCCGAGGGGAGGTGTAAAGTTTGAAACCCCTCAGGATTTGTCGCAGCCGTCATGCGGATGAGCATGTGATAATTTCTTCAGCATACCGCATGGTCCTGCCTCTAAGTAAACCGCCGCGTTGCTGGGCGGTTCAAAGTGTGGAATGGACAGAATATGTTGAAGTGAGCTTGTGTCCGTATTCCCATATTCCAACGCCGCTCAATTGCTCATAGAATTCAGGGACACGGTTACAACGGCCGGTTTCGATGAAAATAATGCCACTCAACGGGTCTCATGAAATCCCTAACATTTTCGTCCCACTTTAGCCTCACCAGGATTCACCCTCTACTTCTATAAAATAAAATAAAATATACATCCCAAAATAAAATATAATACTTATTAAAAACTTTGTTATAAAAGTTAAATTATTTAAAATAGTATAATAGTTTTAAATTATTTTTTAAATTTTAAATTGAGTTATAATAAGTCTATATATAATTCTATATACGGTTTCAAGCTACTTGTGACTTTTAAATAATAGTATTATAAACTTAAAAACTATAAAATTAAATAGGATAAAATTTCTAAATTGAATTAATATATTTTTCTAAAGTTTAGGGTCCATTTAATGGCTAGGGCGGCTTGTATGTAAAAAGAAGATTTTCTTTCTAAAATCTATCTATATATATATATATTTAAATTTATATATAATATATAACTTTTTAACCCCTGTAAACCTTAATATTATAGGGTAATACCTCTAGTTAAGAATATATTATTAATATGCTAAAAGTTTACTGCATTTAATATAGTACTGTAATGATCAGAGGGTTTCCGAGTATGTTAAACCTGAAAGATTAAGGGTTTATGTTCGGAATATGTTGTTAGGCGGTTGTTAAGCAATATTGTTAACTAATAATAATTACTAGCTATAAGGCTATCTAATATTGAGATTGAATTCTTAGATTGATGACTAAAGAGTCTGTTTTATAAAAGCTATCTACTATGGTGACAACTATATCCTTATATGTTCTGACTCTTTAGTAACTTAATAGGATTAATAATGATCCTATTAATTCATTCGTGATGTTGCTTAACTGGATTAATGTTGAGCTCATCAATCTAAACTCATAAGGTGGGCCTATGATCCTAACCCTTAGGGTTTGATAAGTAGTGCTAACTTATTAGTTAGGGTCCTGCGGGGTCGTGCTGTGGTGCTCGTTCCTGGATACCTGGATTCTCAAATGGGTCCCCAGGGTGCCATTTGTGTTGGTTCATAACTCTGATGAATTTGTGCTATAAAGTAGCATTCAGTTCAGCGTGTGTGTGTTTCGGCAGGGTCGCAGTATGGTGCTCTGAGGCGAATTGGGACGATTGACAATGGTCTGGACAACTTTGTATTGAATTAAGTTGGGCTTCTGTAAGCCCTCCTTATATACCCTCCGACGTCGTCTCACCCCTGGGCACGCTGCGGTAGGCTCTGGTGCAAATTTGCAAATGCCGGAAAATTCGCCCTTCCAACACACCATCTTTGGTTCCAAGCAACTAGCCAACCATAGCCCTAGCAATACCCAAATTAAGTACATATAAACTTCAGAAATCAAGCTATCCAATGCACTAAGTCATATACTTTTTGGGTAAGGAATAAGGGTAATGCAGAGGTCTAAATTAAGGTGCAAATGCAGGCCAAAATAATCGACTCACGGCCACCAAACTCATCTTGCGTCACGCACGCACTGGGCGTACTTAGCGAAAATCGCCTGACTCGCAAGTCTAGGGTAACTCCTTGCTAAAAAGTCTAGGGTAATTCCTTGCTGAGCGGTTCCGTTTAACAATAACAAGTATGTCTTAAGATATATATAAATTCTTTAATTAAGTTGTAGCTAAAAGCAAAAAGTATATATACTGTAATAAGGTGTATATATATATAAATTGTAATTTCATAGCTCTGATTCTAAATAACTATAAATAAATTTACCTACTTTTGTAATAAAGTATTTAATAAGTTAATATATATATAATTTTATATTCTTATTTAAACTTAGGACTATTTAGATAAAATAGTTTCATGTAATATATTATTAATTAGTATTATTTTATATATATAGTGTTTCATTCTCTATAATAATAATATTATTTTAAATTTATATAATTTTTGTGGCAATAGTAGTGTGCAACAGTACATTGGTGGGCTATCGCTACAGCCACCGTACTGTAGCCAGAGGGCGTAGTTGCTTACTAAGCAACTACCACCCACTATATAGACCCGAGATAGCTGGCGGGCTACGCCCACTGCACCCACTACTTGAGAGACAGAGAAATACAAGAACAACACCCCACTCGTATTGCAATACGTGACCCATCCAACAATTTTACTATATATAATTATATAAATATATTATAAATTATTTTTTATATTATATTATAATACTAATTATTACTATATATATAAGTAACTTTTGTTAAATTTATTTAAATTATATATAATATAGAATATTAGGAAGCAGTTAGGATTAGGAAGAAGCTACCTTATTTTATATATAAAAACATTTATATATTCCTTGTATAAACCCTTGAACTAGGCCTAAAATAGATGAAATTTTCAGGGTTTAACTATAATTATATAAATTAGCTATGTATTTAATTTGGGAATTTTCGGAAGGTTTAAATAAGTTATTTACACAATTCGTTTTTAGACCACTATGTTTTTATATTTTCAATATAGCTTATATAAAAAATAGTTTACATTCCTAAATTAAAAACTAAGATAAACGATATTAATTGTAAGCTATCCTAAGATATATATCTATTTTAAGCTTAGTTTTAAGGTTTTAATAAAGTATATATAAATGTTTTTATGTATAAAATAACCTAGCTACTTCTTAATAAACTATATTATAAGATTTTATATATATTAGTAACATTATATAAAAAATAATAAAAGAGGAAATTTTATATTTAAGATAATACAATTTAGAATATAAAATATAAACCTTTAATGTAAAGTCAATTTCTTTATAACCTTTTGATATTTAAATTTCACTTATTTCCAATATACTTCTTTAATGCACCACGGCTGAAAGAGATTAGCTCCAGTTTTTAAGATTTATTCGCCGGTTCCTTTCCGTGTTCCGACTCACGGTCCGCCAACTCCCTGGCCGTCGAGCCTCGATTGCCAATTGCTGATCACAACGATCTGGTACTCCCAAGATTAGCCGTAACAAGGATTTCGTAGAGCTTCCCTCCCTGTTCTCATGTGAAAAGTATCGGAAGTATACCGGGTTATATTGTGTGGCCCTACTGCGACCCTCGCCCGGCAGCGTTATCCGACGAACTAAGCCGTCCGCGATGCTGTCCTAAATCGGAATGCCACGCCGAGTGCGATATCATTAATGTTGGAGACAGACCGCGACGCTATATCCCATTATTCATATTAATCGTCTCGGTGAGCAAATTTTTGCCTCGGCTTTGAGCGGAAAAGGCAGGTGTCATCACATCAACACGGTTCCAGGGAGTCGCCAAGTAGGACCCACCCAGTCGGTATCAGACCACTTCACGCGGTGCATTTGATGAGACTGTAAGCAAGCGGTACCACAGTATCGGGCAACCCCTGGTGAGCCCCATAGGCCGACGCAATCAAGTCAACGCAATACTACACGTGCATGTATGCAACTAAGTGAATGCATGCAAAATTAGGTATAGCGTGAAGAAGCATGTTGCTATAGTACGGAGACGTCTGTACAGGGGCTGTGCCATTGGACCCATACCAAGCGCAAAATGTGAGATGTGAGATCTCTTCCTTTAGAGGCATATTGTCCTTACTTTTGGAGAATGAGGCAAGCGTCCACCGAATGAGCTGCGTGGTGTGACAGTCTCAAAATCTTTCTGGAGAAACACGCCATTAACTTATACAAACATGTAACAAGACCTCTTGGTCGAAATGGCTACGCCCGTTCACTTTGTGGCGGAAGATGTCCGTCCTCGGGCGCTGGACAGTCAGGGTTTCACCTGATATTTATGCACGGGCCCGGAATAATACATGGTATTAATACTCGAGTAGCATGTGTTGTTGATTGGTGAATCCAGGCCCCTCTCAAAAGACCGCAGCAACAGCAAGACGCTCCACTCCAGCGCCGGGCCTTGTCCCCGCCGTTGTTCTCGAGGATGGAGTTTGTCCATTCTGGCCGTTTTCCTCTGCTCGACAACCCCGACTTACAGCAATCTTTCGCACGGATTCAATATGGCGGCAACGACCTCGCGGCCGCTAGGCAACTTGGAAGTCTTCTTCAAAAAGCTCGCCGACCTCGGCACACCTCTCGAGCGGGAGCACTGGGCGGTCAATCTTGCCTTGGGCCTGCGGGTGTCAGATACCGCGCACGTCCTGCCGTATCTCCGAAGAACCTGGCAGGAAGTCCGCCGTCAACACCCGGCTATTGGCTCAGTCATATGCCCCGTCCAGGACCCGGGGGCCCCAGAGAAGCTTGATGATCCTGCGCGGGAGGTCCTGTCGATCCCCAGCTTCGACGCGGCGCTATGGGACAGGGAAACCTTTTTCGTGCACGAGGCGGAGGCGGATGCAGATAGTCTGTTCTCCCTCCTCCGGCCAACGCCAACCGCCACCTGCCACTGGCTGCCTCGCTCATCCCAGGTCGTCATCCGCTCCTCACACTGGCGCCTCGACGGCATCGGCATGGCCAGACTGGGGCATGTGTTTCTGACCAACCTGGCCGAGATCCTCTGCACCAAGCTGGAAGACTGCGCTGTCAAGGAGCTCACGGCAGGGCCGCTCCCCAGCCAGCCGCTGCCACCGAACCTCGAGAGCGTGGCCCGTGTCTGGAGGCAGAAACAGAGCCACGGGGCCGAGAGGCCGCGGCACGAGGAGGACGCGCACGCCCTGCGGCTCGAGGCCGGGGCCGACGCCCTGGTCGGAGAGTTCCTCCGCGGTGTGCCGAGCATTGGCCTGCCGACTCGGCCCAACTCCGGCACAACTCACCCGGGCGCCAGCGCACGTGTCGAGGCGCGGCTCAGCGCCGCCCAGACAGTAAAGGTCGCGGAGGCCCGCCGGGCAAGGGGGATCAGCTTCACGGGCGCGTTCCACGCCGCCATAGTGCGCGTCACTGCGAGGTTCCCCCAGCACCCCCTCGCAAAGTCATATGCCGCATTCTTTCCTGTGGACCTCCGGCGCTCGATCGTAGCGGCAGCGGCCGCCCCGGAAGAGCAGCTGACCTTTGGTCTCTACTTCTCCGGGCTGCCCGTCTGTGTCGAGGGGGTTGTCCCGGGTGCAGACGCTGAGGCCAAGACGTTTGGGGAGGTTGCGAGCGAGATGACCTCGGTTTACAACAGAGACCTGACGGCTTTCTGGACGGCGCCTGACGGGGAGCAGATCCCCCTGATGGAGCTGGCCGAGCCATATCTGCAGAGGACGACGGCGCTTTTCAATACTCCACCCCCCGAGGGCCTCCCGCCAGTTCAAACGCCCGACTTGAGCGGGCTGGGCAAGGTCGAGACGTACTTGAGAAGGGAGTACCAGGCCGCCTCGGACGGTTTGGCACCCAAGGTTGAGGTGTCGGATGTGTGGATTGCCACGGAGAGGATTGACAGATGTGTACAATTTCATGTCTGGAGCTGGAGAGATGAGGTGCGGCTGGGCGCCTCATTTAATCAGAGCTTCTATGAGAAATCCTTTGTAGCAGGGCTGCTTGATCAGATCGTGGGGGAGCTTCTCCGAGGCTTGGAACTATGGGACCACCCTTGACGCTCTGTGGCAGCCTCGGTTGAGGGTAAACTATAGCAGTCGTGCCATGGCGAACCATACCTCATTCACATAACCAGAAAGAAGCTAGCTAGCACCATCCAGGGCCAGGACTTTGATAGCATCAGCTATCCAGGACCTTGACGAGTCTCCGTGTTCTCTTCAAGGAAACATCTAGCCCTATGATCAGGTGCACATGTCGGAGCACAGTCTCTTACTTGGTCTCCCCCAAAGTGATCAAATACTACACCACATCATGCCTATGCGTCATTCCTCGGAATAACAGACTCTCGCATGTCTCGAGCCCCAGCTATGCTTGCTCCTGAAACACCTAGGTATACCCTCCCGACCCTATGACGTGGATGATCCAACCGTTCCAAAATATCGAGAGGCAACTGCAGCCCAACTTGGTAGCTTTACCCGAACATACTTATCCAACCACAATAGCGTAGCAGGTGGCACATAGCACGGCCTTGACTACCTGACCGCATTCCCAGCAACATGTTGAAACGATCATTCTTATTTTTATACTTATCAGGCTTCAGGCGATAGTGTAGATTTTCCAGCCCTTTTCCACGGCACCATCTATCGTGGAGACCTCGTACTTATATAAAATAGACCTTGGGGCCGCTGGCTCAATTGTCAGCCCTAGTATCTACATTCTATTGCCAGCCCGAAGCAATCGTCAACTCGCCAATCGTCAACTCGCACACCCAACGGCCCAGGGATCAGCGGAGCGGGACGTGTATCTCGCACGCTTTGCATGCTCGATACACGTCCCGCTCCGCTGAATGATAACTCCACGCGAACACGGCTCTTGCACCAGTTGCTACGGTAAGAACATAGGGTTAGGGCTCGTGCGCTGCGGAGACGCAGTATAAGAGCGCCGGCAAGACTGGTCCGGTTGACTACTTGCTATACCTTGAGCAACTTAACAACAGGCCCGGCGAAAAAGCTGAACTCTGGCTCAGCCACTCACCCACACACACGTGCTGACGGGGCTGCCTGAAACTGCAGCTCATGCGGGACATGGCAACCGGCAACGACCGCTTCAGCGCCGAGGCCGCGGCGTGGGACTCAAACCCGGACGTCCGCGCCGCATCCGACCTCGCCCTGCTGGCCCTGCTGGCCGCGTACCCCCGCCTCTCGCAGGCCAACAGAGACGGCGGAGGAGCAGAGGGCCTCCGCGTCCTGGAGATTGGGTGCGGCACGGGGCTGCTCTCGGTGCGGATGGCGCCGTACGTGCGGAGCATCCTGGCGGTGGACTCGGCACGGGGCATGATCGACGCCCTCGAGGCCAAGCTCGAGGGCCTGGGCGGCACGCCCGAGGGCGAGGCCGCGAGAAGGGCGATACGGCCCCTGTGCATGCTCCTCGAGGACCCCGAGGACCCGCGGCTGCCCCCCGGCGGGCCCGGCGGCGCGCGGCAGAAGTTCGACCTCATCACTAGCCACCTGACGCTGCACCACGTCCCCGACCTGAGGGCCCTGCTGGCCACCATGCTCGGCTGCCTCGAGCGCGGCGGGCAGGTCGCGCTGACGGACTTTGAGGACTTTGGGCCCGAGGCGCGCAGGTTCCACCCGGAGTCCAAGATGGCCGGCGTGGAGAGGCACGGCATCAAGGCGGGCTGGCTCGCGGGCCTGATGAGGGAGGTGGGCTTCGTGGACGTCGACGTGCGGCCGGCGTGGACGATGGAGAAGGAGGTCGAGAGGTTCCCCGGCGAGTGGGGCCAGGAGAAGCCGCAGGGGCCAGGCCTGGCCACCATGGAATTCCCTTTCCTTTTGTGCCGCGGGTCAAGAGGAGCAAGATGAGGACAAGGTGTGGTGCAACCGGAGAGACTGTTGGTGGGATCGACAGAGAAAATAGGTGTCGTATTCAGGCTGTCCAAGAAAAGGCACGACACTCGCCCACAAGAAAACTTTGAAGGTGGTCGACATTGTTATTATACATAAAACGATGATAGTAGAGAACATATGCCTCTGTATCGGAGCAGGATTTGAGTCTCGGAAGGTATTCAAGTCTACTAGCCAGCCTCACGGACATTTATCTCAACGGAACTTGGTATCTAGGACGTCGTAGACGCCGTATACATGGTACCAATTCACAGCCATATTTCTCAGTCTCGGGTCCGCTGCTTGCTTGTCACTTCGTCGCCGGGGGATTTCGAGGCATGCGAGGTGTCTATCTTCCGGTTGCGCCGGAAATTTAGAAGCCTGGTGGGTATGTGGTATCTTGACGACCTCTTCGGAGCGCCTAGGAAGGAGTGCCACAAGTGCAGGACCGCTCAAAGTTGCGACCGTGACCATGAAAATGCCTCCAAGCAAGAGCGTCCCTAGGGTTGGCTCTTCATCGATAGAGAATCCCTGACCAGGGTCGGCGTATTGGAAAGCTGAATTGAAAGGTCCCCTCACGTCCAGTATCAGTGAGTCCTCATTGTGTAGAAGGTAAGCAATGATGAGCTGCGCTGGCAGGCCAGTGACCGATGACAGTTCAGAAACGCTGCGGCATTTGCAGCGACGCAGCAAAAAGTCTCTCCAGGACCAAGATTCGACCATGAGGCTTTTCACAACTATGATGATGAACGCTGCGAGAGCCCAACAAAACGTGGTTATCCCAAACGGATCTACACCCGGGACTCTATCGCCAACAGTCAACCCGATGACTAGGCCCCCTATCACCAGCCCCATGCACAGAGCAGCCGCAGTAAGGACATACTGATCGCATCTGACAATGATCGACCCGGTATCTATGACCCACTGCTGCTTGATCATCTTGTCAAATTTGTGGAAGTCCTGTCTTTGCTCCATGACAAATTATAAGGTGTTTCTTCGTCCAGTAGCCCGCTTCTGTGAGTTTTCTGGCCCCTTCCAATTGATGACCTGTTGCCTGACAAGCGATAAATCAGACAATGGTAATGTCCCGTCCAGACTGTGCTGCGACGGTTGACAAGCATATGACCGCATACAGAAAAAGCCGGTGTATTTACGTTCGGGCGTCTCAAATGCTTTATCAGCTGCTATACTCATGGCCAGGTTTGTCAACTTTGCGATTGTAGACGATACTGTTGCGCCAGTGCACAGTAAAGGCACCAGTAAAGACACCAAGTGATTTGCGGTCTCGATCGAGCGTCTCCCGCGGTCAGGCCCACCTCGGGAATTGGTGCCCTCGGTTTTGGCGCCAGGCTGTAGTGTCTCCCACCTCCATTCAACAGTAGCTAGCTTCGATGGTGAAAAAGCAGGATCAGAGGTTGGTCCGAGACTTGTTTGGTTTTGTCGCTGGAAGTGGGTCGTCTGTAAGAGGATCCGAAACGCTTCGAAAGACGCCCTTAACGACATTGGTGCGGATGACGCAGTGAACTCTCCATCTCCATCCTGGAAAATGAGTGTCGCTTGACTGGAGAAACCGGCCTCGTACACCAAGGAAGAAATGTCGAACACGTCAATGCTCAACTGTGTCGCTAGCCTGGCGGAGACTGATTTTGTACCAACGACCCCCAGCAGAATCGTTTTCACGACCTCCACAAGGAAAGCGCGATGCATAACCATTTCTAAGTAGTAGATACTTTGGTTAAGATCCTCTTCCGATTTGAACCTTCTGTCTCTGTCGAGTCTGCTGATGTGCCCCTGGAAGTCGGATCCGGATCGCGGCCCGAGGTCAACCTCGACATTGTCAAGTGGATATTCCGTGGATCTGTATCTAAATCCGCCTGGGCCCGCCGCCCTATTAAACATAGATTCGCACCTGTCCAAACTCCTTTCGGCATAACGAACAGGATCGATTTGCAGAACTTTCAACTTGGTAGACATCTCAGCCAAGACCGCCAGGCAAGTGGCTTGGAAGGACTCAATAGTGATACATCGAAGAAAGAGACGTGCGACAGTCCCCGTGACATAGTTAACAAATGAGTGATAGACTTGCTTGTTCCTGGACTCCAAGATTCGTGGGTTTTTCTGTTCCATGGAGGACGATAAACGCTCTTCAACTAGTCGACGACTCTCTCCGTATTGGCTGAGGACAGAGAGCTCGGGGCGAAATTGCTGGACAATGCTCTCGTTATCGGATATCATCACGTTCAGATTGCACCAGACCTGATCCGCGATGTTGGAAATATTCTGGAATTTGTTCTCCTTCTTATCCAGAACCCCGTCGCTGTCGAATGTCAAGGGCACGTCCGTTTCAGCCGCCGACAAGAGACGCTGGGCCTCAAGGAGGCGGAGCTCAGTCTCCTGTGCTTCAGTAACGTCGTAGTAGGTAGTGTCATCGAAGTTCGCCCAAGTGTCAGTACTATCATGTCCTTTGGATTGATACTCCGAATGCCTTTTTAACAAGGCTTTTATGGACTCCAAGTTTGTTCTGCAAGGATGAATGGTGGCATGGTCTGATGACTGCTCTTCATCTTCTTCTGGTGTGAAAGGAGAGAAACCACCAGGATGCCTGCGGGCGTTGCGTCTCCTTCTGAACCAGCTTCGTCGAGTGGATGAATCTGGGCCCACAACTTGATTGAACGTGGTCATGGTTCCGGAGAAGCGGTCAAAACGACTGCTACTTGTTTCGTGGGCCCGAAGTCGTGGGCATCTCAGGGCCTTTCAGAAATGGCGCTGTCAGCTCGGAAGGATGAGCACTGAGGAACCATGTCCACCTGGGCATTCTGCATCCTCGTTTGACCCTGAGAGTGGTTGAAAGTTGACTGATTAATTTTGCCTTGCCGACTTCGAGAGGAGAGGTGGGTTTCACGGCATACTTGAAGGCGGGGTCATCCACCATATGGGACAGGAGCGACATACTGATATCTTTGACAAATGAAATCGGTCAAGGATCATACCACTCATATTGTAATACGTGGCGAATGCGTGCATGCGTCGGGTAAACTATTCCCACCTTTTGAATCCCCGTAAGTTTCGAATCATGGCCTTCCACTTCTGCCCCTTGGCAAATCGTCCATCAATTGATACCTGCTACTAAAGTAGCCGCAGAATCAGATACAAAGACTACACCTCCAAGTGTGCCCCACCTATACTCGTATCAAAGGACAGTCCAACATCCACTCCTCAGGATTGCCAGCTATCGCCGCATCTCACCACGCGGGCGCATCTCAGCCGAACGGCACTATCGACTATTACTGTCTATTTTCACCTGAGATTTTTAGTCTAGTCTCGAATTCTAAAGCTCCGAGTCGATTTTCCTGCCGTCTTCATAATGCCACCCGTCACATCTTCACTTGAGCTTATCGCCGAGTATGACCGCGTTCTCCAGATGCCTAAGCCGCGTCCGGAGAACGTTCAGGAGAGGGACAAGGCAATCCACCCAAATCACATTGCTGGCAACCAACCAAGCGATGTGGAGGACCGGCCCTCTATATGTCAGGTGAAGAGACTCATCGAATATCCCAAAGATTACTTGTCCTCCGAGACGTACATCGTTGCAGAAGGACATCGCCGCAGAAAGCGGATGAACGATCCCGGTCGACAATACCAAGAATTTGCCATAATCCTTCGAAAATATCTGAGTTACAATCAAATGCTTATTGTTGCCTGTCTCGAAATACAGTCCGCAAAATTGTGCGATCTTCTTCAGAGACTGGGGCGTTCCGTGCGTGGTATCGTGAACCTTGATGCATACCCGATAACATTTAAGAAGCCCTTCCGCGCACTAATGTTCGTCAAGGATAATTTGGAACGTTTTCTAGACCACGAATCTGGTGAAGCCGGCTTACTGGATGAGGTCCGTCTTCTGTTGGAGTTCATCAACTCTTCCGATGGAATACAAAGCTCTATCAGAGCATACGATGATGAGATTAGGAAGGGTAAAGTCAGCTTCGGCTTACTTTGGGCTCTTTTCCCTCCTGAGACCGTAGTCTACTTCAACGACGACACTTCTGAATACTGTGGCGTTGTTCAGGCCGCAACTTATCACAAGCAAACTTTCCGAATTACTGTCGTCGTTGGTCACCAATCTGGAACCGAGTTCGGACTGGTCACAAGATCCTATATGATCGAATCATTCCCAGGGCTCTATGAAATCAACACCAAGAATATTGCAGTCATTCCATTGTCATTCCTTCCAGAAGGGCGTGTCGCCGCTATCAAGCAAAGATTGATTGGAAGGGGCAGGCGATACTGCCAGTTGCAGTGCGAAAAGATGGCACATTTGGCGTACAAAGGTCCTCTGTGGATTATTAGCTCTATCCCTACAGAAAATGAGCGAAGCAGAGCCGGCAAACGTGTGGAGGTTCGTTTCTCGCTCTCAAACACACTAAGAACAGCATTCAATGTTCAGTGATTCAACTTTACATGGAAACTGACTTTAATGTAGATGAATGGGCGCGTACTTATAGACGCAACTGCCTTGACAAGGCTTAATCTAGTCGCCCCACCGGAATTCGTTGCATTGGGGTTAGAGAAGTTCCTCAAAAGTGACATTACATTCAACGCCTAGGTCCCTTCACCTCAGCCCATGAGGCAACAGTCGCAGGCGATGATGTCACCGGCACAATTCATGGAACAGCAAATGTCACGCGGAATTGCCGAACCAAAAGCTCTCGAGGAGTTTTACGACCACGAGAAAGACGAATACTACCAGAGTAAGCAAAGGACCGATGATGAATACCTCATTTGCAGGGAAGACATAGCATGTCTGTATTTGAAAGATCAACAATGGGGACACGTCTTGGTTGACCGTCTTGAAGAGGTCACTTGGGCCGAGAATGCATTTCTCCACTTGCAAATGGAACAATCCAAGAAGGATATCATAGAACGCTGGTGACAGGCTCCGACTCAGACAACGATATTGACTTCAATGATGTCATCCAAGGGAAGGGCCGGGGGCTGATTTTCCTGCTTCACGGCGAGCCGGGCCTGGGGAAAACATTGACTGCAGGCAAGTTTAATTTTGAGAAATCCTCCCTTTCTCGGTGGGAATGCGAATCCACTGCTGACTTCCATCGAATCGCAGAGAGCATTGCGGAGCATGCTCACCGACCTCTGTACCATGTAACGACAGGACAACTAAGCATGAATACTGCGGACCTGGACAGGGAATTAGGTGACATATTCATGCTGGGCCACCGCTGGGGAGCCGTAGTCCTCTTGGATGAAGCAGATGTTCTGATGTCTCAGAGAACACCGAGCGATTTAAAACGGAACGCCATCGTCGCTGGTTCGTATGATTCTGAGCAGTCAATCCCATCCTGGTATTTTGTGGCCGCCAACGTGCATCACTAACTAGACCAGTTTTCCTCCGGTTGATTGAGTACTACTCAGGTCTCCTCTTCTTAACGGCCAACAGGGTCGAAGGGCTCGATTCTGCGTTCTATAACAGGATTCACGTAAAGATTAGGTATCCTCCTCTGGACAGGACAGCACGAACCAGCATTTGGAGCAACCTCCTATTCAACCCTGAATCATCCGTACGAGTTCAAAAATATGTGAATGGAGAGCTAATGAAACTGCTGGGAGAACTTACCACCAACGGGCGCGACATCCATAATATCGTCCGACTCGCTCGAGGATTGACTGCGGGGGAGGGTAGCAAGGTCATATCGGTGCGACACATCATGACTGCTATTAGTATTATCCGTGCTGAAGAGAGCAGCGAGGGGCTTGAAGAAACCAAACGAGTTTCCAGGGATATTGAAGCGTGGCTACAAAAGCAAATAGAGCAACCTCAGCCCGAGAACTGAACACAGCTGAGATACGCAAAAGCACTGGTGGAATATCATATGTTGTGGTTTTGAATTCATTGATGCCGTTGTTCTCATTTATAAGAATCGCTCCTATCCTGCACAAAAATTTCCAAGGGCTAGAGCCTAGCATCGTGATACATGGTCCCAGGTGGCCGAAGCCAGTTGACGTCCGCCCACCCAGTACTAAACAGGCTGTTAGTCAAGACCCGCCTCTACCCAAGGATCGTTTATTAAGGAATTCCCAGGTTCCAACACCCTCCAGATATAATCAAATATAAGTGTTCAACAGTAACTCCATAGCTAATATACTAGGCTCTGCCCCAATCATATCCAAGAGTCCGTTCTAAAATCCAGCTTAATGAATTGCAGACTTATAGTATTAGAATTACCACATAGAAGGACTGACTGGATGTTTGTTCTCAATGTGGAACCCACTTTGCGGGGATGCAGTAATACACAGTGTGCAATATCCCCAGGCGGTAACAGGACAGGAATGCCCACGTTGCAGTCTTGCTTCTGCGCGGCTCAGCTCCACACTGCTGGACGCTGGACATGGCAGCCAGATACCGGAAACAGATGTCGAGACAAGTGTTTGATGACACGAAGCAGTCCGCTTGAAAACATACAGGGTCTCCTTACCAGTATAGTGTGACCCTTCAAGGCCATGTACAGACACGTAATAGCAACGTTATGCTCGGTGGAGTGTCAATTATCTAACATTTGCCAGTAACTCCATGCGTATGAGTGCTTTGTGTACGAGCCAACAGCATCAAACAAACCAAGAACTCGAAACCCCTCCATTTCCCTATTTGCGGCCAGTGCGCAGCAGAATAAAAAAGAAAAAAAAAAAAGGAAAGGCCGACAGGTCGAGATGTGGCCATGGCCGGCCATCTGAGTCCAGCATCTGCCGCACATAGCCCTGGGTGGAGGGTCTATGCATGTTTCTAACAAGCTAAATAAAACCGAAGCCACCGTGGCTCAGGGTATCCTCGGGACGGGCAACAGAATCAATCCTCCTATAGTACTGCACGCTCCTCCTTGTCACTGCCAGCCGCCAACGCTCCGCGCGGTGCCTCCAGCACTTCAGGCCCTCGCGCGGGTTGCTCGGGAGAGCACCTCTGCTGCCGGGTGGCCTCCTACGCCGCCTGTGCAGCAGACTGTTTCCTCCCCCGCCGCCCAAGCAAGGTGGCGCCGTCGAGGCTCAGCTCGAAGGCACCCTTTTGTCGGTTTCGATCCTTGACCTGCTGCCTCGCCGCGGCGGTGACGGCTGCCGAGTGTTGGCCGTAGCCCTTCTGGTCGGGCACCCGCCTCTCGCGCTCCCTGCCGCGCTGCTCGCTGACACTGATCTGGGTGTTGCGCATACTCTGTTCGAGGGCCTGGGTGCCATTCCCCGCGTTAGCATTGGGGGCATCGGCTGCGTCGACGTCGGGCATCTCGTCGTCCTCGTCCTCGTCCTCGTCCTCCTCGTTCAGCCCAGCCAAGCGGGAGACGCCGGCAGCCTTGGAGCCGATCTGCTTCCGACGGTTGTTCTCCTCCTCCTGCCGGTGCACTGCATATGTGACATCGAAGACCTCGCGGAGGTTGACGGCGCCAGGCGAGCGGAAGTCGTAGCGCTTGTCGCCGTCCTTGAACTTGGAGGCATCGAAGGCGCGCAGCATGCCATCGGACGACACCTGGGGCTTCTTCTGGATGCCGGGCGTCTCGCTCTGCTTGATCCAGGGGTGTGCGAGGAACTCGGTGATGGTGTAGCGCTTCTCGGGGTCGACAGTCAACAGGTGGGTGATGAGGTCCTTTGCAGAGGACGAGATGTCGTCCCACCAGGGCGAGAGGAACGTGTACTGGCCCTTCGCCACCTTCTCCGTGAGGACCTCTATGCTCTCGTCGTAGAAAGGCGGGAAGCCGCACAGCAGCGTGTACAGCACGCAGCCCAGGGCCCACATGTCGACAGACTTTGAATACCTCTCGTCCTTGACGATCTCGGGGGCGGTGTAGCCGACGGTGCCACACGGCGTCATGGTCTGGTTGTCCCAGACAATCTTGGACAGGCCAAAGTCTGCGATCTTGATCTGGCCGATGCCGCCGGCGCCGACGCCCTTGATGAACTCGCCCTCGTCAACCTTGTCCTCATCGCCGGGCTGTTTTGGTTTCGGGTGCTTGGACGGGATGACGGGGATCGGGCTGAAGAGGATGTTTTCGGGCTTGATGTCACTGTTCACGGCAGGCGTTTGCGTCAGCACTCCACGTTTGGTCTAGTCCCTAACAAGTCAAAGTCCCAAGCACAAGTAGTCCCCAGGGAGAAGCAGTCCTGCCCGCGCTAGGGCTGCAGGGCAGCGTCAGGGGTGCGCAGTGTGCTAGTGTGCTAGTGTGCGTGCATGTGTCTCTGTGCGTATTGACGTCGACAGCGGTGATGTGACGTCAGGGGTTTCACGGGTTGGAATTTAGACCAAACACCAATTTGATGAAATGAACAGCACACCAGAGAGACAAATGTGGGTATGGGGAGTAGGATATGATGACGAGCCACGGTAAAGAATGAAGATGAGACAGTCGCGCACACAGCTGACATCACACACGGTATGGGGTGGGCAAGGGGAAGAAGCCAGGGTGGGCTTACCGGTGCACTACGCCTCTGACCTCGTGGAGGTACTCCAGGGCCCTGGCGACCTGGACGATGACGTGCCTCGACAGGTCCTCGCTGAAATAGGTGAGGCGGACAATCTGGTGGAACAGCTCGCCGCCGGGTGCCAGCTCGAGGATGATGTAGTAATACTGTTTCGATTCGGAAAAGTCGATGAGGTTGATGATGTTTGGGTGCTCGAGCTGGCGCATGATCTGCACCTCTTTCAGGATGTTCGCCCTCTGGGTTTCCCGTTGTCAGCACGATCGTGGAACATGTGAGTGCGGTGCGTGCGCGCATGCCGGCGACCAGTCCTCTAGAGACGACGACTGTCGAAAAAGTCCACAACACACTCGTGTGGGCGAAGAAGCCGTGGAAGCCAAAATGCTGCCTTTGTTCTTGGTCGAGAATGTACGCGCAGATACGAGGGAATGGAAAAACAAGAGCCGAATGAAGAACAAAAAACAAGAGAATAAAAATTGAAAGCTTCTCGCACCTCTGCGGCTTTTGGAGCCTTTGGTTTGAAGTCCGGATGGAGGTGTTTGTTGCCCTAAGATCCCCCGCGTTGGCCAAAGGAACAAGATCAAGGGGGAAATCACGGCATGCATATCAACTCGAGGAAAGGGGCACAGAGCAAGAAAAAAAAGCGGATGGCCGTGGGGAACCGCCAGCGCCGTGGGCGTCATCTTACCTGCATGCTGTTCATCTCGTATTTGCGGACGACCTTGATGGCGACCTCGCCGGCGTCCCCCTCGAGGTCGCGGGCGCGGTAGACGTTGCTGAAGGCGCCGTCGCCCATCTTCTCCAGCAGCTCCCACCTCTCGAGGCCGGCGTAGCGGGGGAACTTGCTCCGGCTCGCATTCTCCTCGGCGACCAGCTTGGCGACATCATCGATGCGCTTGCCCTTGCCGCCGGCGCCCTGTTGTAGGACCTGTTTTTCCTGCTGGTGGGCGGCGGCGACACCGTCTGCGCGGGCTGCGCGGTTCACGGCGCCGTCGCCTGGGGCGGTCGAGTAGGCGTCGGGGATTTGCTGGGCATGTCCAGGCGGCGGGGCGGCGGCACCGTGGCCGGGATCTGTCTGCATGGCGGCCTTGTTGGGGACTGGCACGGGTTGCGACTGAGGCGGCGACTGTTCGTTTTTCCTCTGGGCCTCGTCTGTGTTGGATGTCCGAGCTTGCTTGCCTGGAGGATGCGATCAGTCGATGTCATCCGCGAGCGCGGCTGGTTGTTGCTGCGGGGGGTGCTGGGGGCGAGGGTGATGCGAGGTGGCCCATTGACGAGCAACAGACGCGTTTGGGAGGGGAAAGGGGGGAAGGTTCGTTGTTGGGGGGTGATGTTTTATTATATTATGTGGAACGAACGAGGGACAAATAGCGGATGGTGTTGGTGGGTCGACGTGGTTAAGGTTCGTAAGGTTCGAGCTGCCAGCGTGCAGGGCAGAGAAGGGGCAAGGGTAAGGGGCCGATGGCATGTGAGGAATGGAGGGAAAGAGCATAGCATAGCATGGGCATGGCATGGATGGAGCATTAGTATACATACCATGGCGGATAAAGTTCTTGAGTTGTTGTATTGTCGACATGTTGAGCGATGATGTAACCCGTCGCTCTCCCTCGCGAAGGGCGGCTGTAGATTGCGAGAAATCAGATCAGTCCAGTCCAAAATCGGGCGAACACAACACACAAACACAGACAGACACACATATGCAAACTCCCTGTTGTCGCATGAATGCCATATAATACAAGCACACACACAAACACACGGGATCCACGTACACACATACATGTGCCGTATCGTTGGGGCTGGGGACGTGCTTACTGGAGTTACAGGGTCTGGTCCCAAGAATAGCTGGCGGCTGAGCAGTCCGTGCTGCGAGCAGGGTGCAGAGGCAGGCCTGACAGGAGCTCGAGTCCCGGTCGGTTTTTTTTTGGGGGGGGGGAGGGGTTGTTGCTCTGCTCTGCTTAGAAACCGGTGGGACTAGGCTGGCAGGGCTCAAGAAACCGGGCAGTGCCGAGAATGAGTCGAGTCGGGTCCAGGACGGGTATCTGAAGCCGCCAGGTCCAGGTCCAGGTCCAAGGCAAAGTTTCAAGGTCAAGGTCAGGCGGGCTGGCGAGCTGCAGAAGGGGTGTGGGTGTGTGAGGTGGTATCCTGGAATCCGGTGTTGTGGTGCACACTTGTATGCTGGCTGGGTTGCAGAGGGGAGAATCCCTGAATAGCAGGCCGAGGTTGGGGTTGTCTTATGGGTGGCTGCTTCTTGATATCCGACCCGGGTGTCAGTGGTGAGAGTCGGAGATGATGATGACGTCGAGACCGTTTCTGGTGTGGATGTGACGGGAGGCGAGGGTGGTGATGGCCGGATGAGGGATCAGGAAACAAGCGAAGATGGATGACGGATGAGCGAAGAGGGAGGGGTTGGGCTCGTTGTCGTCGGTCGAGAGGTTGACTCGGGAGTCGATGCGGCGCAAGGCCGGGACGAGTCGTGTCGACCAGACGGCGGCCGAGGAGAGAAGGAGGAGGAGCAGGAGATGAAGCGGGTGGAGGCTATGTAGACAAAGAAACCAACTTAGGTGTGTCTTGGACTGGCCGGCTGCCGCGTATAAAATTCTATTCGATCTGATCTCTTCTTTTCCTTTCTGAAGGTGATGAGGAGAAGGGGGAAAAACTGGATGGAACTGCAGCAGTGGGCAAGAACCAAGATTTTGGTTGGTGGTGATAAAGATCTGGATTGACCTTAAGCCCGGGGTAGGATGAGTAACCTAGGTACGATGATGATGACGACGGTGCTGCTGCTGCTGCTGCTGCTGCTGCTGCTGCTGCTGCTGCTGTTGTTGCTGCAAGGCAAGGAAGGCAAAAAAGGCAAGGCAGGACGAAGAGGAGGGCATGAAAAGACGTGGGAGTCTGAAGGAAGAGTGGAAGACCAAGCAAAGAGAGAGGGAGAAGAGAGATGAGACAGCGACAGCGACAGTGACGACGAACCACGTTTTCGGCAGCAAAGCAGCGCAGCACCAGCAGCACCAGCAGCACCAGCACAAGCATCAGGCGGATCAAGATCAGGTATGAGGTAAGAGGTAGACAGCTACCTAATGCATGGAGAGGCCGGGGTACCTCAGCCTGCCCGCAAGAAACAGTGACGGTGGCAGGTATCCCGCGTACTACGTCAGGCGCCGGGCCAGGGCCTAGCAGGATTGAGAGATTGTACGTGTCACGGACGGGCGGGAGGGGCCAAGGCTGGTACCTGGTAATGCCGCCAAGTTTTGTAGGGTATGAAGTACCGACCAGGTATTGGCCCTGCTGAGGCTACAAGGGGTCCAGGCCAAGTCCTCAGTAGACCTCATAATTAGGGTGGCAATCCAGCCGGCCGGCCAGCTATGACGAAGGTGGTCTTTCTCTATACACTACTCATTGGTAGCCAAACTCTCGGAGAGCAACAAGTATCATCATCCATCACGTTTCGGCACGTTTTCTCCCCCTTCGACTACCAGGTGGCCATGCCTATAATTACTCGGGCCATGCTATCCTCTGCTCTGCTCTGTCCTTCCTCTGCCAGTGTCGTGCCTCTCCTTACTACCGTTCGGTAGGGTTTCTTCTCTGTAGTCGTCCGGCAGAGGAAAACGCATAGGCTGCAGTTCAGACGCATCGCATCGCATCGCATACAACCCCGCGAGTTCCCCCAAGTCGAACACTGGCCACACATGGACTGGGGATGGGGCCAGGCCTAGACTGAACTAGACTGAACCGGGCTGGGCTGGGCCGGGCCGGGCTGGACATCAGCATCAACATCACAAGTGGCAACAAGCACATGCACCGAGCACGACTCGGGATACTGCCACCCAGGCAGCCCGGGCCAAGAGAAGCCCCCGCCTGTCCGGCCTATAATGGACATAGTCCACTGGCCTCCCGGCCTACCCTGTCTGTCGCCTGTCTGGCAACTCTTTCCCTCCTCTTTCTTGTATATCTGTATGTCCGTGTATATATGACGAAGCTGGGGCGTCACGCCAGCAAACCCGCACGGCTGGGTGTCGTCGAGCGGCAGGGTCGGGCCAGGCAGTCAGGGCGGCGTTCGGTCGATTGGCCCGGTTCTTGCGAGGGAGGCGTGCTGGTGAACCCGCAGGTGGCCTGGCTCTTACCTTGCCCATCAGCTATCCCGCATTCGGCGGCGCTATGCTGGGGCTGCCGGGCGGGCGGCCAGCCGGCTAATGCAGTACGATGTGATCAATGCCGCGCTGCTGGACTAGAACTGACGGCGCACAGCACAGGGTTGGGACTCCCGGTGGGCTATCGGGGCGTGTTCGTGTGCGAGGTCGGCGCCAGGGCTCGGGCGGCAAGGAAGGAGAGAATAACGTCGAGGCTGGGCATCGACTTGTTGCGAGGTGGTGGTGGTGGTCGTCGTCGTCGTCGGTACGCGGTTGCTGTGATGTGCTGTGCTTTGATGCGCTGCAGTGACGGGGCTTTGCAGCTGTGGCTTAAGGATCGGCGCTGTGGAGATGGAGCAATCAATCGTGGTTGTTTTCGTAGTGGATGTAGGATGCACGCCCTGCACTGTTATCTCCGCGGGGGGGAACAGCCAGATCGACTGTCGTAGCTGCGTAGCAGAGGCAGTCGCACGCAGTCTCACCAGCAAGCCCAGGCCAGTCGCATACCTGACTCTGGTCCTGGCTCTGTGGGCCCGCCCCATCTGGGATGATCGGCTGGGCTCCGGCTGGGCTGGGCTGCCTCGGGCGAAGGAGGCAAGGGATGAAGTGAAGGGTTTGTCAGCGAGGCCGAAACACTGGGCCCGTTGGGAGTGTACGTAAGGGTGGCACGCTCCACCCAAACGAGATTGGCCCGGTGACGTAGCATGCCGGAACTCAAAAAGAAAGAAAAGAAAGGGCAGCGTCATTCTGCACGGACCAGCTCGAGCTACCTCGCCCTTTGTTCCAATTCCAACGATGACATGAGATTAGTATAGACCAGTCTGCCCGGTATCGCTCAGAGGGCAGAGGAAGAAGCAGGGGCCGAGGCAGGAGCAGACGCTGACCTGTTGATAACGGTATTGTGGCCCATTTCGCCTCTTACAACTAAAGTAGGCTATACTCCGTATACAAGTAATCTTCATACCTTGATAGTACGAGTAATATCTACCAGGCAAAGGTATACTACATAGACTATAGCTTACTTACTCATGCAAGTACCTACTTACTTAGATCCTAGGGTAGGTGATGGACGGGACTCCCCTCCCTCCGGTGCCCACGGCCCCGGAATTTACCGTACCAGCGGTACCAATTCTGGTGTATCGGCCGCAACCCCGATAATCTGTTTACAGATTCCACCTCACTGCCCCGGGTGCAACACCCCACGGCCGACCCCACCCCCGCCCTGTGCCAATTTACGCCTGAGTTGACGCCTAGACGTGTACAGTACTCCTGAAGTCACGCCCTGTCACGCTTATCCAACACCGTGGCTGCCCAACCTCCCCCGGGCACTCAAGGGTTGATGCAGTTGTGATCGCCCATCAGCAACAACCCAGTCTCGCAAGAAGAAAAAAAGTTGGATCCCGAAAGTTTCAGCGTTTCATTCTGCCAACTTGGGTTGAGGATCCACATTTCCGACTCCCCGATGTCCTAGCGCAGGCCTAGAATTACGGGTAGGCGTCTAACAGGTATGTGGTCCTGCCAGTGGTAAATAGAATATGTGGACGCGCTCTCACCACGATAGATATGCTCCGTACGCCTCGTGGTAACGGACCCAGTTCCAACCCGACATGGTCCTCACCTGGGCATACTATATGCTGGACATTTGTACTGATATCTAACATGGTGGACCCCCATTCCGCACCCCCCCTGATTCCGACCACCCTCCTCGTCAACAATGCTACTATTCCCAACTTCAATTGCCCGCCACAACGATGACCGATCCCTCTCTCGTTGGTGTTGACGAATCGTCAGAATCGTCGCTATCAGGGGATATCTCGCCGGCTTCAATTTTAGCCTTCCGAATAGCCTCAATATCAGCGAAAGCCGCATTTGGGTCAATTATGACCTTCTTCCTCTTGAACTTCTTGCTGGCTTCAATTTGACTCTCCAGCTGCTCGTTTTTTCGTGAGGACATCGTTAAATCGTACTCTTTCTGGTTATATGCTTTGATGATTTTTCTGAAGAGTTCTCGTTGTGTGGGGCTTGAGTGTTTGTCACGTGTGTAAACGTGCACTATAGACCTCAATTCGCGTGACTGCTTAGGGGTCTTAAAAATAGGCTCACGGACCTGGGGAAAAGACCGTAGTGTGCCGTTCTCGTTGATGAAGCTATTCCCAGCACCAGAATTATCAGAATTGTCTTCCCTCTGGCGGTTTTCGAGGATATGGTTGCCGGAGAGCCCCCTGACCCTATTGACCGGCCACAGCCCCGTTGCTCTCCACCCAGAACGAATATTTAAGCCGTTAGTGCCTCCTCTCGAGCCTTGTGATAGCAATAGAGGAATCGCTGTTTGGCCATAACTGAAGAGGAATCATGTGCCTTAAGGAGGTGCAATTGTTTCCGGAATGCCCTCTTTAGCGGGCTAAATATAGCCACATCAAGGGGCTGCAGAACGTGTGTTGTATGAGCTGGCAAAAAGATGATATATATTTTGTTTGAGAAGCACTCCCATATAAAATCAAGCGTTATGTGGGTGTGGTGCCCGTCGATAACCAATAATCGCCACTCATTAGGGTCCCTCGGCTTTGTTTGAGGAATGAAGACTCTCCTCACCTACTCAAGGGCAATTTTTTCCTCTATCCATCCCTTCTTCGTAGACGTGAATTGCCAGCCCTTAAAATCTTCAAGGGCTATAGGAAACCACTGCTGCTGAATGCTCTTCCCTTTGAATATAATTAATGGGTCAAGTCGCTTGCCCAGAGCATTAACACACTTGAGGAAGGAGGTCCACGCTTAAGAATTATAATCCAATTGGGAAATGGGGCTACCCTTTGAATAGCTGAAGACAAGGGCTTCCTCCGAGCGACCCTCTATAAGCCCCCCCTCATCAGCGTTCCAGCGGTTGCCCGGTTTAATAGACTTAACAATAGGCAGCTGGAGGAGGTCAAACTAAGCCCTGATATTCTTCCTTGTAGCTGCTTGAATCCTTAAGACTTCAACACGCTGATTCTTCCTTAATCGAAGCTCCGGATGATGAGAGAGGAAGCCCCGAAGCCATTGCTTTCCGAGGGAAGGGTGGTCTTCATTTGGGAAGGCCAGCCGGGCTGCTAGACCCTGCAAATCAAATCGACTGAGGCCAACCCCCAATTGGCTCTGGTTAATAATAAATAGAGCCAATATACTCTCTTAATAGTCAGAAAGAAGTCTCTGATAGCGGGAAGCCTCACGATGGCTTATGCCGCCCTTAAGGCGATCACGAAGAGTAGTCTTGGGAATATGCCACGCCTTGGAGGCCCCTCGCAGGGACATTCCGTTGCTAATCGCGTTAACTGCAGTTTGCAGCTTATCTTCTGTATATGGCTTCATAATAGTCTAATTGAGTTGGTGAAGAAGTTTGGTGTCTGGGAAAAAATCCCTTGTTGAGGAATTGAAGTTTTTATATGGGGGGTCGCTAGACGCGTATACCGCGTCACGCGAATGTGGGGCGGTCGGAATCAGGGGGGGTGCGGAATGGGGGTCCACCATGTTAACCTTTACCGGAGGTATTTGCCCGGGGAGAGTTTAACCAAGTAGTAGCTTGAGCCACTCGATGCAACTATTTTAGACTTTCCTATACACTACTGCCATAATGAGTTTGTGAGCTGAGTAACTCGTATTCTTGAACTATCAGTGGGCATGTGGTCTCCACGAGATCGGGGATTCAGACAAACATGGTCGCACGTTGTAAGGGACAGCAGCTGCGACGCTGTCAATATCAAAACCAGATCGCACGGGTGAAATGGATCTATTTGACGGCCCAGCCGTCTGTACTTACCATCGGGAGCTGCTCAGTTATAGTACCTTACTAGGTGCCTAGGTAGGCTGACTCTAATAGCTAAGAGCCATAGGCCAGCAACTTCTTGGAACACTAGCGGTCGACGGCTTACTATTCGATTGGGGGGTATTTCTGCTTACCCGCAGCCCTTAATTCGACTGTTGTGAAGCGCACAAAATATGGACACACAAGCTGGCATCGGTCCATATTGGCATCAATTCCTGAACAGGAACGTGATAGGTAATTGTCTATGGAATTGTCAGATGGGACATGCAGAAGTGCGTACAAAACCGTGCTTTTGTCACCAGGGTCCCGGTTGAATTCTCATAAATATTATGAGACGAGCTGTTCATGAGGCAGGCCCATCTTTGTCACCCTGAATCCAGCTTACACATTGAATTTATCAGAAGTCTAATGTCTAAGCGGCCGTCTACACAAGCTCAGCACTAATACATAGCGGCATTGGTCGGCGCATAACTAAGTAGTTATCACGGTCTCCTCTCAAGCTTTAGATCAGCGTTTCACCAGCTAGCACGTGGAATTCCAGCAAAACTTAACCCTCAGTCTGTCTAGGGTATGAGGCCCATGCGCTATTGAAGGGCTCATGTCTCCTACCCAGATTCGGCGTACACCCTAGTTCGGTGCCGATTTTATGACTACTTAAGCTAGAGTATGTAGCCTTGGGAGGCCTAGGGCCCTCTTAGGGCCCCAAGCTCACATATAAGTTTAATGCGTGTGCTGGGAAAGTTTCATCAAACTTCTTTCCTCCATCTTCCATCAATCTCATACTTTGTCGTCTCAAGACTCAAGCTCAGCTTCTGATCCTTCAATTAAGAACATCAACCTTATACGTCATACAGATCCATCTCCCCACGAAATACAACAACCGCCTCCGCAAAATGCAACCATATATCATCCTTCTTGTCTCCGCAGCACTCGCTGGTGTAGCAAAGCCAGTCCCCCCAAAATCGGATGACACCCTGCTGCCGAGAATGGATGATGCTCTGCTTTCCAAGAGGGGCGACGGCATAACATGTGAATACAGGAAGCAAGTAGATCCCATGTGCCTGTGTGATCTTGGAAACTTGCTCAAGTCCCCTCTCTGTGGAGGGCTGCCAAGCTGTAGCCAATGTGGCCACTGGGGTATGCATTGAAGCGTATGTCCATCATAGGATGCCTACGGAATTTCGGTATCAAGTGAGTGTTCTTCGTGTGTTCCACCTGGCATCAAGTTCTAATTGGAGCAGAAATCAGTCACAGGAAGGCACGCCGCTCGGGGCAGCACCTTGATGGGACATTGACGGCTCTGGGCCCGTTTGGCCCGCCAAGCGTGATGAAAGTCCCTCCTCGGACCACACTTTGGCACTTGATACTGTATGTTATCAGCAATGTTATTTCCCCTGATTTCCACTGCGGAACAGCCCGTAAGCCGCATTCTATGATGTGGGCAATCCCTGCCCCTACAGTCCAAAGGTGGATTGCGGCATCGCCAATTCGTCTTTCGTCAGACTAACATGAAGCCAGGGCTCACATTGACAGTAGTTTTTACAGTTTCCCTGTCAGACGCACATCGGGACTGGGAACTGTGATTCTGTGGGGGGAGCCAAGACACGCAAGTAAAGCCAGAGAAGTCCTTGAGCCGCAAAAGCAGGCTTTCTCAGCCACACAGGCTGAAGTAGTTCGTTTTGAGAAGTGAATATACTCAGGGCAACACCTGACAAGCTTGGCTGCGAGAGTTGGTCCCCTAACACCAGGTGGTATATTTCGGCGCACACTGTACCACGCGGTACACGACGTCAGACGCCCAGAGCGCCGGGAGGCAGCTTGTCGTCTGCGGTGGAGCACGATCCACATATCCCCGGTGCAGTTGTAATCCCACAGCAAGTAGTACCTAGGTAGTAGTAACAGTTGTCTGAGCCGTGACAAGCGCCCCTCGTCTGCTGCCGGCTATTCGGCAACGTCGGCAGCATGACTGTTATTTCCATTGTCTGTGTTGTATATTAACTGTATAGAGCATACAGTGGTCATTATTCCCAAGTACGAACCAAGTGTTAACTAGAAACCTCTCACATATGCAGCTCAAGTATGCAGTCACCTGTCATCAACCGCTTACTGGTATTACCGGATTCGCTTGCCTCAGACTGTTTGCGCTGCTATAGATCTTTGATCGCCATCTGCAGGACAATCAATGCAAGATGCATACCACCTACCCAGTCAAAATGGCCCAGACGCCGATAAAGACCCTGACGGGTTGGCTGTGATGTGTAGATCAAGTAGCCAGGTCCGCTCCACTTCCCAGGGTTCTTGATATGCCTGGCTAGAGGAGGAGTCACGGAGTCGACATCAATGGCCCCTTATGCACGACAGCTTCGTGACGCCTGGCAACGAGACCCGCCTCATAGTATGTTAGTTATGCAAGAAAGATGATGAACACCAACCTGACCAAGAAACTCACCCTAGCTAGTTTTTATGTTGGAGGGTCAACACCACTTCTTGGTATACAAATTTGTAATATTTCGCCATTGATACCACACTGTGCCAATTCCGAAGTATTTCTACAGTCTTTAAGCAACAACTGGCAGACTAAACCTCTTTATCAAGCATACTGGACCTGTGGTGCAACAAGGCCAGTAGCTTGGTGTATCAAGCAGTCCACCTGCTAACTATCAACATGACCAACGTTACTTGCAGGCAATAATCCGCACCACATTTGATGTCTATAATGCAACTGCGGAAAACTTTTTCCAGTTTTCTGCTTTGAAACAGCGGTCCTTCTATTTAAATAACAGCCCTTCATGGGGCTCCGTAGTTCATGTTTCCCCGAGTTGCTCATCGTCTATCCGAATCATTCCACCACTCACATTCACCACCATGGCGCCCATTTTGGCCACATGGGTCTACAGCATCTTGCCCGAGACGGGCGTAATCTTAGCAGTTGGCTTGGCCTCGATGCTCCTCTATCATGTTATCAGCACTCTCCTCTCCTGGCGCCGCCTCAGCCACTTCCCCGGCCCGCCCCTGGCCTCCATCTCCAATTCCTAGAGCTTCTTTGCGGTTCATGGTGGCCGGTGCAACACTACCTTCTCCGGGGCACAGAAAAGTATGGAAAAGCCATGCGCATCTGTCCTAACTCGATCATGGTCTATAACCCCAAGACCCTGTGGCAGGTTAACTCTGTAACTATGCGGCACCCAAGACCGGGGTGGCTGGTACAACAGCGTCAGGTTCAATCCCGGCAGTGAAAATGTCTTTAGTAAGCTGAACACAGAGCTGCACTACGAGCGCCAGACGAAGTTGATTACCGGCTTCAACGGCAAGGGCTCGATGGACCTCGAGGCGGATATAGACTCGCAGGTCGCGGGTCTAGTTAAATATATCGGGTCCAAGGTCCGAGATGGGCAGCTTAAACTATACGCGTACCCAACTCTTTCCTATGGGCGCACCAAGCACAAGAAATTAAGCGTGCAGCCTACTAAAAATTCTTATACCTCCCCCACTTTAAAAAAAAAAAAAGCTTTCCAGAGCCCCTCCAAAAGGCCCTCCGTGTACCTAGGGGAAGGCTGTCCACCCGCCCTCTCCACGCCCCTCCGTGTGCCCCCTTGCACGCCCCTTCAAAAGCCCTTCCTCTGGGTGCGTGGAGGGCCCTTTGGAGGGTCGTAAAAACTAACTCCTTCAGCTGAAGTACTATAGTAATTACAGGAATGATAAGCTCGTGCTCAGAGTGAAGCCTACCACCAATGGAGGCACATAAATTAAAGGATGTTTGTTTAGATTCTAGCTGCATAGAATAGGGCTATCCGTCCCTTTATCAAACACTACTAACCCACTCCACCTACTCGAAACAACATACATTGCATAAGTGATGGGTACCTGGGTGATTGAACAGACTCAGAGCCCCTCGGGCGACCATGTCTAGGTAGGTATGAAACGACAGAGGAACTTGCAAACCTGTAGACATTGATGTTGGTTTGTGAAAGATTACCATCACGATGCCCACGTGCACTCTTAACAACTCACTAATAAACGCCTACATCTGGCCTACGGCTCGCAGACACTCCTCTCTTCTCTCTTCACCTACTTAACTATTAGTGAACCCCGGAAATCTTGCTACACCGTGACAATTACACATTGCGCGAGTGAGCACGATCAAACGAAAAGCTAATGCCACCAGTGGGCACCATTTACATAGTTTGAGTTCTCTAACGCCGATGACAGTTGAAATGGTGCTCGAGATGTCACCGTGGCCCGAGAAGTGCATGACACATCGAGAAAATAGCGTAGTATGTGGATGAGCACGTACGAAGTGGAATGATGCACATGAAGAGTCTCAGCGATGCGAGGACTCGCGAAAGGCTCAGTTTTCCTCCTCCATACAATTACCAGTTGCTGTCTGTAAGATTCTCCAGATTAATATTAGTTGCCTAGGCCCTCAAAAGAAATTCGCAGCAGTTCGTGCTACGGAACGTGGTAACCAGCCGTGATCGTAAGATGTGCCTTCCACCTGCGATGCTGCGATGATGAATAGAACCGCGTGCAGATCGCACCTGCTATGAACTGTCTGTAGATCCTGGAGTAAACAAATCTCCTCTTCTGGCACTGGTGAGGACTTCGCCTTTTCTTTCTTTTCGTCTTTTCTCTTCATATCATTATCCCGCTGCCGCTACCTCCTCATACCCCCCATTTTATTAATTGATTACCCCTATATCAATTAATAAAAAATTCTTTAGTGCGACCCCCTCCTCCCTTGGACGATGGCTGTTTCGGAGTTGACCCTCTCCCTGAACGCTTTTTTGGCTGTGGCCGCCCTGGCTATAGCTTTTGGATTCTGCCTGGCCTCCTGGGTCTTGACCCTGGAGCAGCGGCGTAAGTGAATATCTATGTTTTTTTTGTCTTCTTCTTTTCTTTTTTTTTTTTTTTTGAGATCGAGGATTCGCACCAACGAATTCAAAGGAACGCGGAGATTCGCACCCATAAAAACGGAGGGTACACGGGTACATATAGGCCCCTAGTGCACATACAACGCGCACCACCCAAATTAGTATGCAAACCATTATTTTAACCTTAGCTGCCATTACTGCCGGTAGTCCTTATCATCGCTTTAGCAATGCCACTATTACTATACTTGCTGCAGTAGGAATCGCTTAAATCGATGGTGTTTTGCTATGTATTTAGTCTGTACGGACCACAATCTCGTCTTGAATCTCCTCCACCTCGTCGTTATTATCATCATTGCCGATGAGGTCCCCAATAGTCAGATCTACCCGTGGCAACTGGTTGATGCTTCCAATAGCTGCCGTATGCTGCTGCTTAGCCCCTAACCTTGTGCTTAAGGGTGTGCCTGCTGCTGAGGTCTGCGTAATCGATTTTGTGATATCTAACAGCGGCCTTTGCTTCTAAGGCTGCTGCTTTGCCTTCTTCGTGACCCTTCTCGCTAGCTGCTGGCTCTAAGGGACGCTAGCGTGCTGGGCATTACTGCTACGGGCGTCCTCTTCATCCAGGGACTGGAGGGTTACATTATTATACTTGAAAGCTGAATTTATATGCTGTACTAAAGCCGTTGTTACCCTTATCTTATTGCCAGCCCTACTGCTGAGGCTTATTATGGTGGAGGTTATCTTTTTACCCATTACAGCCTTCCTATGGCTCTTAAAGAGACCCTCTTCATTAGCTGCAAATAGTGCGTTCTTGCAAGGTCTGCCCTTTGTGGTGGTAACCTTCTTTAGCGAGTATATGCCAAGGAGAGGGTTCTTAAGGGAGAGGTTATGATTGAGGTAGTAGTCTTTATATATGTTGCTCTTCTTAAGAGGAAGTAAAGCCTCCTCTTTATTAGTAATATGGTTTGCATAGATCACGCTATATTATGTGTAGACTGTATAGCTGTAGTTAGAAGGTTTATAGTAACTCTGTGGGGCTTCTTTTTGAAGTATCCTTAATGCCTTCTGGTGCTTAATTGTGAGTATCTCTAGCGCTGCCCTTAAGACCTGTAGTAGTAGCTAACCAAGCTACTTCTTGCTGTTAAACTTCTGAAGTGATGATGTCTTCTGCTTTACCTCCTCCTAATAAAGGCTATAAGCAGTATTATTGATAGCCTTATGATTAGCTATTATTAGATAGAGAAGATTCCCCATCCTGTGGCCTAGGTATACCTTTAGCTTCCAGTATATTTGCTTAGTAGAGGAGGTTATATATAAGCTAAAGTTGAGGGTTTTATAAATCTAATGGGCTGCCCATTTGGTAATGATCTCCTTAGCCTTATTAATGTACTATATCTTAAGGTACTAGATGATTACCGTCTGGTTTGAGAAGACCTGTTAAAGCTATTACCAAGCTATATTGTAGATCTTGTGATCTATAGAGTACTCTATGAATTTAAGGAGGTTGAAGAGGGCTGTTTAAGTATATAGTACCTCATTAAGCACCTATAAGGGTATTATAGCCTTCCCTCTTACTGGCGCTATAAGGGAAGTGAGATCCTTATCCTCTTTATTAAGATCTTCAGCCTTAGCAACCTCCATAGTGTTTTCCTCTAGAGCTCCTGGCGCTGGTGCCTCCGGGCCTCCCGTTGCTAGCCCTGTGGCTCCCGGCTTACGCTACTTCTTCTTAATGTTAAGGATAATGTTTATATTAATATGAAAGATATATAACTAATAGCGTACTCTAGGGAATTCGTACTTGAGGGCATTGATTAGAGCGTTATTATAGTTAGTGATAAAGAGCCTTGGAGGCTTGATTTAGCACTTATGGAGAAGACCATAAAGTTGCTTAAGAAGCTACTGGAAGCTAGATTCTCTTTTATTATTAATAACCCCTTAGAATAGTGGTAATATCGTCTTTGTATGGGTTACTGCTGTGCCTTAAAAGAAGGGCATCTTCTTATTGTTGGTTGAATAGGTATAGTTAAGCAAGAGATTGTGTGTGAAGTGTAGCTTTTAAACTTATGCTAGCTGCTGCTTCTTGCACCAGAAGATGCCTGTGATGCTTCCCTCTTTATTAGTAGCCTAATGGTACCAGCAGCCCTCCTTCTTGAGCCAGTCTAATGCTGCTTGGGTAGGTGTGTAGATGCCCTGCTGCTTCTTGTGATAGGCTGCTAGCCAGTCCTTTATGGTGTTTGGCTCTAGCAGTATACCTGGGTACTCTTGGCGCAGAGCTGCTGTGAGTCTTTAAGGCTTTGCGAGGGCTGGGTCTGTAGTTGTGCGGGTGAGGAAGTTGTGATGATCTTGTGATAGCTTTGCCTAGCCTTGCTGGGCTTTGGGTACCTCCTGAGGGCTGTGGTGAGTATGCACGCCTTCCTAGATTACTAGTACCCACTTGCTTAATAATGCCCTTGTTGTATGGGTGATGGCTTGCTATCTGTAGTTCGCTTTAATTGTTGAAGTGTTGGAGACTTTTGTAGTTAAAGATTGCAGTGCACCTTTGCTGCACTCTAAATCCACCTCTGTAGGCTTAGACCTTCTGATTACTATTAGGAATCCAGCAGATTTTATAGCTTTATCTAAATCAGCCTTAAGGTCCTTATAGGTGTTATATCTACCCTGGAAAACTTTGAGGAAGGTAGGAGGGTTGGAAAGTGCTGGTTGATGATGATTTGTAGCAGTAATATTGGTATTCTAGTTATAATAGTTAGCTTGCTATTATGCCTTAAGACCTAAATAATTAGGTAGCTGTACTATTACTATAATGTTGAAAATTTGATATTTGATTAATTAGATCTTCTTTTTAATGTTAAAACGATTGATTCTAATGAGAATTTGATTGCTATAGTAAAGCGTTGATTAAGGGTTGTTGTTTGCAAGTTGGTGGTGATGGGGGCGTTGTAGTGTGTTGGGTGCTGTAGCTGCAAAAAGTACTGAAGGGGTGGTGAGGTATGGTTGAAAGTGGGGCTAATGAAGCGATCTGATTGGCTGCAGCCCAGCGCTAGGGGCTGTATCCGTATACCCTCCGTTTTTATGGGTGCGAATCTCCGCGTTCTTTGTGGATGGCTCCTTGCAGCAAAGGTCCGAGGTGAAAACGGCGGAAAAGCTCCATGGCGGAAGTCGTGCCGACTTAAATGATGCCATGCAATGTGTGTTTCCATTGATATAATGCTGAGTCAATGGACTGGCAAATCGTGTTTATTTGACTGCATTTCTGTCGGGTGATATAAACTTGACACTAATTCGTCCGGCACGCCTGTCAAGCATCGAGGGAACAACGGGGCGAAACATAACACGAAGGGGGGGGGGGGCACGTGTTATATAATACATACGAGATTGAATTGTTGAGAACCACCAAAGATCAACGGATGCTGTGAGGAGGGGACGGTCTGGGCTTGGATTACACTTGGCGGGATGTTATCGAGATGATAGCCGAATGGCCTAGTTGAGAGTTCTGGCCCCAGATATCAGAACGGCCGAGGTTCCGGCGGGTAGCTTCAAGGTTGACACCGTGTTGTCATATCAGGTGTCGATGTCATCCATCTTGACGGCTTAGTGCACGTCCAGGCCACCAGATCTTCATGCCTGTGTTGGCTAGCTCAAGTCGGCTCTGCTACCGCCAGGAGACCATCAACGGCTAGATCAGACCGACTGCCACCAATAGCCGGACAGAAATTCGGCTACTGGCCAACAAGGGCGAAATTTCTGATGTGGGTGCTGTTGGTCAGAAACTGCACTACTAACACACAGCTTTGCTGACTTCCGTCACGCCGTGATGCCTGTGATGCGTGAATGGGTTTGTTAGCTGAGCTGGACTTGCAGTCCCGAGAGGTACCTAGAAAGATCCTATTGCATGATTATCTTTATAATTCAGTTTCTATACTATTCAATAGTATAGTATTATTGAATGACTGAAATCAGAAATACCTATAATGTAATAAGTTGAAATGTAATATTAATAAATAAATTATTATTTACTTTATTATTTTTCTATTAATTATAGCATATAATAGTTAGCTGTGAAGCACTCATGTAATTGAAATAATGAGTCCTAACTTTACGTTAAGTTCTTTTAAGGTTGGGTGGATTTCCAAGCTCCAAGACAAGTCTGCTAAACTTCCTTTGAAAATTAGATCTGTTTTCCTGGGGTATCAACCAAGGATTTACGGGAGCACGCTAAAGACTTGACTGCCGTAGACCCTGACGATCACTGCATCTTGTATAGTAGGACACCTGAAGTAGCTCCACACACCAGGCGGACATCTACTAGTAGAGATAGGCCCAGAATCGAGAACAGGGTATTGATTTGGGGCCATCAGTTGTATCGTGGAGACTCATGGTCGGGTTACTAAATGAACCATGGTACTTCTTCCATATCTTCATCCTCGAGTTCCGCCCTCGCAGCGGCAACGAGCCCGAGATCATCATGCCACGACACCCACTCGGCAGCGTTTCGTGCCAGTCTTCCACGCGGATTCTCTCCTACCACGATTGTACGAACACCACGCTTAGCTGCAGAAGAAACCATGGTCAGGAAATCGCTATCGTCTGACACCAGCACCAAGGCAGACAATCCCTTTCTCAACACCTTCTGCCACGACTTGTGAAGTTCCTGGTCCGCCGACTCCGCCTCATCAGACACAGTCCTCACGCTCACGCCCAACTGCCGAAGCTGATACTTCAGTCCGTACCCCTTCTTGTGGCCCAACACCACCTTTTCCGCAGAGCCACGTTTTGCGAGATCCTTGCCGTGCTTAAGCAAGAACTTCTGCGCCTTCTTGCCTCCTTTCCGCCTCAGCTGGTCGAGGTGATTCAGCTTCTTGGGGAGCTCGCGCTCGTGGAGCTGCTTGTAATGCTTCTTGAGGAGGATGTTGGTCTTGCACTTTGCCCCGCACATGGGACAGATGTACGGGCTCTCAGGCACGACCAGGCCCAAGCTCTCGAGCCGGTCTAGCGCTTTCCTTTCTTTGCGCTCCGTGACTATATGGTCCGGCACGTAGTTAAATGCATGCCTATTGGCGGCGGCTGTAAACTCAACAACCTCGCCGTGATCCTCGGCTAGACGGCGAAGCCTCTCCACTGCCTCCGCGACGGGGCCGTCCGGCCGTACATTGTCGAGGTCCCAAAGTATAGCTACCTTCCGCGCTTCTGGGGCAGCCTCGGGCTTCTTGGCGGGATCTACGGGTGGCTGAGGGGTTGAAGAGGGTGGGCCAGGGGATTCAGTCACGCCCGGCGTTTGCGAACGCTCTGTCTCGCTCTTGGGGGTTGCAAGCGGCTGGGGCTGAGTCGTATCATCACGATTCTGGTCTACGGCAGCAAATCGTCTGATAAGATGGCCCTGACTACGGCAGACTGCCGCAAGTGCTGGGCGTGAGCTTGAGGGTGTCCAGGCAAACTTTGCCGTGCGATGAAGTACCCGGAGCATCGCCTTGGATGTGACTGCCCAGGTGGAGTATTGACCCTCCGTCAGTGGTGAGCGACTTAAGATTTTGTCAGCCGATCTATTTGTCGTTTCGGGATATGGCTTGAACTGACTGTCCTTGATGGCAAGTGTACGTATGCCTCGCCTCAATCAATGGAGTAGTCGTTGATATATTTGTGGTCGGTGTGTGTTGATTGGGCTTCTGGGTGATGGCCCAGAAGAGTTGACGATAGAACAGCTGGTGGGTTTGTTGTCTGGCACGCACTGACTTCTGCAAAAAGTAAATGGCTGACTAATCCAGGCCCCAGGTGAGCGCCAGCTGGCAACCAGCTGCCCTGTCAATACAGCAGAAACCTGTCTCAAAACTTGCTCAAAGTCTTTAATTAATTTCCCGTACCTCGATTCTGGTTCACCCCGTTTGAACATCTCAGCGTGCTACCATAATCGGTCATTTTACCAGCATCTAAAATTTTTGAGTTGAATTTCTTCAGTTACAACCAGTCTGGTGACTGTCAACCACCGCTAGCCACCAGGCTCCCTCCTACTTGACTATGATGCTAGCAACTACAGGTTTACGTATCAAATCGGCTAACCTTCGTGTTGGACTTATTAGTACAAGTCACTAGTGCCTCGTACTCTCTATGTCCCTGCCGGCCGTGAACTGAATTCCACTCAAATCGTGTGACGCAACGTGGCCCGAAAACAACCGAAACCCCCCTCCCCTAAAAAAAAACTCCAACCTTGTCTACCTTATAGTGGCATTCACAGGTCTCTCCGTATCCAGCGACCGGAGAACGCAAGTGCGCCTGTAACCCTTCGAGAACACCGATATCAAGTTGGGGGTCGATAGATGCTGGATTAATGCCTCACACTAACTCCGCTATACATCAGGCCAGGAAGCAATGAGCCAGGCAGGTCGGCTAGTACATTCGATGTTCTGATCATGAGCGAGACTTTTGATCCAAGATTCCCGAAGGTATTAAAAAATTTCCGAGTGTATGACGCATGGTAGGGTTGCGGACGGGGTACCTATGGTCGGCTCCTGGCCATCAAAGCAAACCGCGATGGTGTCGATTGGTGACTACTCGGGCCACGATGTTTCGGAGCTGCAAACCTTGGAACTCTTCTGGAGAAAGGACTCATTCCATAGCGGTCCGTCAAATGGCTCAACCAAATTCTACAGTAATTTCTCTTGTCTGGACAATAACAAACTGGCCGGGGGTACCACTGTGCGATACAAGTGGCATTCTGTCGCTCTTCCCGTTTCCCATGGCACTGCTCACGATTCCTATATCCCGATTATTTTCGTCTGGGCACAAAGCAAATTCGCCTTCTGTGCTGCCAAAAAGCTTGGTGACTCCGCCTGTACGTCTCCCTTTCGATACTGTATATGCTGCGCCTTTGGTGTCACCGTCATAGATGGATTCGCAAAACGAGCCAGCGTAGCTATTTTTGCGGCTACAAAGGAAATTGTCAAGCTGCTGGCTTAGGTTCGGGTAGTTGTGGCTTCGTGGTGGGCGTGTCGGTGGTGGAATGCATACGGGTTCTAAAGGGGTTGAGGTTGCTGATCTGTCGGTCTGAACCCTGCCAGGGATATCACAATTCGGTGTCGCGGACACTTTTTCCACATTAGGTGCCCAGAAGTCATCCCCTAGGCCTTCTGGTGGAGCAAGGTCCATGTTAGATGCCGTCTTCGTTGTGGTGGACGGGTCGATGGACTTCGAGGTTCCAAAAATGTCCCATTTGAACAGGGACCGCCGCGCTTGTCTGGAGCCGTCGTCCCAAAATCCAAAATTTGACCCTTGAGATTCCGATTGATCAGATAACCGCCGCTGAGTAAAGTGTTTGAAATCCGTCAGGAGCACCCGCAGTGCAGGGATCGAAGCTCCCACGATTGTGATGGCCGGCTCAGCGGCACCCCAGATAACAAGGCTGACCCCCGTGTCTGTGAGATATTAGCAGGCATTTCGACAAAATTACTGAGAGAAAACTGAAAGACACATACAGGTCTCGTCAAGAGTTGAAACTTGTGGTATCTGGGAGCACTTGGCGAAAGCCATTGCCCCAGCGCACAGCCCCATGCTCATGGCAACCAGGACCCCTACTTTTTCCTTGCACTCCATCCTCGTCTGCCATATTATCCGCCATGGGAGGACTGCCATGATGACGTCCATGCAGCCCGAATACGCGCCTGCAGCCATGCCAAACTTGACAGCAATTTCAGGGCTCCAACATGTGCCGTCAGTGAATATCTCCCAATGCTTTCGCGAAGGCTGGCACTCGACCCATGAGTATAGGGCGTCACAAACCATGACCAGGTTCATTGAAACAAGAATGACCCAGACTAATGCCCGTGTCTTCTCGTAACCGACCTGCGTCAGGCGAAGCAAGGTCAAGCCGAATGATGTCTTGGATGAGACGGCGGATAGGGTGCTAAACGTCGTACTCAACGAACCAAGCAACAGGAGTTTCTCACGATTGCTGAACTCTATTTCCAAAAGGTGCATACTGAAACCCACATTGACACTGATGGTCATGACGATCGAGTTGGCAAGGAGTAGGATCTACAGTCCAATGTCGAGGATTAGTGATTAGGAACATCTCAACCGCACTTGATCCTATGCAGCTCTTACCCATGACAATATCAAAACCCAATCGTCCCACCACAGATCCTTATGCTTATATGACTTGCAGTAGAGCCTGAGAGAAAGAAACAGCGAGGATACGGCAGTCAGAGTCCACAGCACGATATCGACTTCAGATCCTCGACTCCCCAAAGGGGAAGAACCTGCCCTCCTCAAATTCTGCTGGAATGCCGGAGAATCACCTAGCGCGTGAGCCAACCCCAGCTTCATTGTAGTTGGGGAATGTGGAGTGCGCGATACGCCTCAAGTCTGCCGCAACCCTTGGAAAGACGACGAACATATTTAAGCTGGCATCAATTGCCACCAAACTTGCGAATTGCCACATACCCGTAATTCAGCCGCACACCATACCGCGATGTCTGCATGACCGCATCCTGAGTGTTTTATCTTCCTCAGGCTATCCGGTTCCAAATGACGGACTACGGGTCTCCCGCCGGGGATGACGGGCAAGTCGTATTAATAAACATGACCTTGACAGGTTACAACTGGCTTTGGGCCTTACAGAATGCCGGTATTAGGGTACGGGCCGTACGGCTGACATGGCTGACCATGTCTGACAGCAGACGACCCTTGACCCAGCGCACGTCAATGGCTGCTGACACACTGAACCCCTGTCACCTAGGTAAGGAGACGGCCCGAGGCAGAGCAGCGACAATGAGGCGAAGTGACCAAGTGACGGTGCTCATTCGGGGCAGCCAGTGTTCGTTGACATGATTACTGAAGATGTTTTAATCTTGACCCGTGTATTTGTTTGGCGTGAATAGAGATACGTATATATCCCATCCACATAAAGCCATAACAGAAACAAACGAACGCTTGACAAACGCCTCATAATGTTTTAAGACTGTTGGATCCAGCTAGGCGTGGTATTTCCAGTAGGATGGGTGCGTCTCCTGAGCCTAGCACTATCCTTCCTTCCTCCTAGATACCGCACCACAACTATACCTATTAATATTGATTATACTTAGCAATAGCAACAGAAATTACGGAATGATCAGAAATATTCTTCAGTTTTAACCAGACTCGACACTATTTCCAGGGGGAATTCTCCCTGCATCCCCTTACCTGGGGCGCTCCAGCCTGCGGCACTTCTCACTTACTTCCTCACCCATCGTAATGCGCCATTTGGGTGTTGTTGACATGCTGCAAGCCCGTCCTTCAGGGGATCAGAGCCATACCCACTTTGGAGGGCAACTACCTGAGACTAAGAAGCAGGAGTCGACTGATAGCAGCGCAAAAGAGGATCATTTCTCTCGCTTTCCCCCAAGATACAGAGACCTCGGCTGGGCGACAAGGCTAGGCGCCTCTGCAATTCCGTGCGGCAATATCAAAGGAGAAAAGGGCCGCTACGATGGACAGCTTGGAGCAGGGGAGGCCAGGCGGGGGAGGGGCCGCCTCCGTGGTCACCTCGCCCCGGCTCCTGCATCCATGCACAGCAATATATAGATACGTGCTCCACTAGCTAGCCAAGACGTGCCAAACAGGCAATGATCTTCGCAAGGGAGAAGTAGGTATACACAAAATATATCAGGGCCGTCGGCAGTAATGGTGGCGTAATTATTATCTGGATCTCCTGTCCATCGGACAGCTTTAGCTGATATAGTGCTTATGCCTGCAGCTTCGCCTGGCTATAAACCCCATCGGGACCGTGGAGCAGCCTGCTCTCTCCGCTGCCACTACCACTCACCCGCCGTTTGTCCGGGCATGAATACCTACCCTTGAGGGTCGGGTAAGCGCCTTGCAGAGCACCGTTCCATTCTTCAGAAATGATGAGAAACTTGGGAAGAGTAACATGCACAGAGGTGCGCAGCCATCCTCAGCTGGAATGGGAGGCACTTGAGGAGTGTGGTACTTGCACGAGAGTGAGCCGATCTCGTAATCCGTGACCAAGCGATCAGGACATGCGCGGGGGCTCTTCATAAAGTCGTCTATAAAGAACTCGCCGTCAACATGCCATCTGTCCAACTCCTGAATGCTCAACCCAAGCTTTTCTTTGCTAACAGCCACAAAAAGCCCCCATCAGCACACTCCGTTTGTTCATCCTGCACAGAAACCTGCCTGACAAGCCCTCCCAACTAAAGTCGCAACCATGAAGTTCTTCGCCGCCACTCTTCTTGCTCTGCCCACAGCTGTGCTAGCCGCGCCAGCCACTGAGGTCGCCGCCGACAAGCCGCCGTAAGTTCACGAACTGGTATATGCCAGTAATAATAAGTGTGGTGTACATCAATGTATGATTCCTATCACCGAGAATTGAAGTCTAACGTCAAGAAAGTTACTTCAGTGTCCAGCCGGACTAAGTAAGTGACTCATATCCTAGCAGCTTCGGCATAACTCTTAGTGGACTTCCGTCTATGCTCTTGCCTCCAGCCTGCAGGAGCCAAGGCATACTCTCTGTTGTCACAGCGCTTGCGGAGCTCAACCAGCTTCCGGTTTAGCTCATGGATGTCTATTCGGCTCGTTGGTAATTCAGGGCAATGGGGAGTGACATGCAACATGTCAAATTGGATGAGGTTCAGAAAGTCGTGAAGGTACTCCGTACACTTGGGGTGTCCGTGCAGGTCGGTGATGAACTATTTAGTTGAGTCTGACTAGCAATGCAGCATAGAGCATTGATATAAGCTTTGTATCTGAGAGAAAGACTTCAGAATAAGACTCACGTCTATGATAGCAGGCTTAATAAAAGCAAATCTCCTCTCGTTGTCCGTCTCTATTTCAAAATAGACATCGGAGGGTATGCCACATTGCCCCTGGTCTTCTGATACCCTTCGCCACAAAAAAGGTACACTAACGAGTAACCCCCGAACAACCAGGCGATGAAATCTAAATATACACATCCCAACGCCCAAATTTCGTGAGAGCGGCCATTTCCGCCCTTCAAATCGTACTCAGGTGGACGATAGCTTGGAGATACTGGCGCCAGCTTGCCGGATTGATTGAAGGTAGTACAGCTTGCTTTAAATTCGGTCTGGCCAAAGTCTGTAAACTTGAGAATTCGTCCCTCATTGCGGCTGTCAAGACCTTGAAACCACAGCAAGTTCTCGGGCTTGATATCTCCTGGATGGCCTATCAGCTGGCTGTCTTGCGAGCCTGGCTCCGGAACGGCGAGAGTATGCTGTTGCCTCTGTATGGAGGGGAATTCCATCAATGGATTTGAGCCAAACCATCGGCTATGTCTGGAATTGCTCTGCCATCCATAGGGTAGTCGCAAAATCTATAGTCGGTTGTGGACATCTGTGTCGCCAAAAGTCCTGCAGGTTGGCATCGGCGAACAGGAAGATCAGGTAAAATTTGCTAAATTGCTCGTATGTAGCAAGTAAGGAGGTGAGATTCGGTTGTGTCTCGTCGTTAAACTTGCGCAGGACGTTAACCTCACTCTCGAATGCGTCTCTGCTTTTCGAGTGCAAACACTTGACCGCGAAGTGCCGACACGAGAACTTTGAATGGTCAGCAAAGCATCGTGGACATACTGCTAAACGCCAACAACGAGAAATGACAGACCTTGTAGCCATGAAATCCGTGTTGCTCAGGATGTATATCCACTTTGAACACTCGGCTAAACCCACTCTCGATCTCAGGCTTCTCCTCACCGCTTTCGTCATATCGACTGTCCGCTGTGAAAGGTAACGGAATTTGGTCCTGTAACACGAAATGGCCAACGCGAGTGCGCTTAGTCTTATATAAAAACGGGGGCATAGTTGTCCATTGCCATTCCTCAAATCTTATCCGGGCCAAAGGTTGCCAGTGCTTGAAGCAGCGCAGAAGACTGTCATCCTCTTCAAGACCTGGCTTGCGATCCAATACTTCCTGCGGTTTCTCTAATAGAAAGTTCCCCAAATTCGAACCATAAAAGCCCTGCGACTCGGGGGATTTGTGCTCCGATGTAGTCGACCTGCTGATGGACGCAATGCTTTTGAGGTTCTCCATGATAGAGTCGGCCTTATCAGCAACCTTGCCATGGGGCAAAGTCGTCGACAGCCCGGCTAATTGCCTTCTAATCCTTTCATTCAATCGATGTGTATGATTCGACCCATTAACGTATGGCAACGTGCGTGACGACTTCACTTTTTCGTTGAAGTCAGTTGCGTTGCTCTAATATCAGATAGCTTTTGAGGGGGATTCGCAGAATTTCAGTTCCATGCTTACCTCCTAAATGGAGGGTCGAGCGTTCGGGAGCGACTTGCTTCTCGTATGAGGCCGCCTCTGGATCCATCGTAGCAACCGCGGTCAGCACTGGATATACGCAAGCGAAACAACGCAATAAACAATTTGTAAGATTAGGAACTCCAATAATTCAACTAGCTGAGGATAAAAATGGCGAGGAGAATAGAATCTGGAAATGTTGAAAATTTAGACCGGGATGTGATTCGGGAGAGCGGGGACAAACAGTCCTCTCGGCTAAGTCTAGGACCTTTGTATTTCATAAATAGGGGAGCCAGAATCTATTTTTAGACTCCCCATGTCCCGCATCATTCTCAGTTCCCAGATCCGGGGTGCCCAGCTCCTGACACCATTTGTTGCCAATATCTTCGAAACTATTCCAGAGACTTCCAATTACACAGTCTTCATCACAAGCTCCTATAGAAACCGTTTCCCATAACCGCTTGTCCGCTGTGTACGGGACATCGTCTTCTGGTTATGCAGATGACAAAGCCCCACAGGAGATCTCCGACAGAAGAATTGATCCTGGCAAGCTGATTGAACTATTGTGTGCCAGATTTCCTGGTTCATACAATATACGTGTAAGTGAAAATTATAAGGGAAGCCTGGATTCTCGGATGATGCAGCGCCAAGCTGATCCGACAGTAGGTTGTAAGAAATGTGTACAGCATTACTGCCCCAGCTGAATTATCCTTGAATGATATCGTGCAATGCAGAATTTGATATGGATGGAAAGTACAGTTCTCTTTAGTTTGACAAAGCGGCATGCTCTTGTCGACTTTGGTTGGTGGCCTTGTGCGTGGAGTGTATCTATTTAGAGGTACGGAGTTGCCAAGTTTGTGCCCACGGCACGTGTGTAAGAACCGCAGACCGGTTGCAGGCCACGTCACACAAGTTAATCCGAGTCTGTGTGGGGGTGGTCAATGCAGGATTCCTGTAATTTTTGCACTCTTGGTTGGGGGAGGGGGGGTTTAGGTTGTGCACTTTGAGTTCCTGCCGAGCAAAAGGACCTCAGCTGTGAACCTCGGAATGCACATCTGGCGGCGAGGCGGTTAATAAGCGAACTTGGCACAGATCACAGCCTCGTTGTCAACAAGTTATTTTGTATTACACAGATTATTGGAAAAATCAATACCGTATGATGATATCAAACACCTGCAGGGGCTGACCACCCTTCAACCATTTTAGTTTATTGAATCCGGATGCATTCAGCAAGGATGTATAATCTGGCTGGCACCCGTCCAGTCCGCTTACATACCTAGGTAAGGAGTGTCCGTCCAAAGTTGTCAATATTTATTGACCCAAGAACGTAGGGAATTCTCTAATTCTGGTTGAGCTTTTTGATTCTTTGTTTCCAAGATTATAAAATATGCCTCATGTCTCTACCAATGTCCAAAACCATCCTCTTTGCATGAACAGGTGATCATAGAACCTGCTCTAGTTGCGGAGCCAACCATGTCCTCCGAACGAACAAAGAGTCCACTGGGAGACATCCTTGCGGAGTATTCTGAATTCTCAGTCTTCCCTCAGGTAAACGAGAATCGATTCGTACCAAAGGGTGTGATAGACCGCTTTATCACGACAGATTCCGTCAGGACAGAGCTTTTTGGTCGGAACTCCCAAGGAGGCTCGACTCCTCTCCGGAATGAAGTCGACGAGCTTATCAACTATGTGATTTCATCAGCCAAAAACCTTTTAGCCATCAGCATATTAAGCGGTGTATTCCAAGAAGAGCTCCGTGCATCGATGGAGACATTCAAGCAGCATAACTTTGGCGACAAAGATTTGCCCATTCTGGTCAAAGACGTCAAACAATATCCCCTTTGCTTCGATGGCTGGTCATTCTTGCACAAGACGAATTTCAGCGGATACCAGTGGAAGGTTTTGGTACCAGTGTTCCCAAGTACCTTCGAGATGATGGAACTGAGATCAGAACACATTTTGCCTTTCACACACGTCGAACCAAAGACTAAGGAAGGTACATTTGGGGTTGTCTATCAAGTCACCATCCCAGAGACACATCAAGAAGACCCTATGAGAAAGGTCAGATCTTGTATCTGAAAATGTTGATTGAGATTTTTGCTGACAGATTGAAGTTTGATGGGAGTCTGGCAAATGCTGCGATCAAGGAGCTGAGGGCGTCCGCAGCGAGCAAAGAGCATACCCACGATAAGGGGAAGGCCCAGAAGGTCTTCAAAGAGTGGCAGGCCGAGGCTAAGGCGCTCGAGGACACGAGTCGTCTGAAACATGAACACATCGTCACAGTCAGAAGTATTTTCACCAAAGGTCCCCGTCACTACTTCATGTTTCAGTGGGCAGATGGGGACAGCCTACGAGACCTGTACCTGGAGGACCGGCGCCCAAATTTGACAGGGGAACGTGCCAAAGAGATTGTAAAGCAACTCCTAGGCTTGGCGGACGCTCTGTCAGCCCTTCACAACTACAGGAAGCATGATTCGCCACCCCAGCCTCGCCAGCCCAGCCACCTCGAGGTGCCGACAATGGCTCAGAATGACGAATCATATCGGCACGGCGACCTAAAGCCAGAAAATATTCTGCTATTCAAGAATGAGACGGAATTTTGCGTGTGGAAAATCGCTGACATGGGACTAGCAAAACATCATCTTGCAGCAACAGACGTTCGAGGCCCGACTGATACCACCAACGCAACACCATCCTATGAGCCCCCTGAGGTCTACACCTTGCCAGACCAAGGACGGTCTCGCCAGTACGATGTGTGGTCTATGGGGTGCATTATCTTGGAACTTCTCGTGTGGCTTCTGTATGGACCCAACGCATTAGACAAGTTCCTGAGAAGCTTGAATTGCGATACAGGGCAGAGGCTTCCCTATTGAGAGTTTGTCCCGGGGACAAAGAAAAAGGAAGCACAGCTACAAAAGGTCGTCCTTGAGTGTATGGGGCATATTCGAAACGATCCCGAGTGCCAGGGCTCAACAGCCATAAGAGACCTGCTGAACGTCGTACAATCTCGGCTGCTAATTGTTCAACTTCCTGTCGATAGGCCCTCTGGCTTTGGGCCTGGTGGCTCAGCTTACGTCATGAGTCCTGGGCCAAAGCGAGCCAAAGCAGAAGCTTTACGCGATGCTCTTGACACAATCTGCAATGAGGGTAATAAGAGAAACGCTTATGGTTCACAGGAAAGAAAAGAGTCTCAGAAGCTGGGCCGTCGTTCATGGCAGTTCCATATCAATCCCCAACAACTGAGGGGCCAAAAGTGCAGGTGAGGTTCCATCATGCCCGGAAATCTTAATCCTTCATTCCCCACCATTGTTGAGGGCAGCAGTTCAGGTTTCATATGGCAGTCGTCGAGCTATTGAAGCATCTGGGTCTGGAAGAGAATGTCATTACTAATTATAATGCCCCCATTTCAACAGCTACAAACCCTAAGTATTTGAGAAGTTGCAAAAAGTATAGAAGACAAGACCGAACGCTGATTTCTGATTCAGTATGTGAGCGGATGACCCGACAGTCTTTGTAGCGAGATATTTCCTCACGTAAAAATAAGACAGTACGTATCCAAGCCCGTTTCCGATACCGAAACAACGTTTCGCAGGTGATTAAGCCATTCATAGCATGTAAGTATTCCCCATCAGTTCAAAAGCGTTGGGGAACTAATACATAATATTCAGGTCGTGAGTCAACCTTTACCCGCACAAACCACAGTACATTGCCTCAGTTTCTGATGGATGCAAATTCAAGCCTGTGAGTGGCTACCATGATATCAAACGTCATTGAGTTATTCAACTAAACTTTACACAAGCTTCACAGGATGTGGGACTTCCCCGTCGACAATTCTATTGATCAGAGGCTCTGGCCTGAAGCCGTCACCCGACCGTATGTACCCGCAAGCTTATGCGAGGGCTGTATAAATATGGACCTTTGGCAGGGCGACTTCAAGATCCACGATGATATCAGGGAACTTCAGGGGCGTTCAGAAACATGTGACTTTTGCGATATGCGATGGGCCCACTGCAAGGCGATAGATTGGAATCACAATGTCAAGATTCACTTCGACAAGCAGCAGTCGCATTTGAGACTCAACGAAGGATACCCTCCCATCTTGACACTCCAGTACAGCCCTAGTGAGTCCTGCTCCTCTGAAAAATTGGTGCATAAAGTATTCACCTTGTCTCTAGCTCTCGCCACAGAAACCAACCATTCCCAAAGTCAAATCCAAGCAAGTCTTCCTCAGCTCCCACAGCCTGCAGAAGAGGCCAAAATTAAGATACTGCGAGCGTGGCTGGTGGACTGTGACCTAAACCACAATATTTGCGGAAGACAGAACACCTCACCGCTTCCAACAAGATTGGTCTACGTGGGAACCTTGGATATACCCAGCCTCAAACTGTATGAAACACAGTCCACCGATGATATGAGATATATTGCCTTGTCGCATCCATGGGGAGAGCCTCCCCATTTCTGTACAAGCCGCTCCAACATCGCACGACACCTACTTGGAATGACTCTCGAAAGTCTTCCCCTGACGTTCCGGCATGCAATCAAAATAACTAGAGCCCTGGGCTTAAAGTACCTGTGGATTGATTCAATCTGTATCATACAAGGCAAAGATGGCGACTTTAACCACGAGGCCTCACGGATGGAAGATGTTTTCAGCAACGCGTACTGTGTCTTAGCTGCAAGTTCGGCTTTAGGACAATATGACGGACTCTCCAAGAAGCACCGTCAAAGGCGGAGCATCCTCATCCAACAAGGGTGGAAGCCACCGATATTTGTGTGCGACTTCACGGATAACTTCCAAAAAGACGTCCTGGAGTGCAATCTCAGTCGTCATAGTTGGGTATTGCAAGAGAGGGCATTGGCACGAAGGACAATCTATTTCACCAAGAACCAGACTTATTGGGAGTGTGGTGAGGGTGTACGATGCGAAGCCATGACAAAAATGACCAAGTAAGTACAGAATATCCCCATCATCACTGTTGAGGACGTCAATCATCAGGGCTTAGTTCTGATGGTGCTGTGTTGTTCAAAGCACACTTGCGTCCTTCTTTGGTGATCCAAGGTTTCCCAAGGTCGCAATAGAGTCTTCCAGAGGCGGCAAAATCCTATTGCATCAGAATCTGTGCATGCAATATTCTCGCCTTGCTCTCACCAGGCAAACCGATCGACCGGTTGCCATATCTGGACTTGAGAGGCGACTTATCAAGAGCTTTGGTCTAACGGGTGGCTACGGAGTTCTGCACGATGGGAATAATCTCGGCCACCTTCGGCACAGCATTCTTTGGCATCGAGCTTCTGATTGCGCCACGATGAAGAAAATCACCTTCGACGGGGCTGCAGCCCCGACTTGGTCATGGATGGCGTATGAAGGACAAATCGATTACCTGGATCTACCCTTCCGGAAGATGGACTGGCTTAGCTTCGAGCATGACCTCCAGCCACCGTGGACGACGGCTAGTAACAAGAGCAGGTGGTACGGCTGGCAGGACGCCCCTGAGAATATGTGGATGACTGTGCTTGTCAGGGACCTCGAGGTCTCGTCTTCCCTGACAACCCAGACCAGTCAAATTATCCTCGATACGACGGTTGGTACAACTACCCGAAAGCCAACAAAGTGCGTGGTGCTAGGACGGCTTGTGGAAGCGCCGGGTCATGATCAAGCTGACAGCGGGGCAATATTCGCTGTATTGCTGGTATGCGCGGGCATATCAAGGCAGCCCCCGACGCTGCCAGTGTATAACAGGATAGGAGTCGCGTCTCTGCCAGGGAGCTGGGTCAAAGCAGAGGGAGGATCAACTGGATTGTTGGTGCAACTATCAGATTGAATTGAAAAGCGCTTAATGACTTTTGCACCCTCCTTTACGTCCACTACCTCGATTCCGGTAACGATATCATCCACGTTGGGTAGAACCGTTCAGTAAAATAAAATATCATGCGGGGGTCTTTGCTCACAGAGAGAAACAAAAGTCCATTCTCAGCCTCTATGATGACCGCATGATCATGTTGAAATTTGCCGACCGCGGCTAATACTTAAGCACCTAGGTGCATAGCTAGAGTGAAATGTGAAGAATAAAGCCAGACGTCTTCAGTTCACATACCTCATAAGTTATCTCTAGATATGGAACAGATCTTTGGAATCACGAAGCGCTCCCTAACGACGGCAGTACACACACGGAAATAAAAGTGCCCGAGCCTAGAACCGGAGCGGGCAGCGCCAGCCTACAAATGTACCTCGCAATCCCTTGCATTGCGAGTTGCCAGGAAGTGAATTAAGCAGCTAGGAAGCGGCACAATTTATGACTTCCGCAAGACAGCAATCATCTCAAAATCAGCAACGCCACCCTCGACGATATCAACCACCCCAAACCCCTCCAAGTTTCGAAAGCAACGCCCGAAGACCTCCCAATCCGCACAAGGCCCAAGCCACAGCACGACCCGCAGTGACGCCGGCCGCGCCGCCAGATACCGGCTAATCAGGCCCGGATCTCGAGGATATACGAACAGCAACGTGTCCGCCTCGTCAAGGAATGGGGAGAGCTCCCATGTCCCCCTCACGGTGGCGGAGTGCTGCTCGGGGAGATATTTGTTGACTGGAGCTGCGGTGGGCGAAGAACGGACCTCCACGCCTTGGATTGTAAACTTGGACGCGATTGCGGAGCTTGGCAGAGAGCCAAGGTGGTTCAGTAGGTGAGCTTCGAGGAGGCCGCTGCCACTGCCGACGGAGAGGATGAGGTTGTTGTTGCCGCTGGGCGGGTTGGTTGTGAGGAGGCTTGTGAGCGTGTGTATGAGTTTCGTGGATATGCTGAGGCAGAAGTCTGGGTGGCGGGACGGGGTATCGCTGAGCTTGGGGGGGTCCATGTGAGATTGTATCAACGTGACGACCTCAGCATTCTTGATTGAATATCCGAATCCTTTTTGCTGTTTGATGGCGTTGAACATGGAGGTTGAAAATTAGTCTCATTGGCGTGTCAGGGTAAAACCCTAATATCTAGCTCCCCTACAGGCATTGCTTTCTTGCCTGCTACTACAATGCTTTTACCACTTGGGCAGGCTGGTATTCCAACATTCTCGGTCACGTGACAGGCCTTCGGCAAAGGATTTCTCGTTGCATAGACTGTGTCTACATACCATGTTTGGGTCTGACAACATAACCGTCCGTGGGCCGACTAGTACCACAGGGCCATACTCCTGATGCAAGCGCTTGATGACTTGACAGGTTCGCCCTTTTGTAGGCATCATAAACTTGAAACAGGTCTCTTCGAGGTTAGCTCCGTTCTTGACGACAAAGAAATAATTGGATCTCACCGGTGTAACGCCGCCAGGACGGTCCCGGAATGGACCACAGCCCGGTCCGGAGCGGCGTCGCAAGGAACCATAGGAAACCTGTGACGACACAGGAAACAAAAACAAGCCCCAGCATTTTTTTGTTTTGAATTCGCCTATTTGGAATTAAAGTTACCCCGGGGTGGAGTGACTGGACGTGACTCTGGGGGACTCTGTGAACAATACCAGGGGCTACGTAGGATGATCATTCACTCGAGTAAACACATAGCCAAAAGTCAGTCCTAAGTAGCCTTATTAAGGCTTTTACTATTTTGCTAGTAGCTAGCTATCATGTATTAAAATTTATGAATATTAATATTATATTTCATATTCAATATTAGATCACGCTTCCATTTGAAACACCTTAGTTATCCAAGACTTGCACTCTGCCCCTATAAAAGAAGGGCACCGGCTCTGTTGCGCTGGCAGCATCTGTGGCATGCAGAATGCATGAATGACATCGAACCGGCAAGGTGCAGGTGATAACGAGTGGTTAAAAATGCACACGCAATGGTGAACTTGCCAGAACGGAAAGTGGAAATATCGATACCTTCTAACTTTCAAGCTAGCCTCATCGCAAGGCTATCGGTATTTTACTGGTGGCTATTGCGTTTTGAAATTTATTATTATCAGTATTTTATTGCTTATTAAATTCTTATTTAAGTAGTTTTTGAGCGTTCATGACTGTATAAAGGGACGGCTGCAGCTCCTTTTGTTTAGGGGAAGAGGGAAGTATGACAAATTAAAAAGGAAACCAGCCTGTAAAGCCAAGTGTTGGCAGCATCTGTGGAGTGGAAAAATCGAAGAAAACTTACATAAGAGGCCCTTAGCATGGACGTGGAAAACAGGGCGAAATATGTGCCACACTCTGCTGGGTGACAGCTGCACGCGTCGGACGGATGCTAACTGAGGCTTGACGGAACCAAACTGCCAAGACGGTGGCCGGGGCCAATCACAAGCTGCTCCAACAGAAACGGACCCACCCCACCCCAGGCCGTCGCACCGCTGAGGTGGCTTCTTGCTGAGGCCAGACATTCCGGCCGGGGACCCCAAATCTGGCCCAGGCCACTGGTACCAGCACTGACACTTTTATCCTGGGTCGGGGCGCATCTGCATTTCTGCTTGATCCTCCACAACCTTCGCCATCACCACCACCACCAACATCGACCTGGTCTGCTCCCACCCCGTCGCTTGCTCGACCCCCGCCAATCGTACCCATCGCTTCCGGTCTCCTCATCCCCCCGACAAATCATCCAAAATGGCCGGCCTAGGTCCCCAAGTGTGAGTCTCAACCGATTAGTCCGGCATCGCGGGTGTCGTCGCACGCGACAGCATCCACCAGCTTTGCTCCTACCGCGGAGCTCCGTGTCCCGCGCAGCACTGACGTTATGCCGTCGCATGCAGAACCAACATTGTCATCATCCTTGGCATGATGCAGGTGGCCAAGAGGGTCCCCTTCGAAGACCCCAACGTGCTCAACGCCTGCCGTGGCCTCTACCTGCTCAGCAACCTCATCATCATGGGCATCTACCTGTACATCAGGACAAAGATTGATGCAAAGAAGGGTCAGTCCTTTCGTCCTGGACCTCTGGGGTCCTCCCGACGGCTGACACTCTGGCCTGTGCAGACATGACCACGCTCAAGTACGTCGAGCCGGCCCCGATGGGCTCCACCGAGGAGGGCAAGCTGGTCACGACCACGATCCACGCGTACGACATGGCGCAGCTCAAGCAGGCCTTCCGGTCGCAGCTGATGGGCATGGCCATGATGGTCGTCATGCACTTCTACTTCAAGTACACCAACCCGCTCCTGATCCAGAGCATCATCCCCCTCAAGTCCGCCTTCGAGGGCAACCTGTTCAAGATCCACGTCCTCGGCCACCCGGCCTCGGGCGACCTCAAGAGGCCCTTCAAGGCCGCCGCCGGCTTCATGTCCGGCATGCAGGGCCCCCCCGAGAGCGACAAGAAGGCCGTCGAGGCTGCTGAGCGGGCCGGCCGCGGCGGCGCCAAGGAGGAGTAGAGGGGCTCCCTTCACGGCTTTCTCCTGCTCGGGCGTCACCACATCAAAGGTCCTTTGTCCAACCTGCCCCCATATAATAAAAGGCTCTACGTGCGCGTGATTGTGACATGTTACGGTTTTTCACCCGGATTGCAAGGGGATAAATACCATGTGCAGGTTTTGGGGGGAATGCGATCCTTCGCGAGATGGAATGCCCAAAAAAGAAAAGCGACAGAAAAGAGACTTGCATGTATAGTATAGTTGGAGTTGGGGGGCAGGCAGCTTTCTGGATCTGGCACTTTGAAGTTTTGCGCGAACAGGCGCGATACATCATAGACACGTCGCGTTTTAGAGAATGAATGCAGCAAGCAGCTTTTAAACTCCATCTTCTTCAGTCTTCTTTCTGCCTTCAGCCTCGGGCAAATCGCCACCCGCTTTCGCTTTCGGCATGCCGAGCCGGGCGTGGCTGCCTGCCCGCGCGCCTTAGCTAATTTGTCACAGCAGACGCCGGCGTCGTCATCAACACTGCCCATCAATGGCTGCATTCCTCCTGCACGACTTTACCCATCCGATCCCACTCCACGATCCTGTCCTAACCTTTTACTCCCGTCGAGCTGATCTCGCAAGCCCCGTACTCCCCGTCGTTAGTGATCTCCCATCCTCACCGCTCAAGAATATCGATTGCCCCACCATCCAACCTACGTCGCACTCATGGTGCGCCCTTCGACCCCGCCGCCCCAGGCGACATCACAAGCCGTCAACGTCTCGCCCCCAACCCCAGAAGTCACTCGCAAACTGGTGAGTCACTTGACAAGGAACAAACCTCCATTTCAATTCTGACGCTTCTCAAAACAGGAAGAGTCCCGCATCCGCGCAAAAGACCTCCGCTCACAACGAGAAGCCGCCGCCCGCGCATCCGGGACCGAGCAGCCCGTCGCCAAGTCATCCTCGGGCTTCGTCAACACAGAGGACGTCCACGTCGTCGCGCCGGGCAAGCGATCCCTACGCAAACGGCCATACGAGTCTATCACACAGTCCCACGTCCCAGAAACAAACCGCGACGCACGGTCACCGGCCAAAAGGCAGGATGTGGGCCCCGGCGGCAAGGATGACGGCGCCGTGCCGCGCGCGATGAACAGGAAGTTCGCGCGGTTCGTGGACTACAACTTCAGCAACATGACGGACACCAAGGGCGGCTTCCTCTCCACCGAGGACGACCCCTTCAACAGGAGCATGTCGGGCGGGGGAGGCGGCCAGGGCGGGCCCGGCCCGGACGAGCCGCAGCGGCCCAAGCACATGACCGAGGCGGAGTGGGAGCGGTTCCAGCTGCTGCGGAAGCTGCAGAAGCAAAAGGCCGGGCCGTTCGAGCCCGGGCTGAGCGCCATCGCCGACAAGGTCGAGCGCAAGAGGTGCCGCGAGTGCGGCAGCGTCGAGATCGACTGGGTGTGGGAGGAGGTGTTTGGGTGCTGCGTGTGCGGCGGGTGCAAGGACAAGTTCCCGGAGAAGTACTCGCTGCTCACCAAGACGGAGTGCAGGGAGGATTACCTCATTACAGACCGTGAGTATATTTCCCCCGCCCTCCGCCCTCCGCCCTTCCCCATCCCCCCATCAACACACGAAGTAGCCACTGCCTAACACAATACGACAGCCGAGCTCCGAGACAAGGACCTCCTCCCCCACCTCTCGCGCCCGAACCCGCACAAGACGCACTGGCACGACATGATGCTCTTCCTGCGGTACCAGGTAGAGGAGTACGCCTTTGGCACCAAGTGGGGGTCGGCCGAGGCGCTGGACGCCGAGTTTGCGCGCCGCGAGGCCGCCAAGAAGAAGCGCAAGGAGGACAGGTTCCGCGACCGGCTGCTGGACCTCAAGAAGAAGACGCGCGCGGACGCCTTCCGCCGGGGGTCGGGCACCCTCGGCGGCGGGGACGCCAGGTTCGGGGACAGCCTGGCGGCCGGGGGTGCCGTCAAGAAGCATGTGCATGAGTGGGGGCGGGCAGTGGTGGACGAGGCGGGGATGAGCACAAAGACTTGTGTCAGCTGTGGGATGGAGGTGGAGGAGTTTGAGCTCTGAATGGGGGGGGGGGGGGGGGGGTTGGCTTCATCGCGTTAATGTCTTGATCCTAGGCATCGTTGAGTGAGAGCCATATCGTTTGCGTTGGTATTTGCCCCGTCCCCAGGACTTTGGGACTGTGAATAAGCCCTGTAAATACTACCTGCTGCTCGACACAAGCAAGCCACCTCGACGATTTCACAGCCGTGGCACTGAGTGCGCCATGTGCAGTGTGTCCTTGATACATACATGCATAACATGCCGTCTTCCCGCCTCCCAAAACCGAAATCATCACCCATGCTACCAAGTCCCCACCGGCACACGGCCTAGGGGAGGTACAAATGAGTGTTTAGGAAGGGAGGAAATGCCGGGGGAGATATGTTGATTTTTTTTTCCCCCCGGGGGGCTCACTTACACCCTTGGGCACATCAATATGCCCCCTCCACAGCCACGCCGGGGCTGACGAACGACCGCCGGCATCCCTGTGAGTAATAAGGGCGGCAATAGACCGCGGCGCCTCCCTAAGGCACACGCATTGCATCTAGGTACGGTAGCCCTGCTGCCGCGGTGACATGTAACCTCGTGACCTCGCGGAACGCGGCCCTCACCTTCCGCAGCCCACCACCGCCAGGGGCAATCCGGGTTCCGCACGAGGAGGTAGAGCCGCGGGGGATGCCGCCAAGGGGCGGGGGGAGGATGCGCCGCGAGATACTGGATGGCGGCTACGGCGCGGCTGAGGCATATTACGGTAGAGAGGTAGGGGGGCGCATTCGCTGATGGGTTGATGTTTAGTATTAGTAAGAAAATAAAAAATAAAATAAAATAAAGGACTTGACGGGGCCAGTGCTGTTGCTGTCTTTGAGTGTGTCCATTTTTTTGTCGGTTGTGTGCCATGTCGGAGGAGATTGTCCACGCACACTGGAGCAGAATACTCTTGCTCGGCCATGGGATCTTTCGGACCTGTTCACCATACCACCCGGCAGATGATGGTCTCTCAATTCCAGCGGTCCCGGCAGGCCTGTACTTACTTGGTATCCGGTCAACCCAAATAGGGCAAGCTGACGCCCTCGCCATCCAATCCTTGCCCAAGCCAAACCGTCCCATCCGGGTGATGCCGCCCCGTTGCTCGTCGTTGCCGTGGTTGTTGATCTGAGTCTTGTGGCACTTCTCCAGCAGGAGCTTTATAATGGGACCCGTACAGGTCTGGATAGCCACCCCTGCCCCCACCCCCCCCCTCAAAACGTAACTGCGCATGAGCCCACGCACTTCCGGGTTGGGATGGATCTGGGCTGGTTCCCCCGAGTGCTAGTAGCACTTACCTGCCAGCGCCTGAAGGGTGGGAAAATACTAGCTCATTAGGGGGCAACGCGGACGATATGCCCCGGGTTACAGAAGAGTGTTGAGCTGGAGGTCAGAGGATTACCGAGCGAGTATTTCTCTGTGGGCGTACCATATTTCTTGATCGCGCCTGCGACGTCCCACAGCTAAGTATCGGCCATTCTTAATATTTTCCATATCTTCAGGACTTTAGAGCTATAAATCTACCCTATAAATACTACTCCTGAGAGAATCCAGGCAAGTCGCGTTTCTGTTAATATGTGCCTTGATATCTCTTAAATAATACCTCATGGCCCATTTCCTATAATTATCCGCCTGAATTATAGAAAATGGCCTGAATGGATTAATAGTAATTAATGCGTTATTTAGAGACTCGATACTAAATTTCGACTTGCGCAGGTAACCTACTCAAGCCGGTGGATACTGGATGTCTTGTATAATTATGTTGCATAATATAATATAATGGTCCCATTCCGGGCAAACTGTACTATTTTACATTATGTATATTTGATTGCCCTACTCTTCTTACGATCTGTAAAGTGGTCATCCTGATGGATCATTCATTACCTGGGTATTGAGAACGCTTTGTGTCACAACATGTTAAGCCGGACTACCAGGACTATTCCATCCCAGAGTACCTATATAAGCAGCTGTGCGACTTCAACAGTCACGTTGCACAATCAGTCCACAAGATACAATATTACTCCGGAGTCTGGTTTGCTTTGTCAGATGGCCTTGGCATGAAGGATGACAGCCTTATTAGCGACTCAGTACTGAAGGAGCCGCTTTCTCCGTCTCCACCTCATCACAACATGCCAAAGAAAATGGCTCAACACCGCATCTTCCGCACAAAGAAGCAGAGGGTGGCTGATAGAAGCAACCGAGCGACAACTCAGAGCGCTTTCTTCAATCTCCTGCCTCCCGAGCTGCGCATCTCCATCCTCACTGCCGCCTTCGGCGGAAGGACCGTGCACATCCAGCCATGCCAGCCCGAGCCGATGCAAAAGCAGGTCGAGGCAGACGCCTTCATACCCGAGGCGCAGCTTGGGACTTTTGGTGCCGTGAGGGGCCTGCTCAGGGGGCTATTTCCAGCCAAGGTGAAGAAGCATCACCCAGCCGCGCACCACCAAAAATGGTGCGGGCGCATCTGCTGCCGCCAGCCCGAGGACGCCGCGTCGCCAGCCGAAGACGACTGCCTCGGTGAATTCTACCACCGCATGCGACAGCAGCGGTGCGCGTGCACAAGCCCGCGCGAGCTCTCTGTCGGGGCTATCGGCTGGCTTCTGAGTTGCCGCAAGGCGTGAGTAAACCTGCAACTTGTATCCTGTGCCTCCGGCGCCCCGTGTGGCTTGTGTGGTGCTCACACATACTGTGCTAGGTATGATGAGGGCTGCGAGGTTCTCTACGGTAGCAATACTTTTCATATCCGCCCCACCAGTTTCCGCGTGTTCGGCGGTCTCGTGCCCAAGATACCTGCGACTGTCCTCTCGCATATCACCTCCGTGGAGCTCGTTATGGAGGAAGTATTCATAAGCTACAATGAGTTTGGCGCCTTGCCGGCGGCGGACAAAGACGAGGCTGAGATGCTAAAGCGCACCCTGTCTAGCCTCCCCGGCCTCATGCCCAGATTACAGAAGTTATATTTTGGATTGTTTCCTGGTACATGTCTTTTGGAGTACTGTCAGCACGGAAACGGCCTTGAATATAAGTGCACAGAGTACATTGCGAGGCTGGTGGAGGCAATAGCCCTCGAGTATGGGAAGATGGGAAGGCCATGCCATCTTGAACTGGGGCTGCCATCGACTCCGTTCGGGGCGTATCACCATGACGCTGTTGTGCAGGGAAATAGGATGGGCTTTCCAGATTGGAAGCCGGACTCGCCAAGCAAACATTCCTATTATCCCAGGCACCGTCTTTTCCTGCCTGCTATTGAGCAGGGACCAGAAACAGCAATCAAGAATGATCAGGGAGGAGGACCTGATGTTGGATACTGGATCAGCATGACACGCTGGGATGGACTTAGACCCGACGCTTTCCGTGTTGGAGGGGAGTAGCAAACAGTACTCTCATGTGTGTCACTACTTGGGAATATGAGTGGAGCGGGTGTCTGATACTGGACTAGCCTTAGGTGGGATGTCTGATGCTCAAGATTTTCCGCTTTTCATTTATGAAGGACAACAACCATCTCATGCGTTTTACTGGCCTAGAATGAACGCCGATGTCAGCAAATGAACCGAATACAGGACGGTCTGTTGCCGTCATAAGCTTCGGAACGGATGTGAACGAATTCAAGTTCTATAGACTCGTCTGGTGTTGGCTACTACCATATCTAGAAACTTGAAATGGCTTATGTAGAGCCCAAAAAAACAACGACCGTGCATACCACGAACTAGCTAGGTGCTTAAGTAGACTGACTGCACCTCGCTACTGTCCCAGACGCTCTCCCACACTTTACTTTGAACCCTAGCATGGATTACCATAGCTTTCTGAACGGACCAGTCCAAATTTCCTTTGCACATGAATCCCAGTCATCCCTGGGTATGACATTCCCTGGATTAGAAGATCATTCAATGAGTAGTTTTGCACTTGATGACTTGGTGGAGGCAACGGGAGATTCTCCGCACTTGAACTAGGTTGCTCCAGGTCGTCCCAGCTCCATCGCTGCTCTGTTGTGGACGTGAGGTTCCCATGCTTGACAGAGTTATCCGTCGACGCACCCACTGTTCGGATTCGGGACATCCAGCCAAGTTGCGTAAAGCTGCTGAGCCGCGAGGATAACCGGCTCCAAAGAGTCGAGCCAGAAAGAAGCGGCTGAAACACAGGCAGGCAACAACAGAGCAAGGATACAAACATCTGGACGCATGTCCAAAGAGAGACCATACTGAAGGCATCTTCAGTGACAAAGAGTTTTGTTCTGTCAGAAACCTAGTGATATATGCGAAGGAGCCGGAGTAAAGTACTCACAAATTTGACTGAGAGAGAATGTCACAGCGATTTTGACAAACCCCAGAAGCCCCGCGCTACAGGAGTCGAGATTTTCAGTATGAGTATGGCAAGTACAGAGTTAAGAGCAAGATGGGTCAGGGGTGAAAGAGTAACTTACATAATGCCGAAACCAAACAAGACCCTTAGCCTCCATTTCGTAGCCCTGGGCAGCTTACGAGGGCGTATCATGACCATCGCGAGAGCGACCATGGCAAAGTCTACCAAGGAGTTTGGCGTCTTGCCGCCGATGACGATCACGCCATCATCTGTGCAGGTACCCTCTACTGAGCGGTCGAAATATCGATCGAAAGGTTTGCATTGCAATCCCTGCAAGACGCAGAAGATGATGCATAGCATTGTCTGAAACCCACCGATGATATAGATCCAGACGCGGTATGCGCGTCTTACTCCAAAGATGCGGTGAAATAGAGCGAGGACGCTCATCTTGGCGGCAAATATGTGCCCCAAGTACAGGTAGACACCTGTCATATCCCACTGTGGTTGATGTCAGCGAGCGCACTGCCTAGACTGAAGCACAGAATTCGGACCACCATAAGCAATATTTCCAACCAATGTTGACCAGAATGAAGAACACGGTGGCGAGGATGGCCATCCAATCTTCGAGCCCCGGTTTGCGCGCCGCGTGGCGCGCCGCGACGAAACGAAGCACCGTCACTGCAATACCGAGGGGGGTGAATATAATCAGGACGATGAACTGGGCGAACTGAGTCGAGTTGTTGTATATTCTGAAAGCCATTCTTCCTCTGTCTCACCGCAGGTTCGAAGTCGTTAACTAGGGTAGATATGTTCCCGCCTCTAGCAGCAGGCGTGGTACGAACTTGATTAATGTTTGGGCATCCTCCAAAGCTCGGTGTCTAATGTCTTATCTTGCCAAGCACTCAAGAAGAAAAAAAGATCGAGAAAGGCGCCAGCTCTTAGCTAATGCAGGGCAGCAGCAGGGATTGTGACAGGACGCCTCGCAGGGAGGGAGGACGTACATCCAAGTTGACCAGCCCGATCTACCATTCTCTCTGTCCAAATTGGTCGAAAGCCCCACATTAATAAAATAGAGAATGGATATTTACACCAAGGAAATCGGCTGGTACACCGATACATATTGGCCTAGTGCGCCAACCTTAATTTACACCACCAGTCTGCTATACATAACAGAAATACACAGTCATTAACTATATATCTATTATACATCATTGTTACTTCTACTCGCTACTATTGTGACTTCTGGCCTTAGTATTTTGCTACTTTCTTCATTGCCTGGGCCGTTCCACCTTATAACTGAGTACCTGAATCTCCTCCTGGGTCTCCTTCTCGTTGCCGACGAGGTCTTCCACAGTCAACTCCACCCGTAGCAGCTGGTTGATAGTCTCACGAGCCCTTGTATGGGGCTTCTTGGCTGCTAGCCCTAGTATTAAGGCTGTCTCTGCAGAATGTTGCTTCAGAAGCTAGCGAGTGGGTGGCTTTGTAAGCCCTGCTGCCAACTGCTCGTCCCGTTGGACGGCTTCTCGCTGGTTCTTCCTGCTATGGGAGTCCTCCTTATCAAGCAACTGGAGGGTCTCATCATTCCACTCGAATGCTAAGTTAACACATTGTACAGAAGCTGTCGTCACCCTCATCTTATTACCTACCCTACTACCCAGACTAGTGGTTATTAAGGCTATCTTCTTACCCATTACAGCCTTCCCACGGGCTGCAAGGATGCCATCTTCATTTATATCAAATGTAGTCTCATTATAAGGTCTTCCCTTTATTATAATAACCTTCTGGGGCGAGAGGACTGCTAAGAGAGGGTTTCCAACTAAGAGGTTACAATCCAGCTAGTAAGATTTATAGATATCCTCTCTCTAAAGAGGATAACCAGCTCTCTCTCTATTAGTAATTCAGCTTGCATAGGGCAAGCTATATTAGGTATAATAGAACAATTGCATATTACTAGTAAGTAATTACCCTATAGGAGTTATTTCTTAAGTATATATATTGCGGAACTCCTTATTATAGAGAGAAGTTCAAGGGCTGCCTATAAGATTTAAGTTAGAGGCTTGCCTAGCTACTTCTGCCCATTAAATTTCTCTAGTAATAAGGTCTTCTAATAAGCTTCTTCTAAGTATAGGGCATAAGAACTATCCATAATTATCTTATTAGCAGCCTTACTAAGTGAGAATATTGCCCACTTGTATTGATGACCTTAAATTTATAATAAGTAGCTTCTATTAATAAAATCATATATAAGCCGAAGTTAAGGATCTTGCAGGTCTTATGCCCCATTTAGCAATAATCTTCTTTCCTTTATTAATATATTAAGTCTAAAGGTAGTTAATAATTACTACCTAATCTAAGAACTTCTCTTAAAGGCGCTATCAAACTGTATCATAAATCTCACAATCAGTAGAGTATTTCATAAACTTAAGGAGGTTAAATAGAGCTTGGTAGGTATAGGGGATATCCTCCAAATCAGGGACCTTAGCAGGTATTATAGCCTTATTTCTCCCTAGCGCATTAAGCGCAGCTATTACTGGGTCTTCTGCTTCTGAATCCTTATCAGCTTCCTCCTCTTCCTCATCCTCCTCTTCTCCCGCTACTGCTAACAGCTTCTTCTACTTCTTCTTAATATCTAGGGTAACATTCGCATTAATATAGAAGATATATAGTTAGTAATATACCTAGGGGAATTCATATATAAGGGCATTAATTAGAGCAGTATTATAGTTAGTTATATAGACCATTAGGTCGTTAGCTTAGCAATAATTAAGGAGGTTATAAACTTGCTTAAGAAGCTATTGGAAGTTAGATTCCTTCTTGCTATTAATAACGCCTTAAAATAGGGGCAAGTTCTTCCTTATATAGGTTACGCAAGTACCTTGAAAGTACAGCATCTTCTTATTATTCGTTACATATATACAGTCTATAGATAGGCACTACATAAAGTGATTCTCTTGTATTCACGCCAACTGCTCCTTTATGCACCAGAAGATGCCTATAACGTTGCCATTAACATTAGTTGCCCAGCAATACTAATAATTCTTCTTCTTAAGTAGATCTAACATTACTTAGGTTAAAGTATAGATTCCAACCTTCTCCTTCCGCTAGTCTGCAAGCCAATTCTTTATTATATTAGGCCCTAATTATATATCTGGGTACTATCATTAGAGTGCTTATTCTAGCTTCTTCAGCTTAGCTATAGAGGGATCTCGGGCCATATAGGAGAGGAATTCTTGTTAGGGGTCTGTTAGTTTAGCCCAGCTATGCTGGGCGCCCTTAACTTCCTGGGGACCATAGTGGGTATACTTTTCTTCCTGAAGAACAAGCTGCTACTTGCCTTCTGTTGATTTAGTTATATAAGCGAGCGCTCGCTACTTGCAACCTGCTTTAATTGTTATAGCGTTGTTTGATGTAGTAGTTAAGGGTTGCTAACTGCTACAGCTGCACGTTAATACTACTCAAGTTGGCCCTAACCTTTAGATTACGGTTAGGAATCCAGCAGACTTCATAGTGATATCTAATTCTGCCTTAAGGTCTGCAAAGGTATTATATTTATTATGGAAAAGTTTCAGGAAGGCAGGAGGATTAGAAAGTGCTGGTTGTTTAACCGTTTGCAGCGGTAATATTAGTATTCCAGGTATAATAATCCGCCTGCTACTATACCTCAAGGTGGGTATAATCAAGGACGAGCGATATCACCATAACACCAGAAAACTCAATTCTAACTAATGAAGATATATTTCTAATAGCAGAATAATTAATTGCAAGAGGAATTTGGTCTATATCACCAGTTATAGGTGGTTGGCAAGGGAGTGTTGTTTGGTGAGTGAAGGGGGTTTGGCAGGTCTGCAGGTGAGGGCACCAAAAGCACCTGGTTGGGGTGGTATACGTGGTTAAGTGTGGTCGAATGGGGCGCTCTAATTGGCTGCAGCGATTAAGTAAATAATGTATCGGTGTACCAGCCGATTTCCTCAGTGCGAATATCCGTTCTCATAAAATATTCCTTACACTTCCGCAGCTGGCACTTGTTTCTACCGTGAAAGAAGTCAGGAATAGCCCTGGAGATACCGGCAGGAAGTCCATACTCCGGGCAACGACGCCTGGAATGGAATGACACCATAGTCCAGGTCAGCTGCAAGTCCCAGGGCCATACGTAGGCCCTAGATGTGCAGAAAGGCTAAACTTCCATTGGAAGCTGGTTGAGAATCGAAGGATTCAACTCCGCCCCCACCTTGACGTTATGTACTACGCGACTATCAAATTGAAACGGTAGCAGTCACATAAGGTTCACACCCCGGCATGGCCTTTTGTTGGCGACAACAGTTCGCTTCTATTTTTGGGATAAATCACGCACACTGGTCAATCATTGTACGGCTCTGGTATGTTATTCCCAAATGAGGATAGTAGATCATCAACCGTTTAATTGCACAGCACACCTAGGCAGGTATTGCTGGCCGATATCAAAATCCGGCTTTCATTGGAGAGCAGAGGACAGCTTGTGAGCAGGTACTAATCATCTAGCAGAGTCCCTGGGCGTTATTCCTCGTCCCGTCGTAAGCCCTGCTCCCATCAATATGGTGTCAGCTCCTGTTCCGACAACACAACGGGCCATCCAACAAGACCAAGATGGCCGGCTTCGTGTCGTCCAAGATGCCGCTATCCCACCGCTTCTGCCAGGCTATGTGCTTGTGAAGACAATCGCAGTGGCGCTCAATCCTTCCGACCATAAGATCACGACGGGCTTTCCTCTCCCCGGGGCCTACTGTGGCACTGACTTTTCCGGCACCGTGGTCCAACTGGCGGATGATGTTGACCCGGCTGTCTGGCCGCTCGGCAGCCAAGTCTGTGGTGCAGCCTTCGGCTTCTCGCCCTCACACAGGCTGGCAAGTGGGGCCTTTGCCGAGTACGTCCGCGTGCGTGCCGACCTGCTGCTGCGCATACCAAGCGTTCCTCATAGCGGACATGTTGAAAATCGCAGCTTCCTCGAAGCAGCGACGCTGATGACCGCCCTCTCGACCTGCAGCCTTGCATTCTGGTCACCAGACGGGCTCGGCCTTGCTGGCACACCGGAGGCTCCTGTCCTCTCCGAAAAGCCAATCCCCGTGCTTGTGTACGGTGGCAGCACGGCCACAGGCACGGTCGCCTTGCAACTGCTCAAACACTCGGGGTACGCCCCGATCGCCACGTGCTCGCCGTCCAACTTCGGTCTTGTCCGCGGCAGAGGCGCCTCCGAGGTGTTCGACTACTCTGCCCCGGGCGTCGCCGCCGGCATCAAGGCCCACACGCGCGGGCGGCTCAAGTACGTACTGGACTGCATCAGCACCCCGGAGAGCGTCACCGTGTGCTACGGGGCGATCCAGCGCCCAGGCGGGCGCTACGTGTCGCTTGAGCGGGTCCCTGCTGAGCTGCTGGCCAGGCGGAGGGCGGTGCGGGCCGGCTTCGTCTTGGCTGCAGAAGCGTTCGGCGAGGACATCAAGCTGGGCCACGACGGCTATGACCGGCCGGCGGCCCGTGACAAGCACGAGCTGGCGGTGCGGAGCCTGCAGATGCTCCAGCGGCTGTTGGACTCGGGCAAGCTCGAGACGCACCCCATCGACGTCTTGGAAGGGGGCCTGCAGGGGATTGCCAGGGGGCTGGGTCTGTTGGCTGCCAAACGCGTGTCAGGAAAGAAGTTGGTTGGTGTCATGGAATAAGACTGCGCATGTACATACGCGCCTGGTATCTTGGAGCGCCTGTCAGCAAGCACAATGTCACCTCCGTGGCACTGTCTCGGAAGAACGAGAGTGAGCCCCCCCCTGGTAAAATTACCCCTGTACCGCACAGACCACTATAAAATGCTGGTCTTCACGCGCGCGCCCACGCAGCGCGAATAAGGCTTCTTCTTCCTCACATCCTCAAAATGGCCAGCCCTCCTAAGCGCGCCCGCGTAGCATTTTCGCGCTCTCTTCGTACTTGGTGTATTCCTTGTATTTCACGCCTCTCTCGCGACCACTCTCACCGCTGCTGTGACCAGAAAGGGGCTGGAGGACGCTGTTCTGCTTGTGCACGTGGCAACCGCAAGTGCAGACCTCTTCCTTTTGCTGCTCTCGAGCCTCTCCAGGAAGCTATTCGCCTCTGTGAAGGAGGAAAGAAAGAGGAAGCTACAGAAGCAATCAAAGCCATACAACGACTACTCCGCCAACCTTTAAACCCAGCTCCAGAGGTCTCAACAGGAGGGGATGAATACCTAGCACTTATTAGGCGTGCTGTGAGTGCGTTTGAGCGGATAGCTAATGCTGTGGAGATACTTGCTGAGGGAGAGGATGAGGAATTTGAGGAGGACGAAGGAGCGGTGTAGGCGCTGCGTGGGCGCGCGCACGTGAATAGGGCATTCTATAGTGGTCTGTGCGGTACAGGGGTAATTTTACCAGGGGGGGGCTCACTCTCGTTCTTCCGAGACAGTGGTTGGTGTAAATTCATCTGCCAGGACTGACCTCGGCTGTTGGTGATAAAACACGACCCCCCCCAAGGTTTAAGTTTGGTCAGGAGATGGACATTAAATTCTCGTTCTCTTCAATCGAAAAGTGCATTCGACGTCTATTACTTTCTTAATATCAACCAAGCACCCCTTCCGTTGCCCTCCCGAGTAGGATCCCCCTGTGCACCATCTCACCATGGTCACCAAGCAAGCTCAGGATAATCGTGCTTCACTCGCAGCGGCGCTGCGTGTCAGGAGACTAGACTCGCATGCGTACAGGGTCGAACTGGACGATGCCTTTTGCATAGGCAACGGTACGCACGACACCAGCGTCACCGGCACGAGGCATCTCAACTCAATAGGGCCGGACCAGTTCCGAACGGCGGATATGCCGCCTCGTGCATGCTCGCGGCCGCGAGCATGCACCTCGCGCCGCGCGACCAGCCCGACGCGCTCACGGCGCACTTTGAGTACCCGAGCCGCACGAGCCCCGGGCCCGCCGTCGTCAGGATCGAGGACGTCAAGCTCAGCGGGCAGCTGTCGACGCTGCACCTCACCCTCTGGCAGGGCGGGGAGCTCCTCGAGGCGGCGCCGTGGACGACGGCCTCGTCGCGCCGCATCATCCTCGCCTACACCACCCACACGAACCTCCGCACCTTCGCCGGCATCACGCTCCCGACGGGGTTCGAGGGCACCCCGGCCGCGGAGAACCCGCCGCTGCCGGACTTTGAAGCCCTGAGGGAAGGCAGACAGGACGGCACCTGGGAGGAGTCGAGGCTGCCCGGGCCGGCACGCGGCATCTCGCGCTCGCTGCTCAACTGGGATTTCTACGTGCCCCGCCAGGGCCCGCTGGCGCCTGGGGTGCTGGACGCGTGGATACGCCTGTCCAGCGGCGAGCGCATCACGCAGTGTGCGCTGCCATACGTGGTGGATTCTTTCCCGGTGAGTAGGAGGAGCCGGATACCAATATCCCCCCACCTGGTCAGCTGAATTCTTGATGCCTTAGTATAACCTGCACGAGTTCCTAGCCGCACCGGAATTGCGGGAACTGCTGCGCGCGTCACGGGAGGGGGAAGCGGCTGGCGAGACCCCGGAAGGGAAAGAATTGAAGGCCAGGGATGAGCAGCGCGCTGGCATGTGGTTCCCGACGGTGGTCATGAACCTCGAGGTCAAGGCTGCGCTGCCAGAGGATGGGGCCGAGTGGCTGGCCGTCCGCGTGACCTCGAAGCAGATCAGGGATGGGAGGTTCGACCTTGATATCTCGGTGAGAGGCGTGGACGGGGAGCTCATCGCCTTGAGCCATCACGTTGCAATGATCTTGAGCATCGAGAGGAACACGAGGAAGAAGCAAGCTTCGCTTTAGAGCCGAGTGGATTTTGAACACATAGAGCGCTGGCTAACGTACTTCCCATCAATCTATCGCAAATATCACGGCATCACGGATGTCTTTCCTTAAGCTGAGCCCATAACTATCCGTATCTTTTCCCGAGACAATCCAAGGGGGGAAACCACTGTTTTCCCGATGTTACTCTATCTGCGGTAGTGCCCACTTCACCATCCACTCGGACTTGAGCACCTCATCTATTGTCAGGCGATCTTCTGGCCGGAACTTGAGCATGCCCCGGATCAGCTCAAGAATGGCACGCGCCTCCGGTTCGTCGAATACCCCAGCCGCCTCCCTCCTTCTCCTATACTTCTGCACGAACTCCTCGAATGCGCCCTCGAGACTGGGCCAGGTTTCTCGTACACCGGCTGGTCGGCGGGGAAATACCGGGCTGTCATCACCCCCCTCGCCTCGTGGCCGTTCCCATAGTTTTCTCCACGTCTCAGGGAAATTCGACGAACTCAAGACATCGATCTGCTGTGCCACAATCTCGTCCTGGGTCTCTTGCTCACTGAAAATGAACTTCATTCCCAACATCTCCCACACGGCAGTCCCCAGGCTCCATATGTCTGACGGGTATGAAACCGGAGTGTTCGGCTCGAAAAGAGCCTCGGGTGCTCTCACCGCCAGAGGAGTGTTGCATTCCTTCCCGAGGCGCTGTTCCGCAGCTGGTGAGAAGGCCTCGCCAAAGTCGCTGAGGATCAGGCCGTGGGCATCGTCCAGGGTGAACTCCTGAGCCTTTTTGCCGTGGTAAAGAGGCAGCACTGCACGGGCCGGAACGTTGGGGCCCAGGGGCTTGTCGTCAACCCTGGAGATAGGCACGGTCTCAGGCTCGCCGAACCTTTCCCTGAAGCCCTGGATCGAGAGCTCGTCAAACGTCGCGGGGAGCTTCACCAGCACGTTCCGGAGATGAATGTCTGCATAGCAACCCATGTTAGCCTTGGCGGCGGCACCAGCAGACGGTGGTGTCCGAGACAGACCTCCATGCACAAACCCCCTCGAGTGGACCGCCGCCACTGCAGTGGCCAGTTTTCCAGACAGAGCGCGTGCGACCTGGATCGGAAAGAGGCGGCTGAATGATGCTTCCTTGAGATTTCCTTGAGCTGGAGCCACCGTGTAGCACGGATGTGTCCCATTCGGTCCCCGAACACCGAATGCATCGAGGATTCTGGGCAGCGCAGTGCTGCCATCTGCGCAGGTCAAGATGCGCGACTCCCGTGAGCTCGAGCCAGAGCTTGTCAGGGCCTTGAGTATACCAAGCTCCTTTCGGGGGGGTAGAGGGTTCGATATCGCAATCTTGACCGCCACATATCGTTCCTCTTTCTCATCCCGGGCGAGCCAGATTGTTGAAAACCCACCAAACCCTAGCTTATCCACTATTCGGTACCGACTGAGCAACAGGTCGTCGATGGCGACAGGGCGATACCCGCTGGGCTCATACAGCTCAGGGCGCTCTACCCCATCGACCCAACGGTACTCGATCTGTGAGCTGGTTGTCGTGGTGGAAGAATGTTGGCGAAAAGAGCCGGCACCGGCCAGCCGTCCAGTGTTTGAGTGAGCGCAAGGGTGACTGGGCTTCAGGCTGGGGACACGCGCGATTCTGAAGCTGATGATGGCTTTGCTATAAGATAGTGGGCTGTGAAGCAGGTGGCCTACTTTTGGTCGAACCATGGCGCACGGCTAGATGCTCTAGGGGGACGGTGATGGGCTTTTTGAGAACATGTCCATTTGTGTAGCCACACATACATGCTTGGCTGACCTCGGGACCTATTACTGTAAACCAACCCACCCTGGACCCTGTCACTGGCGTTTATAATTGGAACGTTTTCGTTGTGAAATCGCCAACACGTTATTTATTCGTCCTGCCAGGTGGATTCTGGGGTAGCTGCTAGCACTATCGTCTAACACAGCCTTGTCAACCTTGGAAGGTCATGATCGCCTGTTGCTCTCTGCGCCATGTCCAGCACCACCCCAACCGCGTTCCCTGAGCTCCAGAGCCGTCTCTCTGTTCAGGTGGGTGGTAGTGTGCGAAGCAATAAGTCAGTAGACTGTCAAACTTGAACAAACTCCCACAGCGTGGTCCCGTGCTGTCTCCTGACCAAGTTGCTCCCGTCATCGTGGACACACATGACCATCAGCGCGTTCCAGTAGTGCGGCGACAGGATCTCGTAGCCCCCCTCGGGGTGCTGCCTCGGCGTCCACAGCTCCCAGGCTTTGAGGTGGGAGGTCAGAGCGTGGATGCCGCCCTTACCGTCGTGGCCAAGGTACCTCCCGGTGCGCGGGTTCTGGAACCCAAAGTACCCATCTTGCTTGACACAGAGCCAGTGCGTGTCCGGAGGGCTGGCAGACCCAAGAGGCTGGAGTTTAATCTGATCTCCTGCAATCGTGATGGCCCTGCCTGTGTACTTTTCAACAATTTGAAAGATATTGTCGGGCCAGGGGACAGCTCCAGGGCCGCTCCAGAGGTATTCTGTCGCTGTCGCGGTTGTGGGAGGGGTGTTAACCGGCAAGGTGCTGGTTGACACGCATGACTCCGTGTCGAGATTCTTCGCATCCATGACCATCTTGTTCTAAAACCAGTGCGGGGCTTGCGTCAGTAAGTCATTTATTTCGAGGAGATCAGGTGCTCGGTGCTGAACAGGCGTACCATTTATAGTGCAATTTTGAAGTGATGCAATCAGAATCGCGTAGGTGAGAATGAGGCAACCATTTATTCTGGAAGTTTCGTGTTGTGTCATCCGTAGTCAGGCGAGAACAATGCAAGCGCTGCCTGGGAATCAGAGGTCCTGGAAGCTGTCGTTTTTTATTTCGTGGCCTGTCCTCACAATTATGGGGCCTCCGGGAAAGTATGGCATGTTGGTTGGTCGCTGGAGCTGATGTGGGAGGTCGACCAATAAGCAAGTCGTTCCACCCGTTCACTCAGTGAACTGCTCTTCCTGACTGCGTCATCAAGAACATGCATGCCGGCTATAATTTGGCTAGCCCCTTTCGTCGTCTCTGCCTGACTTGATGCAGCGGCGTGAAACAGGACAAGGAGATCACAATAATAACCCTGTTGCCTGTAGCCAAACCGATCGGATTTCAGAGCTGTTGAATCGTTGCCGCTAAGCTCTGGTTCGCTGTGTGACATCGGTATCGCTTTCAAAGCGGTCTCATCAATGCAGCTGAGATCAGCCTCAAAGAATTATCTCTTCCTAATCTGGCTTTGGGGGCAGCATTTACTGAGTTCTGCCGCGCGACTAAGTGAATTAGGGCTTCGCCACTTCGAGCCCTCTCGATGTCAGTCCTAAATTGAACTGGCAACGCTGACGGAGGTGAATCGGAAACGCCAGCAAGGCCGTCATAGATTCTGGCAGAAGGTGAGAGCTAACTGGATACCCAGGTACTTACTAAATTCCTACCAAAGTTGGTGGCTGGGTGGCCAGCTTGAGATACCGACACGGGACCCAACACTACCCGGCTTAGACATCCTGCATTAGCTCCGTTTGAGGATGCGGGTCTCAATTACTGCTTGGATAGTAAGAGAGGGGAACGGCTATCCCAACGGGGGCAAGATGAACATAGGCTTGTGCGACACAGGTCTGACAATGGCATTCTCCGGTTGAGGACACACAGCCATAATAGTTCGAAGCACTAATCAAAATTTACTATTTATCAAATTAGTAATATACTGTAGGTATAATTCACCCACTTCAACATTTTGCAAGAAGTCTGGGTATGGGTACTTGGTTGTTGGCAATAGTGCTTAATATTCAACTATTGACGACTTGGCTATAGTGGGCAAGTAGCCCCCTATTTATACTTTATCCTCCATACCGTACTAAGTAATAGGAAAATAAGATATCCCATATTAATAACACACCAGTAGTCTAGAACATTCCAACATTCCCCCTTAAGCTAATTCTTTTATAAATAATAGTAGTAGTAATAATAATAATAATAATAATAATAATAATAATAATAATAATAATAATAATAATAATAATAATAATAATAATAATAATAATAATAATAATAATAAAACTTTCCTTTTATTATTTCTATATTTCAGGTTAACATAGGCTTTTGTAATTATATATCCCAAATTCTATATATATTTATATCTAGTATATAGCCTATTAGAACTCCTAGTTTATTTTAAAGGCTAAGTTTATTCTTATATTTCTTATCATTATAGTATATCATTAAGTCCTATAATTTAAAATTATTAANGTACTATACTATACTTATTTAGTAATATCCGGAATCTTTTGTTTATATATTCAGAGCTGTTATCTGTAAATAGCTATTTCATTCATTTATTATATTTCTTTTCATATTTATGTTTATAGTTATTCAATATTTCTATAGCTTTGTCTTTGGTTTGAGGTAAAATAACTTCTAAATATCTAATATATTTATCTAAAAATAGTATATAATATTTATATCTATCATATATAGGTATAAATAGTCCACTTATATCATTATAGATTTTATTAAATATATTATATACTTTATTATTTAGATGAAATCTATTTATTTTTATATTATATTTTGTGTATAGGTATACTTTACACTTAATATGATTTCGTGATACTTTATTTAGTTTTATATTTATTTTTGTTGGAATAGCACTTAGGATCGCACATCAGTATGGGGACGAGGTGGCTTAGTCAGCCACCTAGGTACCGCACGGAGGCCTTAAGCCCCTACCGTGTGCTTCCCCTCCCTCGTTTCAGAACCTAGATAGATCATCGAATAACAGAACCAGTTCGACAACCACTGTACGTACGTACCAACAGCCATATGGCAAAGGCCATTCAACAATTTTATTTAATTTTATAAAAGCAAGTAGTAATTCTAAGCCTATATGCCCTAGTCTACAATATCACTTATATAAGTCTTTTAAATCTTTATAGTTACTTTTACTTATAGTTATATTAATAGTTAGCTTATGTATATAGACTTTTATATAATATAGACTTTGTTTTTTTATATCCGGAGCCTAATAATTTATTATTTTTCTTTTTATATCGATGAACCATATTTCCATTTAATTTAAAGCATATTAGATAACTTATATATAGCCTTATAGCCTAATATATGCAGTCCTAAGTTAGGGATATAGTATATATTTTTAAATATTATCTTTATCTTGAAATCAAAGAACAATATATTATTATTCTTTATATAATTAACTCGTATAAAGCTTACCTTTTCCTATTAAATCTATTTATTTCCTTTATATATAGATAAAAAGAGTGACTTATTAGTAAAACGTATTATATTAGTAGCGCTATCTACTACTAATTTAATTTCAATAATATATTCTACTATATTCATATTATGTTCTTTAATATTAATTATTTTATTATATTCATTTAGGGTTTTTATAGCCTTGTTTATCTCTATTTCTTCTAAGTCTAATATACTTATATTATTCAACCAGTCTATCTTTATACTTAGAGGATTTCCGTTGATTATAATTGATATTAACTGAGAAGAGGGCTCTAGTGTGTTTTCCTTAGTATTATTCTCTATTAGTGATTCTAAGCACTCAGCTAATAAAGCAAGTAGCCTTTCTGAGAATTTTCCTCCCTTTATATCCTTTTTATAAAAGATATTTTCTTAAGGTTTTTTACTATTTCCCTTTTTTATTCTCTAAATACTTAGAGCTTTTTTTAGGTAAAGAAGATAGTAATTTCCCTTTATATAACCCTTTATTTTATAGTAATAATAGACTTAAGTTTATTTCTTATCTGATTTATCCTTTTTTCTTTTTATAAGGAGTACTTTCCAACCCTTTTACTCTCTCCCTTAACTCTTATCTAGAAGATATATAAATGAGGAGTCTATAATATAACTTTCTAAGTCTTTTCTTATACTCCAAGTAATATTTTAAATAAATCTATCATAATTCTTATCTAAACTATTTACAACCTAAATAATAATTACCTTTTTAGAAAGCTTCATTTGTTTAGCCTTTAATTCTTATATAGTATTTTTACCTTACTTGAACAGAACTTTATGGACTTAAAACCTTTAAATAAAATATTAAAAAAGTTCTTTAAGATAAAGTATTTAATAATAAAACCTTTAGGCTAATAGAGTTTCTTTAAGGCTTCTTAAGCCTCTAAAGCTGTCCTTTTTTATTTTATATATATAGGTAATAGCCTTTTTATTTTAGGCTAAAATAAGACCAATAAAATCTTTATTATTCCTAGTTATTCCTTCCTTAGTAAGGAAGGCTGTAGCCTTTAAAGACCAGTATAAGTAATTCTTAACTCTAAAGAGCTAAGGAATATTATATTCATCTGAGTTAGATATAGTTATTTACAGACTTTTATAAAATCTAAATATAAGGTTTTATAAGTTATAAAAAGTCTTTTCGAATAGTATATATATTACAAGTATAAGTAAAGTATTAATAAAGATATAAGTAGGTATTAATAAAGATATAAGTAAGTATTAATAAAGATATAAGTAAGTATTAATAAAGATATAAGTAAGTATTAAGGCGGAGGTAAATAAGTAGCCGGATATATATATTAGTTACTAGAGAAAGCTTAGAAGAGGTAATATTAAATAGTATAGTTTAATTAATTAAATTCTTATTAATATTCCTAATCGGGCAATTAGGAAGGTTATATAGGGCGATTCAGCTCTTTTAGCAGAGATTTAGTTATTTCTTTATATAGTTAAAGGTTTGAGAAGTACTATATGACAGGGGTATTATATACATATAGTCTTTTTAACTAGTTACAGCAGTAATAAAAGTAGGTCTCATTCCAGGCTCATAACCTATTAGCAATAATACTTAATATTCAACTATTAACTACTTGGCTATAATGGGCGAGTAGCCCTCTATTTATACTTTATCCTCTATACCATACCAAGTAGTAGGAAAATAATATATCCCGTATTAATAATACACTAGTAGTCTAGAACATTCCAACATTAGTATGCTTCTTAGGTGTCCTTCTTGAATAGAAAAACAAGCATCAGAACAGCAAGGGTCGCGCAAGGGAAAGAGACATAATTAAAGAACGCAACTAGTAGTCAGCCTAAATGGGTCGGGAAGACAAGAGTGGATTGTTCTCAGTGAAGAAGGCCAAAGAGAGGAGATATCTGACAGGTTTTTCCTCTCTACTAAGGATACATTTACCCTTGAGAGACTACCTCAGGAGCTCAACATGACAACACTCCACGCGGTCCAAACTTCAACAATCTACCTGGGCTCCAAAAGCCCCTCTGCATTATAAAAGCTCCCGGGAGAACGTTGGACCGACCGAAAGTGCTACCACTAACTCGGATCCATGACGCGTGCCATACTACCCTGGTCAGGGGGCATAGCATTTCAGACCTTGACGAACTCCCACAATGTGGTTCCGTGCCAGAGTCTGGTCAACGTAGCTCCGTCTCCCTCCACACAGAGAATCTTTAGAGTGTCAGCCCAGAAGGGCGACAGCAGCTGGTACCCTCCTTCAGGATGGAGCCGGGGCGTCCACAGCTCCCATTTGCGGAGCTCAGGAGCGCAGGCACGCATTCCACTGTCGCCATCATGGCCGATATACTTCCCAGTCTGGCGGTGCAGGAACCCAAAGTAGCCGTTCTTTTGGATGCAGTGCCAGTGAGTACTGCCCGGGCTCACATCATCCAGGCTTTGGACCTTTGGCTTGTCGCCGATCAGCGCGATGGCCTTCCCGCTGTCCTTTTCAATGATCTGGAAGGTGTTGTCGGGCCAAGGGACGGCGCCACGGCTGCTCCAGAGGGAGTCTGAGGCGTTGATGGTAGTCGGGGGAGTGTATCCCCGGAAGGTGAAGTCTGAAGAACTGGTCATGGCGTCGGATCCGTCATCGTCTTGCTTCTCGCCGGGAGCCATGATCTGAAAGCAGGCCCTTTGAGTCAGCATAAGTTGGGTCGGAGTAACAGCGAAGGCTGCATTACACGAGAGATGTTAGAGGACTCGGGACTTTACCATGAAGTATGCTACAAATGCTAATATTGCAACTAGAATACTAATGCCCTTTAATGATAAGAGGGATCGTATTCTTGAAGGTGCTACGGGGTGGATTTGTCTGCGCATGTCAGCAGTCCAAGAGTATTTGGATGGCAAACGGAATGTTGGGGGTCTTTTGTCGGCCACCATTTCCTGGGCAGTGGGGGTCTTTTAGCGATGCAGGCGAGGCACAGGCCTTCGTTATCGAACTAATGCATGAGGCCGACCACAGGAGGCCCAGTGGCATCATGCTTATGTACCTTAGGTAGGTACTTATGCAATGTGTGCCTGGGTGTCTCGCAGACAATGCCCAATGGGCTGTTTCCTACCATTCTCTTCCTGAAATGTAGAAAAGTGCCTGACTGCACCGTTGAGTAACTGAGGCTTTCTTTGGAGACTTAATGCCAAACATATACCTACTTAAGTACTTAAGGTACCTCCAAGTGGCGCTGTTATCAAACCTTCCCACTTTGGAGCCTCCCACGCTCTTCCTCCGTCACTTCAAGGATCGGAGCCAGCATGTTCTCCATCATTTCCGGCGGGGCCTTGACACCCTTTCCATCTCTGTCCTCATCCATGCCCAGAGGAGGCAAGATGTTCCATTCCGGAATTATCCTGTTGCCTTGGAATTTTGAGACTTCAAAAATAGCCCCGCCAGGGATCTGGGGCGACTCAATCACCTCACTAATGGCTACCGCTACCGCCTCGGGTGTCAGGCACAGCTCGTCAGATGCCCCATACCGGACGCCGGCGCCGGGTGTGCCTTCAGTCCAGAGGGGCGTCTGCACCATGCTGCGTCGAATGTATTTAGTGCACGCCGAATCCAAGATGGAGGTCTTCGTGAGCTGAAAGGACATACCCTGGGCAGATGGAGACTACCTTGACTCCCTGGAGCCTCTCGGCGTCGCCCATGCTCCGGGTGAACCCGACAAGTGCATGTTTGGTCGCCACGTAGAGCGGCGAGGAATAGTTCTTGGAATACCCAGCGAGCGACGACAGTAGGACCACGACACCCTTCTTCTCTCTCCCAAGAAGTGCGCGTATGGCCAGGCGCGTGAGCTTGATCTGCGAGCGACTCGTTATCAGCCAGGGCCGCCAGGTTTGAGCTCTAGGAGCTGGGTGGTGGACCGCCGAAGAGGCAACTGACCGGATGGTTCACGTTGATGTCAACACTAGCATAGCCGTTTGAATCCAGAGGTTCCGGGTCATCCCAAAAATTCGAATATGGCTGTAAACGTTCACAAGGCCAGGTCAGGTGCCACATTTCTTTGCCGAGATTTCCATCCGCGGTTTGGACAAGAGAGACAAACAGGCTCAAACACACCGGCAGATGCGACGTAGACGTCGGGGACATCGCCTAGCTTGGACAGGGAAACATCGATAATGCCTTGAAGGTCCTTCCACCTCGTGACGTCGCAGCTCTGGAAGATGAGATTCTCGTCTGACTGGACGGCTGCCTGGGCCGCCCCTGTGAGTCTCAGGTCGGCGAGAATGACCTTTTTGGCCCCTTGCTGGCGAGCATGGAGACCATAAGCAAGCCCAATGCCTAGCACAGGCACCCGGGTCAGCGGCGCAACGAAGCCAGGAACACTTGGGTCAGGTATGTATTTTTCAGGGAGCTAAAGTCCTCTGCACATGTGTCTTTTCAAGATGTTGACTTACCTGACCCGCCACCCGTCACCGCAACGATCTTGTCTCTGAGGGGGAAATGTATAGACATGTTGTCCGCGAGGAAGAACTCAACGCTGGAGTTTAGAGTGCTGGGGAGATAAGCTTGCCTCTTGGATACGACTGAGAAATCCGTAATACAACTAGTTACAACTGCTTGTACATGGGCTTCCTGTCCTTCTACTTGGGCTCGTTGATTGCGCTGGTCACCTTACGCTCAAGAGGGTGAGTGAGGCGGGGTTAGACGGATTCAGAAAATTATGCTTCCGCAGTATCGGTGGGTTGAGTTCTGACAGTGGCTCCAAAGTGGTAAGCTGACCAGTCAACTGACGCTCTGGATATATAAGGCTAGTCTGTATGCATTCCCGGTTCATCATGAACTCTACGCTCAACCCCGCCTCCCTTGCCCCGCCCACAGTACACCATCACCAGCTTTCCGTCGGTAGAATTATTATAACCTCATTCAAACCCGCAAGTCTACAGCATGTCAAGTGTCTAGGCGTCTAATCTAATCTACCAGGCTGCACTGAGCAGCCCAACAGCCCCCCCCCCAACGTCCAACTAATGGATATGCTCCTTGGAACCGACAATAGAATAATCATAATCCCGTATCAACTCGGCACGCTTCTGCGCCCGCACCTTCCAGATCTCAACCTCACCGCCCCCGCGGATGATGCCGACGCGGTACTTTGCCAGCAGGTTGCGCGCCGCGTTCGAGTGGTTGTAGACGCCCCCGTTGAACATGGCGGTCGCGTCCTTGCCGACGGCGGTCAGGATGAGCGCCCTGCCACCCGGGTGTTCGCGTGCAAAGTCTGTTAGGTCGTGTACGAGCCCGGCGACGGCTATCAGGGCGCGCGTGCGTGACTGGTCGAGGAAGTCCTCCCACTCCATCAGAGGGAGGACAGCGAGAGGCTTCCCCCAGTCTAGGATGCCGAGCTTGCGGTCCAGCTTCTTCTGCTCTTGCTGCAGCTTTCCCTTGTCGATCTCGTTCTGCGAGAAGGTGCGGAGGTCGCTGGCCAGGCCTAGGATCTTCCACGTGGCGATGCACCACTTGTTCGGGTCGTAGGTCAGCCACCTTGTTGTGTTGCGGTAGTCGGTGGGGAACTATTGACGGGTGTATTAGTGCATGGATGAGAAGGGAACTGCCATGAGGTCCGCCTGCGGCGGCGGACATGTGCGCACCTCATGATGAAAGTTATGATATCCCTCGCCCAGGCTGAACAGGGAAGAGATCCAGTGGTCGCGGGGAGAACGCCTGTCGTCGAAAGGCTGGTCGCCCAGGTAGTGCCCGAGGCTGTTGATGGTGAAGGAGCTCTGCTGCACCGTCACGACGCGGAGGACACCGGCGTAGATGAGCCCGCCTTTCCAGTCTCCCCATCCATACCCCGCGACCAATGTCGGCATGACCCAGGCGAAGAATATAGATATCGGGGCGTAGTACTTGTGCTGCCAGACAACAAAGGGGTCGTTGGCGAGGTCGGAGATGTCGGTACGGCCGTGTTTCTTGTAGTCTTGGTTGAGGAGCAACCAGCCCATGTGGGCGTGCCATACTGCGGTAGCCCGTGATCAGCATTGGGTTCATCACGGGGAGAGACCAGCATGTTCAGCTGCGTAGAATAGCATCGTCACAGGCCGCCTGGGCCCCTGAACCCCATATGGGCCCAGGCAGGTCATGGGGCCGAGTTATTGGAGAGATGGAGAGAGAGCGAAGTAGTAGGAGTATCTGGAGGTGCAAGTATCGACGTGGCTGGATTTGAACTCACAGCCCTTGTGAACCGTATAGGGGTCGGCATCGGTGTCAGTGAACCTGTGGTGTGCGCGGTGGCCCCAGCTCCAGAAGCGAATCGAGCCCTCGAGGGCACTGGCACCACCAAACCCGAGGAAGAGTTGGAGCGGCAGGGTTGCCGTGTACGAGCAGTGCGACCAGAGGCGGTGGTATCCTGCAGTGATGCCTATTCCGGCCCAGAGGTGTAGCAGGATGGAGAAGATTAGGGTTGGTCGCGTCAATGGCGTGTAGAAGGCATAGTAGATGGCGACCATAGGGATGAAGACGAGGAGCGTCGTCTTGAACCAGTCGATATGGAGGTACCAGTTGGATAGCGTCCATGGCAGGTCAGATATGTGTGGTCCACGCCGGGAGAGGTAGCTGGGCTGCTGGCCGGGTTTCGCGAGAGATTCGTTGGCCGCTGGTATCAGAGATGCCACCTGGGTCGTTGTCGTCGTGGTCGTCGTGGTCGACGTCGATGTCGAGTATGGTTGCGCCATAACTGCGCAAGTGATATTTGGACGGTCGATTCGACTCGGATGTTTGGACAGAAAAGGCAGAGGGAGAGAGGAGAGAACTTCGATCCCGGATATGGTCGTCGAGAAGAGAAGGTAGGAGAGAGAGGTACATGGGCTAGGTACCCGGGCATGTGGGTGGCCAAGGTGACCTAGCCTAATCGAGCCACGCAGTGATTCAGAAAATCGAAAAATGAAAAATGCAAACTCCATCGTGCAGGGTAGCATGGAGGGACAGATTACATCACAAATCCCGTAACTGGCACAGCAACATGTTGGAACCGTAGGGGAGCTCTCCTTTTGTGGGGCATCTCTCGGAAAGCGCCGCTCTACACGCACGAAGGGTCCTCAGCCTGTCAGACCTCTCCGGCTCCTATTCCGAGCAGCGTCTCATTGGTCGAGAAGCTGCAGGCACAGGTCTTTACCCACTAGTAAGGGTCAGGGGCTCGAGCAGACTGTAGATCTCTTGGGGGCAAAGTTGAGACGTTTCACAGACTTGGCAAGGCACTGCCCCAATGCCAGTCATGCCAAATTCTCAGAATGGCATTGGGGTAGTGGTGACTAATAATCTTTATCGGCAACACAAGCCGCTGTGTGCCAGATCGAGTCATGATATGCCGTTGGTTTCATAACTTCGATGGCATTGACTTGTGCAATGTACACGTGTACAACACAATCGAGTTTGTCTCGGGAGTCATGTAATAGTCTGTTACCCAGGTACAACATAGCTCCTGAAGAGGCATAGTCATCAGTCGGCACAAAGCCCAGCCGTCTGTCTTCACACCCACAGTCACCCAACCTGTGTAATCTTATCAGATCATTTGCCTAGAACAACAATGGTTGCAAACCCCGTTCATTCCGAATATAGACATTTGTACACACCCCAACGCATAGGACGCACCATGCTAGTAACTGAGCAACCAACCAATATGGTCGAGGTGTTGGTTAAACGAGGTAAATTGGCCCCCTCCCCCGGATGGTATTTGCTATCTCCGCGAGGAGAAACCTCGCCTGGTCCTACCATAAAGATTTCTCTTTATATACACTAGAACACCTGGGTACCCCTTTCCAAACTACAGCGTGTACTTTCAAATTCACATCCAAGGGTTTTGATGTTTACATATTTCAACTTAAAATTATTTCCCATGGCTGATGATGGAGTTAAGAAAGGGCCGGAGGGTGCAGGCAGGCACCACTCACTACCACCTGAGGCCAAACCCGGTACCATTTTTGATCCTCGAGATCAGGCAACGTCTGCCGATCCAGCTTTTCAGAGCCGCCTACCCAGCTCGACCCTGTTCGCCCGCCTCCCCCCAATACAAGAAATTTAGCGTGCAGCCTACTATAATTTCTTGTACCTCCTCTCTAAAATGCCGCGCCTTAAAGCCCGTAATGCGTCGCAGAGCCCCTCAACACGTCTTAAAGCCCCGCAATACGCGTAGAGGAAGGGCCCTCTATATCCACATGCCCAGAAGAAGGGACCTCCACACGACTAGAGGAAGGGCCCTCTTTATGCTTAAAAAAAGCCTTTTATATGCCTAGATAAAGCCCCTTTATAAAGCCCTCTGTATACTTAGAGGAAGGGCCCTTCCTTAGGTATATAAAGGGCCTTCCTTTAGGCGTATAGAGGGCCCTTCCTCAGGATGTGTAGAGGGCCCTTTTTAGGATATGCCAAACTTGAAAGCCCACTGGATGTGCCAAAAGCTCTCTAAATAAAGAACATAAAGGGTTAGGGTAGCGGGGTAGCTCCTTTCCTCTTTAAGAGGTACAAGAATTCCTAATAAGCTGCACGCTTAATGCTTGTACTGGGTGGGCGAATAGGGTCGAGCTGGGTAGGCAGACGTTAACTGCTTCGAGATGAGCGGTATGCGGTTTGAAGGGTGATTTATTTTGAAGAGTGGCACCAGCCGCTTAATAGCGTGGTGTGTGCTATCTGTTGGGGTGTGTGTAATACCCATATTATTCTGGATATGGATGACCGACACTGTCACTGGCATGCACTCTACTGACACCGAACTTAGAAATTAAGAATAAGAAGGGCGAGAATATTGTTCAACTCATCTATGAAGGAATATATTGAATGTGATTGATATGCATGCTTGAATATGTGGCATACTTGCAGCTGAAAAAAGTATTGCATCATGAGTGAGGCTGGCCGCACACCCGGACAGATTCCCATTTCCCCGAGCACAGAACGATATGCAACTACCACATTCGGCGAGTTTGAAGCTACCCTACAGATTCCAAAACTTGGAATAGTTTGAGAACACCAAGGACACGTGACTGCTGGCTCAAGGCCCCTCCGGCCTTAGTAACTGCCATTCACTATGTCGAGTTCATGGCGCAGTCCGTGGGGGGCAAAATCAGGCGATGAGGACTAACGGAATTGTCCGATATTTACATCTGCCCGAGCCAATTAGCGTGTATCGTGCCTTCACATGTGTATTACATGAAGTTATTAATTGGCATGCGATCGCCAGTCAACAGACCAGTCCGTGCGATGACGTCGATGGCGATTTTGGTTCTTCAGCCTTGCGCCAGACCCACGCATCGACGTTTGTTCTTTTTCTCTTATCATCAATCGAGCTCCAGTCAACCTTCTCCCGGTTCGCCACGGGTTATATAGGACCTCACATGTTACCAACGAAATAGCAACATCTGCTCGCAAAAACCCATCTCCGCCGACTTGTTCTCTAAGGACTGCTAAAATACAGAATGAGGTCGCAGGATATCTCACGCCAACAGTAACCCTGGCACTCATGAAAATTCGATTATCACCGTGCCCCTCATAGTCACCTCTTTCGTCTTCCCTGTACTGTCAGCTGCCTCGATATATCTCCGCCGGACTGCCAAGCGAAGGGTACGCCAGCCTTACCACGCAGATGACTGGTGGGTAGTCGCAACCTGGGTTTGTGAAGCCTGTTTTGAGAACCATCATATCGAATGCTTTGAGGGACACTAACCGTAGCCAGATTCTGACTTTGCCGCTGTCTGTCGTATTCTGGATATTCGCCGCAAAGTCTGAGTCAACACCTACCACATTGACCCCGTTCAAGGCATATTTGACTCCCTAACTGTATGTGAACAGACCCAGAAAGCACATCACGTCAGCAAAAGAGCAGGGGAGACTGATAGTTCACACTGACTTTCCATAGGCCGTATATCTCACATCTTGTTTCTTTCAGTTTCCTCTAGCGTCTATGAAGATATCGGTTTTGCTTTTCTACAAACGGATTTTTGAAATCTCCAGGAAGCTAAGCGTCTGTGTTTGGGTTGCCATTAGTGTCGCTGTTGTATGGAGCGTTGTATTCACTGCAGTGAGTACCTTATTTGCTAATAATTCAACAGCAAACATCAGTTATTCTACGCTTGTGGTTGAGGCATTTGAGTAAAGTACCCACTGATACATTTCCCTCACATCTTCATTACGTGTGTGGATCCGGTATCTAAAGTGTTGCACGGAGCCCGGATCCGATATAACACGAAAGCCATCGTTTTCGCGCAGGCGGGAAGCAGTATCGCGCTTGATATTATTGTCCTGTGCTTCCCCCTGCCCATCATTTCCCGCATGCTTCTATCGACGCGGAAGAAGATCATGATCTTCGCTATATTCTAGCTTGGCGCATTGTAAGCAAATCCACCGGGAGTATCTTTCACAGCCCAGTGCACACGGTTGCTGATCATTTTCACAGTTGTTGCATTGTAGCTGCTGTACGCATGTATCTTTTTAATAAGAGTCAAGACTGGTATGCCCTGTCGCCCGAAACTCTTCGTGAGTCCGCCATCGTCTTTGGAATACCCGAAAGAGGCAGCTGATGATTGTGCCCCGAACAACAGACAGCCAATCGACCATGTTCATTTTCGTTCTCACCGAACCTAGTTGTTCCATCATCGCTGCATGCCTACCGTGCTACGGGCCTTTTTTGGGGAAAGCAAGGACCGGCACGGCCGAGCCAAATCCCAACATCGAGCGCTTCTTATTATCATACACCCACATCCAGGATTCAACTAAGGGCACCTGGCCTAGCAGCAGGAATAGATTTTGGTGGGGTAGGAAATCACGCTCTCCGGTCGAGAAAAGGTTCTCATATCGGTTACCAGGCCAGACTCATTATAACAAGGTGCGGTGTGTCGGCGCAAGTGGTATGCAGGTCGAGATTCTGCCTCTGAGTCGTGAGACAGCCCTCGATGCCAGTGCAGGTGATGCGTGGTGTCTGAAACACCAGGATGCTATTCACTGGAAGTACTATTCTAAGATGCGTTTAGTGGAGGGCTCGTCGGTATGTCTTTGAGACATGTCGGGCCAAGTCGGCGCAGACGAAACAAAATATATAGAATACACAGTTTCACATCCACCCCTGCCTCAACAAGACTGCCTCAACAAGATAGACAATTTGAGTTCCATCATTGAACGACGATTCATGGAATTCCCATAAATTTGGCATAATCTTTGGATAACGAGCACTTCAGATTGCCATGCGTATGTGGTCTCCGCCCGACTAGGCTAGCAAAACTCGGAAAGTCCGACCCCTTTATACCAGTCTGCACCGTTTGGGGCTCTTTGGGTAACAAGTCCAAGGATTCTCTAGTCTTTCATACCAGATGGAAAGCCCCTACCGGGAACCTCAGAGCCATTTGTCTAATATTCAAGTATTGTAGCTTAAATAGGCGTTACGGCGGTCTACCTTTATCACTCGCTGCGCTCGCTCCTCCGACAAACCCCCTCCGCGCCACCCAGTAGGGCCTTGACATGCCCAAACAAAGACCCTCCTTCTTGAGGCAGCCCGTCCCTCTAGGTTAGGCTTCCTCAATAAACCTATCAGCATGCAGAAATTATTACCAATCAGACGACAAGAATTCTAGCAAACCGTCTGGGCGTGTAATGTGTCAAAATCTCGTTCGTAGACTATTCTAGACCAATAGCATAGGGTAATCGACGCTGGAAACGATGCCAGACCCCAAGTCCCCCTTTGTGGAGAGGAGACAAGTATGGCTTAACCAAACCGTAAGTCCTTTGGCTCAGCATAATCCAAGAAGAAAGGAAACACAACGCTGGTGTGTCCCGATGTCCATTGTAGCATGATTTCCGCCTCATGTAAGCAGGTACGCATAACGCGTTCACTCTTTCCAACCAGCCTACTCGTCCCAGCCGTCCTGGCCGTGCGGCCGTTCCTCGAGGAGCCAGGCACGGGGCTCGAGACGTACCTGTTCAGCATCAACCACACCGATGGCGGACTGCCTCAGCTCCAGGCATTCGACGCATTCCTGACTTCGGTTGGGCTGCCCGCCACTACTTTAACAACCAGCAGTACTCATACTACCGTACGGGAAGCGGCGGCGAATGGTCCTATCGCAACGTCCTCGATATCTGGAGTCAAGTCAAGTTCAGGCCCCGCCAGCTAAACGATGTTTCCAAGCTCAACGAGACGCTCCCTACCACCTCTATAGGCTACAACTTCTCAGCACCGTTCCTCGTCTCGCCCGCAGCCTACGCTGGCCACGGGGACCCAGAGCGTGGGGAGCTCAACTTTGTCGACGCCAATGCCGCCGAGGAGACTCTCTACGTCGCGGCCCTCTACACCAACAAGGCGACTGAGGAATATAAAGGCCCAGAAGCGAAATGGCACCCTGAACGGCCACCAGGTCATCTCCCAATAAATCTGCCCCAATGTCAACTTGAGCGTGACCTGGGACACCATGGCCCTTTCCGAGGCTGCCGGCGTCAGGGCCTTCGTCTGGACCATTGATGCCCCCGAAGACCCCACGCGCCACCTTGGAGCCCGCTACGAGTCCGCCAACCTGAACAGTGTCACATCTGCACTGACATGGGACCCGTACGACGAGATTCGTAACCATACGAAGCTGCCTATCACCCCCAAGGGAATTGGTACCGTCGAGGACGCGCTACTGGCCATTGAGAAGGGCACACCTGCTATCTGGATTAGCTACCACGGCAGCCGCCAGCTGGACCACAGCCCATCGTCGCTCGAGATTGCCTCCGAGATTCACCGCAATGCGCTGCAAGCGTTCGCCACTGTGGGTCTCATGGCCGATTCCGGAATCCCGTACGGTACGGTACTGACGTCCTAAAGCTACTTGCTTTTGGTGTCAAGATAGCTGGTATGGGCCGGCCCTTCATGTTCGCCAACATGTTCGGTGTCGATGGGGTGCGGAAGGTGATCCAGATCCTTCAGAATGAGACTAACCAGGACGGTGCCGAGGCCGGCGTGACTGACCTGCGCAACGTGAGCAGCAAGCTGGTAAGGGCTTCTCGAATCTCTCTCAATTCATTTATGTGACATTTGGCCGACGTTCTCATCCATAGATCAATGCTCGTGCACTTGAGCACAATGTTTTCCTTCTGGACGAGTGAATATCAAACAATTATGAAAATGTTGACAAAGACACTGGCTCTATCGTGAATATGGTTGAAACTCGTCGTCTTCGAATGGCAGAATGACTTGGTCATAAGAGAACATGGACTGGTCGCCACCTGGAGGCAGATCGGCGCAGCATTTACGTTCCTTCCCAGATATTCGCCCAGTATTCTACGACTACTTCGGTTCTATTGCGGTCATTGTTCCACGTGTTACCGTTGCCGTGATGTTGAGTCCATATGCAGAAATATTTACGGATATGGAACTCCATAACCCATGCTTTTTCTGAATCTAGATGCGAGGTTTCCAAACTCAAGTCCATATGATCATGCTGTTCAACAGCACTCCCTGCATCCCAAATAACTTCTTGTTATCTGGAACCATACCAAAGAGGACACAGAAAACAGTTGGCCGTGAAGGAATACCGGATTGGATCATTAAATTCTTCAGCCAATTAAGCCCATCAGATATCATGCTCATCCCACACTGGTTTCCTCCCAGAAACCCAACAGGCATTGGCTGCTTTATCCACATAACCTCACCCTGCACAATGCCAGTGTTCCTAATACTTTAGTATAAGTAGTAATGATAATGAAGAGGTAACGTTTTTTATAATAGTAAAATGACGGTTAAATATAATGTATTATTTATAAGGATATTAGCTTTTTTAAAGAGTATGTAAGCAAGGTGAATTGGCGTCTGTGCTTGTGGAGTAGTTTTACAGCTTGGCCTAAGCCCCTTAATAAATCCACAAACCCGAGCGGAATATAGGTGTGGTGTGTTCAAGCTGGCCTCCACAATGAAGCATGGCTGGCCGGAAAATGCACCCAATTCGAACTTTGCCAAGCTCCTAGTGCGCCGTCTAAGTGGCCCCAGGAGATCCAAAAAGGCAAAGACAGCCGTCTTGTCCTCTTGGACTTGTACCACATCACCAAGCATTGCAGGTGATGGAAAAATTGGACTTCTCGTGGCTGGGACTGAACGAACCGTCAAATGGTTGGTAAATCTTCAGTAAAATATTATGCTTGAAATATCTGAAGATGTTATTCCCTATATTTCCCCCATCTACCTTCTTATATCCAACTCGCTTCGCATTCAACTTGGCCGGACAGTCAGTGTCCAGACTCCTGAGATGTTCTGATTCGGAACCACCCTTCCGCTGTCAGTGTTGGGGTTTGATGGTGTGGATATCCACAGCCACAATACGGGACAGGGATCTCCGGCTTACTCTGTAAATATTCCGTGGCGCGCTTATGACTTATAGAGACACCAGGAATACTGAGGTATAAAAGCATGGAGTCGAATTTCTTTGTATTAAGTGATGCTCTGTTGAGTTCAACGAAAGGCGTGTTTCCGATCGCTCGTTTTTTTTTGCCTTCTGGGTATTTTTTGTTCCGGGCGCAGTCCTCTGGGAATCGAGAGAGCTACTTGCCAGAGGTCTTCTCAGGATGGCACACATGTTGAAGAGGTTCTGTGGCGGCATGTTTGCCCTCGCCTGCATTATATCGAGTGTGAGCGCGCAGTATCCCAACCCCGGCCGCGTTTCTGGCAGCACCACCGTTCACGACCCTAGCGTCATTAAGAGCTCAAGTGGCACCTACATTATGGCACACACGGGAGCCAACGTGGCACTCAAGACTTCTACCGACCGCACCGTCTGGCGGGACGCTGGCGCCGCGTTCCCAAACGGCGCGCCCTGGACGACGGCGTACACTGGTGGGGACAACAACTTGTGGGCTCCAGACATCTCCTTCCACAACGGGCAGTACTATATGTACTACTCCGCGTCAACTTTCGGCTCTCGCAAGTCGGCCATCTTCCTAGCCACGAGCCCGACTGCCGCCTCGGGTTCCTGGACCAACCAGGGCCTGGTCATCGAGTCGTCCAATTCCAACGACTACAACGCCATTGACCCCAACCTCGTCGTTGACGCCTCGGGCAACTGGTGGCTTTCCTTCGGCTCATTTTGGACGGGCATCAAGATGATCTCGATCAATCCCAGCACCGGCAAGCGCTCTGGGACCAATCTGCTCTCCATCTCCCGCCGCACCACCAACGATGGCGCGGTGGAGGCTCCCTACATCACTCGTCGAGGCAACTACTACTACCTGTGGGTGGCTTTCGATAGATGCTGCGCCGGAGCCTCTAGCACCTACCGTACTATGGTTGGACGGTCTACCAGCATCACTGGCCCATACGTGGACCGCAATGGCGTGAGCATGACGAATGGAGGTGGTACCGAGGTGATGGCGAGCCATGGCTCAATCCACGGGCCAGGGCATCCGTCCATTTTCACTGACACAGACGCTGATGTCTTTGTGTACCATTACTACAACAATGCCGGGACTGCCCTCCTGGGCATCAACCTGATCAGGTGGGAATCGGACTGGCCCGTCATTTACTGATTTCCCTCAATGTTGGATTCACCGGATGAAATGTACATATTTATAAAGAGAGTCCGTCGGGACTAGACTAAGGAATTGAATTTTTCCAGTCCACCACTCTGTTGCGGCAGTATCTCAGTACCTACCGTACCGGGGTTATATGGACTTCGGCAACAGTTGTTTCCTAGAATTAATAATTATATTTTTCGCAATGGTTCCTCCTTTAGCATCAAATAGTCCTTAGCTTCTAATTAATTAGGTAAAAAGACTGTTAATAGCTTTAGGATAAGGACTAATTAAGAAGGAATTGCTTTTTAATTCTTTCTTCTATATAAATAAACGTAGTATTAGAAGAATCCTACTTTTTAAATCTTTCTTTACTACTTTCTTTAAATTTTTATTTCTCTCCCTTCTCTATATGTATTCAAAGATCCTCTGGTATGCTTTCCTTTTCTTCCTCTTTCTTTATAATTAAAGAGCTAATTAGAAGCTAGGGATCTAAAGGAGGAACTATTACTTCTTAAAGAATTATTAATTCTAGGACTTTAATTGGCCCCTTAGGGCAACCGTTGCTAAAACCCATAGAGCCCCGGTCCGGTACGTAGTAGACTGCTCAACAGGCAAACCCCAACGAATTGCTTTCAATCTCAAATTTCAAGTCAAAAATGTCAGCGCGCTTGACACCTTCACTGCGCCGGCAATGCAGATAAAGCACAACATAATCCTCGTGGTTCTGAACTCGGAACATGATCTTATGATGGTCTAAATATTTCAAACCCGGGAGAAAACAAATCCTGATGTGATAGAATTGATGGAGACTGAAGTCTACAGCCGGCGCTGCACGTTGTCCACCTTATCGATCTCCGATTCTTCAGGCTCTCAGTCGACAACTTCCTCCAAAATGGCCCGGCTATCTTTGCTGGCCTTGAAATTGGCCTTCTTTAATTTCCATATCTCCAGATGTCGCTTTCGACCTCAGGGCTCACTCCTCAAATTTGGTAACCACATGTGAAGATTAGTAGCGACACAAAGGCCAATGCAAGCCATCCGTAAAAGTTGTTGAATATAAGCAGAGTTAATAGTGATATGTAATAGGTGCTGGCGTTATAGCAGTGCAGCAAGTGATTATTTCAGATAGAAGGTACAACCAAATCTGGCCTTTCTTCCCTCCCTTTCTTACCTTAGAGCTAATACGTCCTTTTACAAATATAGCACCACCCGCGCCCTGCGCCCTAGGCATAGGTATTTAGCGCATTCCTTTCCGTGCCTATCTATTCCTGTCTTATCCCTGAGCTACTGTGACCCTCCTCGGCAATACCATAGCCGCGCTGAAGCTCTGCGTAAACCTAGGTGCATACTTGCTCCGGAAAATATCTAACGCGACAATATCTTGCATTGTTCTCAGTTCTCTCGATGGGTTATAAGGGGAGCGATTACGTTTGAAATCAGGAAAGCCGCAAATTCGACAAGAACACGTTAGCTATAATTGTAGTTTATCTCACACTTAGGCTACGCCGCTTGGCAATACAAAATGTTCTCGTCGCCCTTCGTTTGTACCACCCTCCAAAAATTTCTCCAATGATCTTACAGAAGAATTTGTTCAGGTTGCTCTATGTCTGCTTCTCAGGTTCCATTCACCACAAGGGATCCTGCAGAATGCCATGGTGCATATACATGTATCCATACAATCCAGAACAGTCTGGGGGCTAGCGCAATCACTCGGGCAATCGCGCACGCAGTGTTCATGAAAATTTTTAACCAACTCCTCCTCTTTCAGAAGACATAGGTAGCTATTATGGTAGCCTCGAGAATAAAACAGATCAGCTTGCGACACTGTGAAGCGTTGAACCTTGCAACTGAAAAATGCGAACGCAGTTAGTGGGCTAGCTAAGGCCCGTCCACTATCCAAGAATATGCCATGATGCCACTCTTAAGGGTCATCATCCTAGTTTTACCTACGTTGGAGTCCATTGTAAAGCGAACAATAATCCTGAATCGGCGACGCCATATTGGTAGAATTAATTTGCGTTTCGCAAGTAGATAGATAGAAGCTAAAGGGTTCATAATCACAGTAGAGCTAAAGCACTCCCAGCCCCAGCTGCCATCGTCAGGTTCAGGCCTACAGTCAAATTCCCCAAGACAGATCCTGTCAGCCAGTCACCGACAAAGCCATTCACCTCCTCTGGCTTCTCCCACATTATCCAGTGGCCGCCATCCGCCTCGCCCCTGGACAGACTGTCGAAGTACGCCTCCATCCCCGTCGAAAGCACAGGCGGCAGAGCCGGGTCCTGCGTCCCGCCGATGTACAGCCCCGGCTGCGCGAACTTGGCCGTGTACGCAGCCCCATCGGGCACAAATACCTTCTCATCCTCCCAGTTCAGCTCCCCTGTGCGGTACCAGTTGAGCGTACGGTTAAAGGGATTAGCGAGGTACGTCTCGACGTAGAAATCCAGCTCTCCTGCGCTCAAAAGAGGCGTGTCCTGCGTGACCTCGTCGAGCAGCTCAAACGTGAACCCGTCGCCGCTTGAGTTGAAGGCCGAGCCTCCGCCGGGGAGCGTCGCCCCGTAGATGGTATTCAGGACCTGACGCACGCGCGTGGCGTTCTGCGCACCCACGGGTCCAATGTAGTCCTGGACTGCGTCCGTACGAAAAGAAAGCTGGTAGTGCAGCGTGGGGAGGGCAGTGGCCTGGTCGATATAGGTGGCCCGCGGAGCGGCGAACGGCGTACTAATTACGAAGAAGGCCGCGACCAGATCTGGGTGCCAGAGGGCCGCGCGGTAGACCACTGCTGCGCCCCAGTCGTGTCCGCCTAGGATAATACGCGAAAGTCCAAGGTGGCTGGCAAGCGCGGCGATGTCATCCGAGGCGCGTTTGAAAGTGCTGGTTATGGTGGTCAGTTCTCGTTTGGCCTTCGCAGTTTCCAGCCTGTCGTTTTGTAGATGGATTGACTCACTAGAAGTTCAAGTCCTCGGGTGCATCTGTGCCACCGTACCCCATCATGTCTGGGGCGATTACCCGAAGGCCCTTGGATACAAGGAAGGGGATCTGGTTCCTCCATCCCAATGACAAGTCTGGCCATCCGTGGATCAGAAAGATTGTCCCAGCTACTTTGCCCGACGCCGGCTCTGCGACGATGTAGTTGTACTTGACGCCATTGAGCGTGGCGGTCTGGTATTTGAATCCAGGGTCATTGGTGGTGGCCACTTCCATCTTGGGCGTAAGAAACGAGAGTGAATGCAGTTAGTGCTGCTGTTGGCCGCAAGGAAACGAGAGTGGATGCAGTTGGTGCTGGTGTTGAAGCGAAAAACACTCCTAGCCTTACGATGGGAGAAACGTCGACATTTTGTAGCCCGTCGCGCGAGTGGGCAACTACGAACTAGGTAGTAGTCATTGCGGAGCACTGGTTCATTCAGAAGTGTCATCCCATGTTTAGATAGTAGACCCCTATTTCATTCAGCCTCTTGATGCTTGGCCGCAGGGTGAAATAGGGATATTACAATGCTCGTGGTGGCAATGGCATAACTACGCCTGATTCGCTAAGGCTTTGAGCCAGGTTGGTAGATATTTCTGACTCGTGAGCAGTGCGACAAAGACTGGGATGCTAGAAAGTGATCGCTCACAGTTATTACTGACTAGTGGGATTGTTTATAGACGCAACTGAATGCATGGACGAGGTAGGCTTCGGAGTTGGCGGTTTTCGGCCACTATATTTCCTAATGATCCACTTACATTCCAACACTACTACGAAAGGACCGAATATACAGCCAGAACCGGGCTATGTTTAGGTAAACGAGCCAGCCTCGCTTTGATGCCAAGCCTTTGAGCCACGGAGTACTCCATTCTGCTCGGCCGATTTCCACGATTCTGGCTTAGCGGCCTCGGTATCGGCGCAGCTTTTCCAGACTGATTGATAGATTGGGCCGAGGTTCAACCATCTGCCTATTCTAGGACCTGAAAGCTTGTTAAAGGTCTAGTTGGGTTGGTTTTAATCCGCCCACAATTCCCTTAAAAAAAAAAAAAAAGGGGGGGGGGGGCTGCGGCGGTCCATCCATAGGATCGTAAACGCTCAAGTAAGGCTTAGACAAGCTAAATTGGCAAGATAGTCAAGCTCGATGTGGGAATTGGTTTGAGTGGTGATAGTACGAATGCAATCTGTGGCGATAAATTACTTTTACCGAGCCAGCACAGCAAAACTCCGCAACCAATCTACCGCACTGTCTTTGCCCAGTCTACCACGAAAATCGAGGTTGGTAGAGTACAAACGTAGTGGTGTAACTTGGAGAACAGGCACCAGTCCTTATTGATTGGCCTCACAAGAATGCCAATCCTGCGCAACCGCACTGCTGCCAGAGGGTATTGTGCTACAACCCTGGTAAGCTGCGAGGAAAGAAAAGAGAGAGCTACCCTGGATCACGTTCCAAACGCGGCTACGCTCGCTAAATCGACAGCCACTCATGGCGCCGACGTCACTCCATGGTATCGTTACGAAAGACTGGAAAGCAAGGACGACATTTCCCAAGTATCGGCGTCGTGGTGCTGGTAATAACTGATGTTTCCTAAGGCTTACGGTCGAGCAATGTAAGTCAGCCTACCGTTTCACGCACCACCCCCTTCACGCACACCCGACTTTTTAACCTCCCCTGGAAGCACCCTCAACTTCAACACTTATTTACTTAACGAGTAATAAAGCTATTCGCAATCGGATAAGTAATTCTCATTACCTAGGTCCTGCACTATAATACAGTCCATTTCCTTAACCTTATTATTATCCCCTAACTTATTATTGTTGAGTGTTGCCTGGGGCTCTTCCTTAATAAGTCCTATGGCAGCTCTCTCCCTTGTGATAGCCACAATACCCACAAACTTCGAATTTAGGTCTAGTAATACCCTCCTCTTCTTCTTGGGTCTCTGATGCTCTAAAGCAGCCATAAGGACTATATTCTCCTCCTCCGCAATTACTATACGGGCAGCTAACTCGTTAAGGCCCTTATAGACCTTCTAGAAGAGCAAGCGGATAGTACGCGACTTAAAGATATTGCTAACACTATATAACTCTAATTCGATTAATTAGATATAATAAGAGGAATATAGCGTTTTTAAATCAATTGCAGCTAAGTCTGAGTTAATTAGAGTGCTTATTGGCCTAGTATTATAACTATTACCTATAGTATTGTTGTTTTAAGCTACTAGTCGCAATCTCTTCACCTTTACTTAATCTTAAGGGAAGATTCCTATAGTTATCTATACTTTCTTAATAGTAATTAGTTTAAAGATATTATTTTAAGCCTTAAAATAGGTATAAAGAAAGAATTCTTTAGAGGATTCCTTAGTGCTATATATAGTAGCTAGTAGGGCAAGATTCTAATGATACCTCCTCTTTAAAAGTGGGAATATATTAATATTAAGGGGCTATAGTATATATAAAGTATAGGGGGGAAGAAATATAAGCTAGATCTTTGATTTAAAGTAGTGCTATATAAAATTATCAGTTATATACAAGCGGTAGCCGTTAAGAAGGAGGACCCTTTACTGCTCGGGATTAGAGGGCCGGGTAGTAAGCTCAAATATCATCGTTATCTACAATAGAGTGAGTTAATTATTTATCCAGCCTATCTCTAAGTGTATAAATAGCCAGCCCTTGAAATCATTAAGTTCTTGAGTGGGAAACCATTATTATTATACGGATTTTCCCTTAAAGATAACAAGGGGAGGGATCACCTTACTCGCCCCACTAATGCACTCTATTAAGGTGGACCATATACGCGAGAGGGCTGTTTTATTGATAATAGAATTGACTGCTGAGGAGCTGATAACTAGGCTATTGGTACTATTGCCTTCTTAAAAGCTAACTTCATCAGCATTATGCTAGTATTTAAGAGAGATATTACTAATCTCGGGTAACTCTAGGCGGTTAAAAAAGATATTAATATTCTTATAGGTAGCGCTATTAGTATGGCGATATTTGATATATATAGCCTTAAGTGTTTTTATAAACGGATTTCTTATTAAAAAATAATATAGCCAGTTCTTTCCTATTGGTTGTTGCTTTATAGGATTGGGGATATCATTATTAGTGATGTGGGCAGCGAGGTAGAAGAGGGCTATATGTATAGGGGGATGGCTTAAACGGCCCTATAGAAGGGCCTAGTGGGCTAAAATTAACTCTTATATTTGGAACAGCTTCTGGTGAGATGAATTATACTCTTTATAAGTTGGTATGCCTTGAAGATAACAATATAGGCTATACTAAGAGATATATTGGTCTTTAGATGCTTATTGTTAGGATAACCCATTTAACTGGTTGGTTATATCAGCCAGATATTGTAATAAAGGAATCTAACATATACTAGAAGATAGAGAAGAAGATAAGGAATCAAACGGTATAATTGATGAGAAGATTGGATTTATATAGAAGTTGTAATATGGATATTTAGTTGAGGGTGAGTTAAGAAGGGGTGTCTGAAACCGGGTGTGCGTGAAGGGGGTGGTGCGTGAAACGGTAGGCTGACTTAAACCGCGTCGATTTTAGAACCACCGGATTGAGAAGCTTGGACGAATGAGCATACGGATTAACGTTGGTACCGTGCACCAAGCAACCGTGGCGGCCAGGACGTCTGTTGTGGGCTTAGGATGATTTCACTGTGCTGGACTCTTTGAAGCAAACTCAGTGGAATAGCCAGCTTGATAAATCAGCCTATACCATGTTAGGCTCAGAGGTCAAACCAGGCCGATGAGGACCTTCGGTCGGAGTGGTGGCGCAGGTAATTCCCAAAAGTCTTCCCAAAATGGAAGCTTGTCCACCCAAGAGGAAGCTCCAACATTTACAGAGAATAAGGAGTAGAAAAATACAGCCCTCGCCGTTGCATTCAGTTGGTACCCTCGGGTATATAGGAATAGTAGGAAGTAGCAAACAGAGGGACGTCCGCATCGCGCCGCTGGGATGAGAGAGGGCTCTTAGGCCTACAGGACAACCCTGAATTCAACAGCTCCCAAATAAGAGCCAAGGAATAAGCATAATGAGGAAGTTGCCTCTTAAATAAAGCTGGTATACTCAATAACAAGGCGGAGCTTTCTGGCCTAAGAGTTATAAGCGCGTACCAGTAGTGGCTGCGTAGGTAGCTAGTTGGCAAGTTAATCCTTACCTACGTTCTCACTATTATAATAATCATGTTACTGCTTCTAGGTTATATATAATATATTAAGAAATATATTGAGTAAATAATGCCTATACTCCGTTTAAGACCTGATTAATCTACGCACGAGAAACCTTAAGACTTTGCACGCTCAAAAAGACGCCCATTATCATGCGTTCAACAAGCACGGCCAACTGCTGTTAACCGCAAAAGAAATTAGCAGGACTACAAGGATTATAGCGGATCTTTGGACTATTGTTTCTTGGGCTGGATATTTGTCTTGTGAAATTCAGAGCCCAACAGGCCGTTGACAAAGTCTTCCCATACCAATTTCCCAAGTAATAAAATATCTGACGCCAACATACAGAGTATTAAGGCCGAACTAGGCCACTTATAGCTGCCAACATAGCGGAGATAATTCACGTCTTCTGTTGGAACCACGTTCCTCCACGAAGGCTCTTGCGTAAAACTTTTCACCTAAAAGTTGGGAAAGATGTCATGTCCTAAGCTTTGATGTTCCATTGCAAGAGTTTCTGGATGAACTTTGACTGTGTCCAGTAGGTAGAAATATAAGTACCTACGTAGTTGGTGCCCTTAGTTAGGTTGAATCCAGATGTCCTAAAGGACATTCTGTAAGCTGATCACAGAAAGGTTATGATCTGGACGTTATTTGGTTTTTGCAAAGCAATACACTATCAATTCAGAAGAAATAGGGATCATGTTAAAGAGAGAATCTCTGATCCACGGCTTGCTAAAATCCGTCAAACCCCTGCTTTGTATCTTGCTGAAGAGCAGGGCTCCTCCTCAGCGATCCCCACTTGCTATTCTCTTATGTCAGTTTGTTATTGGCACCACACCCGGCCAGAAAGCAACTGTGATATGTATCCAGGGACAATTCATCCACACTTAAATCTGTGCTAGCTTCCTATAAATGGCGCCCTGGCCCTTTCTCCTCTTCAACACAACCGTCAACACCGACGCAAACAGTAACGCCGCAACCATGATGGTGAACATTGACAAGAAAGGTCTCTCCGACACACCTGACCACAAACTGCCCAGCCCAGGTCGATACAGCTCGGCAAGCCTCTGCCTCGGGCCACACGTCCCAGTGAACATGGGTTCGCGGTCGACTGGGCACTCGTCATTAATCTCGAGTGACTTGCCCGGCTCGGGGAAGACGATGCAGCTGCCGTTGTTCCCCGTCCAGCACCCATTACCGTTGTTTGCCTCGAACATGAGCGGTGCCTGGTTCCACGCGGCCATCAGCTCGGTGTCGTCCCTGCTGATATCGAGGCTCACGGGCGTATTGGGCCCCCTCCCGCCGAGCACCATGATAGGGGCGCAGTTCATAAACATCTCAGGCACCGACCAGCGGCCGTACCAAGTCCATGCCATGACAGCCCTACCAAGAGGTAGCCAGTCCGGGATGGTGAAGTTGTAAATGCTGGGTAGGAGGGTGGTAGCGCTGTCGCCGTAGTTTTCGTCAATCAGGTTGCGGATCGGGCAGCCACCCTGTATGGAGTGGATGACACGCCATGTAGACCTGACTGTCGGCTTGAGGTCATAGGTCACGGATATCTGACAAGATCCGCCACCGTGTGATGCGCCTCCCATTGCCCTTCAAGGTTGAAATGACAGGAACATGTTAGTCAATTATCCAGAAGCCACTCTTATCGTGAGACGCACGCTGGTGCAACTTGGGGGCATCCTGCAGTGCATCGTATAAAAGGAAGGTGGAAGTGCCGTAGCTCCTTTTTTTTTTTTATATAGGGAATTGTGACCGGACTAAAATCAAAACCAGGGAAGTTGGAAGAAACAGGAAAAGAGGGCTTACTGTAGGTGCTGTGTTGAGCCCCGCTCCCAAATGTTCATAATACCATTTGGGTCAAAGTCTTTCTCTCCATTGCAGGGCCAATTCGAGCCATCTTTGTTCATTGGACCATTATCCTTCAGCTGACTGGGAAAAGGAATGGGATTCTGCATAAGAGTGTGTCCTACAGCCTGTACGGCCAGTGAGGCCACCACGATTGCGCACGAGATAATAGCCATGTTCGTTTTCTTTGGACTCAAGTGCTGGCTTGTCTCGGTAGCGCCTGCTTCCTGGACCTCGGGTCTCGCTTTTGTATATGAACCAGCCAAGGGAAAGGATGTGTTCTAGAGCTGCCTCCTCCTCGTATCAGCTTCCGCGAATCGCGCGAGTCGATCCCTGGTAGTGGTGAGAGTGGGCAGGCATACGAAACTGCATGAGCTCCGGGGTCCAACCTGGGCTAATCAACGATACGACTTGCTAATTTCGGCATTGATAGGCTCGAACTGTAACGGCGGTCAAGGTGATACGAAAAGCAAAGGACAGCGGCTTGTCGAAGCCCAGTCTGGGTTCCAGAATAAGCTTTGATTGGGAAGACTTAACAAGAGTAAGGGCTGTGGATTGAGGTTATCAGCATCGTTAATGGGAAAAAGTACAACTGCTGGTCCAAATACCTTTGAGATAACATGGTAATGCTGTTGACTTTAGGGACGTCGAATACTCTACCTGTGTCTCGAGCTATAATGGCTGAAACCTAGGCAACCTTGGGGTGTGAGACGAATACTTAGGCGCCCGTGCGGCATATGCGCCATGCCCATGGGCCATGCCTATGGGCCATGCATGACTCGGAGCTGAAAAGTCGTGCATGATGATAAAATAAACTTTCGTACATACCACGTGTAGTAGTCCTGGTAGCGGGTCCGCCTAGTATTATGATAAAGTCTGGCCTGTTAAAACCGGCTAGTACTCTCACTTAAGACCGCTCACGCTTGGCCTTAAGCTCCAATCAGAATTGGGAGGACTTCAACTCTATCTCATTAGTACTACTTAGTGGTATCGTGCAGAAGAAAGGGACCCCTACCAGGTCTACCTGATCGGCGCGTTTTGTAGCTTTTTCTCAGCTCTGAGCGAGGAAGTGCCGGTTGGCCGTAGTGGGGCATGCCATTTGGGCGCACAAAATTGCCCATTCCACCATACACGTGTAGTAGTGGAGTAGATGGCTCGTCACCCCCGTTACCCCCACGTTCGGCGAAAGAGAAGTCCTTGCCTTCTGGGCATTACAGATCAATGAACCAATTGAAGTCCGATCACGTGGGCATAAAAGATCATTTCAGCGTAGAGGCCACCGGCTAACCTGCAGAATTCGGACTGGTCGGTTTCAGATCCTGGTGTCGTCCTGAAAATGCGAGGGTCTAGACCAGCGTTTCTGACATAGTCGGAACTTGCACCTACATTGGAATTTTCGAGCGATGCGGGCCGTGTTGCCAGGATCACGGCAACCCAGGTCCAAAGCTGTAACTCCTGGCCAGGACAAAGGGTGGATAAGAATGAACCCCTGTCTCTCGCATGGGAACCTCTGCGTCCAGGGCGCGACATATTGAAATTATAACCTAATACATGTAGTGAATTATAATAATAAATTAATTAATTTATTATTATCTTTACTTAATTTCTTATTAATAATATTTGCAAAAACGTTTTTATTTAAAAGTTATTCAAAATCGTATTAAATACCTAAAAAATATTATTAATATATAGTTATATAGAACTAGTTCATTTTAAGTAAGATAATATTATATGATATAATTTTTAATAATAATAATGTTCGCATTGTTTTAGTATTGCGTGAGCCACGGCAGATTCACTAGTGTCACAGCAGTGTGCTCCTAAGTTTCTAACTGCTGTTGGCTATCCTAAAGTCACCCTCGTCAAACAACACTAGCACTACCTACAAGGGGGGACGGGGGCTAACTTTCGCTTAGAACATTAAATGGACAGCTATACGGGAGTCATTACCACGTTGTCTACTTCTATTTCCTGGTATTATCCCCGACGGATCTCGATAACGCTTATACCTTCTAACTTTGGACTCCCGTCGAGTATTTAAAAAATCCATTAACCTATAAACCTATCTTCCTTGATACGGCCATTCACTCATTATCCAGCATCAGAGGTGTCGAGAAACGAATATGATCCGGCTCTTAACCTCGGTCACTGGGCACTTACTGCTCAGAGTCACGGCGACTTCGAGCATTCTGGCGGCTGCCTTTGTTCTAATTCAGCTAGGATATCTGGTCCTCACAGTGGATGCTCTTGCCAAACTTATTTTGACTTTTTTGTACACCCATCTGAACTCCGAGCATAACAACCAGACAGGCCAACTCAAGTGGCTCTCCGACGAAAAGGGTCCGCTGCTGTTCGAGTCACAGCAGCAAAGGGAAACTGGAATAGATGATGCGTCTCCAGTCAGTCCCCAGGACCTGATGTGGATGGAGAAAGTGGCATTGAAGGAGAAAGCCCCAGAGGTTGTCGCCTGCATCGTTGGGTGGCGTGAGGATGAGGAGCTTTACACCCGCTGTCTCGATAGTATCCTCAGCACTCCATGCTGTACTACTGTCGTCGCTGGTATTGATGGCAATGAACCAGAAGATGAGGATATGGTGAAGATTTTCCAAAAGGTAAGCAATACCAAAGCTCGACATCATGTGGAAACGCAAGGTGCACGATTATTAGCCCCTGAGTATGCTATTATTGTGTTGCTGACTTCCCAAACACATAGGTCTATCCTAGTGGGATTGTATTCCGACTGTCTCAGCCTCTCTCCGAGAAGTTGGAACAGCTCGCCACTATCGCCCATGTAGACTTGCTCAACGACGAGGTTGGGCAAACTGCGATTACGGAACGTCTGCAAAGCGACGTCTTAGAACAGCTTGCTGAGGAGCTCCTGCCCAGTCGCCCTCGCGACGTCGCGGCCATATGCGTTGTCCAGCCTCACAGGTCAAAGAAGGACATTCTATTTACGACCCTGATCGTCGCGACCATCTTTGCTCGAGAACAGTCCAAAGAATTCATTTTCAGCACCGACTCGGATACGACAGTGTGCCCAAAAGCCATCCCTAACATGACTCGCAAGCTTAGTAGCAACCAAAACATTGGTGGTGTTTCAGGTCATATGCGATTCTTCCACCCGAGCCCGACATTTATCACAAGAGTCGCGGCGTCTTATTATTGGTTCCAACAGGACGTTTACAAGATTCAAGGAGCATCATCTGGTGCCAACGAGTGCCAACCTGGTCCCTGTGGTGCGTTCCGGGCGTCTGCTTTGAACAAGGTGCTAGTGCCTTGGTCTTGTCAGAGGGTGCTGGGTCGAAAGATGGTACGTGGACGCCAGGGATTCCCAACTGCTGTCCAGGAGCTAAGAAACCTGCCATTTCACTAACGCCTTACAGATCACAAACGAGGATAGACACCTCACAACGCGGCTACTATGGGCCGGCTATGAGGTGCACCACGTGCCAGACGCCGTCGTCTACACTGACACGCCTGACACTTTCTCGGCGTGGGTCAGGCAGCAGGTACGCTGGTCGAGAGGAGTCATGGTAGAGACGATTTGGTATCCGTCCATGCTCTGGCGCCTATCACCTTGGCACATCTATACAATGCTAAAGTCGCGACTGATTCCAATCTATATCTTCTGCACAGTTGTCAGCTCCGTACTGACTGGTCAACGGCTGCTGGGTGGCATCATTGACCGGCTTCTCACCGACATGTCCGCCACTGTCGACCTTTTCTCCTGCACCGCACTCCAAGTCGCCTACCTTATCTTCCTGGGGTCCAACGACACCCTGTTAGAGGACTTGATCTGGCTTGTTCCTGCACTGATCTGGTTCCTGGTTCTGTCTCCCGGGATTGTCATGTGTTCGATCATCACCGTCTTGGATGGATCTTGGGGATCCCAACCACGTTCAGTGACAAGAAAGGAGCCTAATGGGTTCGGGAAATTTAATTTCACGTATGCGTCAAAGGAGGTTGTGTTCGTTCTGTGCTGGCTGGCTGTCTTCCTCATAGCCGTTCTTCGAGATTACTGCCACACAGGCGCCATGGCTTGAAGAATGGACATATTACATATTCTTACGATGGGATGATGGTCAGGAACATTTTACACGTGTGGGCACATAGATCTTCCTTTTGCCAACCTTAAGCTGGCAGCGCTTGAATAGCCAGGCGCCTTCAAGTTTTGAAACCGAGACGTCATGAGGTTTGATTAGAAAAAGAGAACGGATATTCGCACCGAGGAAATCGGCTGGTACACCGATACATTATTTACTTAATCGCTGCAGCCAATCAGAGCGCCCCATTCGACCACACTCAACCACGTATACTACCCCAACCAGGTGCTTTTGGTGCCCTCACCTGCAGACCTGCCAAACCCCCTTTACCCACCAAACAATACTCCCTTGCTAACTACCTACAACTGGTGATACAGACCAAATTCCTCTTGCAATCGATTATTCTGCTATTAGAAATACATCTTTATTAGTTAGAATTAAGTTTTCTGGTGTTATAGTGATGTTGCTTGTTCCTGATTATACCCACCTTGAGGTATAGTGGTAGGCGGATTGTTATACCTAGAATACCAATATTACCGCTGCAAATGGTTGCTAATTAGTATTTTCTAATCCTCCTGCCTTCCTGAAATTTTTCCATAATGGATATAATACCTTTGCAGACCTTAAGGCAGAATTAGATATTACTATAAAGTCTGCTGGATTCCTAATTATAATCTAAAGGTTAGGGCTAACTTGGGTAGTATTAATGTATAGCTATAGTAGTCAGCAACCCTTAACCGCCACGTTAAATAACGCCACAATGATTAAAGCAGGTTGTAAGTAGCGAGCGCTTGCCTATATAACTAAATTAATAGAAGGCAAGTAGTAGCTTATTCTGCAGGAAGAGAAGTATACTCACTATAGTCCCCAGGAAGTTAAGGGCGCTTAGCGTGGCTAGGCTAAGCTAATAGACCTCTAATAAGAATTCCTCTCCCATATGGCCCGAGATCCCTTTATAGTTAAGCTGAAGAAGCTAGAATAAGCACTCTAACGATAGTACCTAGATATATAATTGGGGCCTAATATGATGAAGAACTGGCTTACAGACTAGCGGAAGGAGAAGGTCGGAATCTATATTTTAACTTAAGTAATGTTAGATTTACTTGAGAAGAAAAATTACTAGTACCGCTGGGCAACTAATACTAATAGTAATATTATAGGCATCTTCTGGTGCATAAAGGAGTAGTTGGCATGGATATAAGAGAATTACTTCATATAGTGCCTATCTATGGACTGTATATATGTAATGAATAATAAGAAGATGCTATACTTCCAAGGCACTTGTGTAACCCATATGAGGAAGAACTTACCCCTATTCCAAGGTGTTATTAATAGTGAGAAGGAACCTAACTTCTGGTAGCTTCTTAAGTAAGTTTATAACCTCCTTTATTATTACCAAGCTAACAACCTAATAGTCTATATAATTAACTATAATACTACTCTAATTAACGCCCTTATATATGAATTCCCTTAGGCATATTATTAATTATATATCTTCCATATTAATGCAAATATTACCCTAAATATTAAGAAAAAGTAGAAGAAGCCGCCGGTAGTAGCGGGAGAAGAGGAGGATAAGGAAGAGGAGGAAGCCGATGAGAATTCAGAAGCAGAAGACCCGGCGATGGCTGCGCTCAATGCGCCGGGGAGAAATAAGGCTATAATACCTGCCAAGGTCCCTAATTTAGAGGATATCCCCTATACCCGCTAAGCTCTATTTAACCTCCTTAAGTTCATAAAATACTCCACTAATCATGAGATCTATAATATAGCTTGGTAGTGCCTTTAAGAGAAGTTCTTAGATTAGGTAGCAATTATTAACTACCTTTAGACCTAGTATGTTGATAAAGGAGAGAAGATTATTATTAAATAGGCTGGGCATAAGACTTGCAAGATCCTTAACTTCATCTTATATATAACTTTGTTAATAAAAGCAACCTACTATAAATTTAAGGTTTATCTTGGCTATAGGATGGGCAACATTTTCTACTTAGTTAAGGCTGCTGATAAGATAATTATAGATAGTTCTTGTACCCTATGCTTAGAAGAAGCTCGTTAGAAGACCTTATTACTAGAGAAATTTAATGGGTAAAAGTAGCTAGGTAAGCTTCCAACTTAAATCTTATAGGCAGCCCTTGAACTTCTCTCCATAATAAGGAGTTCCGCGATATATATGCTTAAGAAATAACTCCTATGGGGTAATTGCTTGCTAGCAATATATAATTATCCTATCTATACCTAATATAGCTTGCCCTATACAAGCTGAATTACTGATAGAGAGGAAGCCGGTTATCCTTTTTAGAGAGAGGATATCTATAAGTCTTATTAGCTGGATTATAACCTCTTAATTGGAAACTCTTTCTTAGCAGTCCTCTTGCCTTAGAAGGTTACTATAATAAAGGGAAGACCTTATAATGAGACTATATTTGGTGTAAATAAAGATAGCATCCTTGCAGCCTGTGGGAAGGCTGTAATGGGTAAGAAGATAGCCTTAATAACCACTAGTCTGGGTAGTAGGGTAGGTAATAAGATGAGGGTGATAATAGCTTCTGTANATAAGATAATTATAGATAGTTCTTGTACCCTATGCTTAGAAGAAGCTCGTTAGAAGACCTTATTACTAGAGAAATTTAATGGGTAAAAGTAGCTAGGTAAGCTTCCAACTTAAATCTTATAGGCAGCCCTTGAACTTCTCTCCATAATAAGGAGTTCCGCGATATATATGCTTAAGAAATAACTCCTATGGGGTAATTGCTTGCTAGCAATATATAATTATCCTATCTATACCTAATATAGCTTGCCCTATACAAGCTGAATTACTGATAGAGAGGAAGCCGGTTATCCTTTTTAGAGAAAGGATATCTATAAGTCTTATTAGCTAGATTATAACCTTTTAGTTGGAAACCCTCTCTTAGCAGTTCTCTTGCCTTAGAAGGTTACTATAATAAAGGGAAGACCTTGCAATGAGACTATGTTTAATATAGATGAAGATGGCATCCTTGCAGCCTATAGGAAGGCCGTAATGGGTAAGAAGATAGCCTTAACAACCACTAGTCTAGGTAGTAGGGTAGGTGATAAGATGAGGGTGATAATAGCTTCTGTATAATGTGTTAACTTAGCATTCGAGTGGAATGATGAGACCCTCCAGTTGCTTGATAAGGAGGACTCCTGTAGCAGGAAGAACTAGCGAGAAGCCGTCCGATGGGATGAGCAGTTGGCAGCAGGGCTCACGAAGCCACCCACTCGCTAGCTTCCGAAGCGATGTTCTGCAGAGACATCCTTAACACCAGGGCTAGCAGCCAAGAAGCCCCGTACAAGGGCTCGTGAGACTATCAACTAGCTGCTACGAGTGGAGTTGACTGTGGAAGACCTTGTTAGCGACGAGAAGGAGACCCAGGAGGAGATTTAGGTGCTCAGTTATAAGGTGGAACGGCCCAGGCGACAAAGAAAGTAGCAAAACACTAAGGCCAGAAGTCACAATAGTAGCGAGCAGAAGCGATGATGATATGCAATAGATGTGTAGTTAATGACTGTGTATTTCTGTTATGTATAGCAGACTGGTGGTGCAAATTAAGGTTGGCGCACTGGGCCAACATGTATCGGTGTACCAGCCGATTTCCTCGGTGCGAATATCCGTTCTCTAGAAAAAAGTTACTACTAGACAAAACAATATCATTCAATGCCATTATTTGATCAGGGTTCGATTTATTGGTTCTGAGGGCTAAACGTAGCAATGTGAGAAGCTCAGAGTATGGCGTAAGCCGGGCTTGCGGAATCCGTAAAACCGATATCAAGCCAAGCGGCATCATGCTTTACAGCTCCAAGGACCTAGGTCGTGGGTGGCTCTAAAATCCACCAATCTCGACGTGATCGGCTCGTATAGAGGAAACCCCTCTGCGGAGGCCCTCTATGGAGACCCTCTTGGCGTGCCAAGGGCGCTTACTCTGGGTGTGTGGCTTCTTCGCGGAGGGCTTTCCTCCAGGCGCGCGCTGAGGGATGTGCGGAGTGCCTGAGCGTGAGGGGTTTCCTCTGGGCGTGTTGAGGGGCCCTGGGCCGAGGTATTTTAGAGAGGGGGTACAAGGATAGCAGGCTGCATGCTTAATTCCTTGTACTGGGTGAGCGGGCGTTGACTGTTTTGAATGGGTAGCTACTGTACTAGGGCAATTCCCTAGATATCCTAGATAGGCTATAGTTACCCTAAGGGCTAGAGTTGCATTAAGGGCAAGTCTTCCCCGGCAGGGCTAGGGATATTAAGTTTTAGGTATAAAGGTCACATAATCAGTTTCTTAAATCCCTTATTTTGCTTTAGCGTAAGATCTAGCTGAAGAAGAATTTACTTGTAAATTAATTATGAGACTTTCTTTTAGTCCTAAGGTCTATTAAACTTAGCTAACTAAAGGTTTGCTTAGATCTTAGAAATTCTAGACCTCTCTTAAGCTGTCTTTATAACTGCCTCTTTATAATAATGAGGTATATACCTCCCCTAGTCTTACTTAAAACTGCTTACGTGATCTTTATACCTAAAACTTGATATCCTTAGCCCTCGAGCTGTGGGGGAAGGCTTTCCCCGGCAGGAATTATTAAACTCTGGGGTTCCGACCCATCCGGGGTACCATCAGTTGATATCCCCAAGCCCCGGTATAGTAAGGCATGGTGTCATGACATAAGGCTAGGGGTAACTACTATACTGTGAGTATAGCCCCACTTTTACTGTTGTATTGCAGTGGTGTCTTAATTCGTAACACATGACTAGGCGTAAGACGTATGCTGTTACATTCAACAGCGGAATAGTGGAACTAGCATTCCAGAAGCGAGCGGCCGTCCTACCAAAGAAAAGGCCGATGACGTCCGCCCGCCCACATTTCACCCTCAGGCCACCCACCCAGTACAACTGATTGTGGGTGCAGCCCACTTTATACACCTTCTGTTTAGACCTCTGGATTAGAGCCCCTCTCCACTGGCATAGCCCTCTTGGACCTCTGCAACCATTTTGGCCTCCTATAGCTCTTTGTGCGTTATAACTTAGGAAAGCGGTTTAATATCTAGAGAATTGTGGAGGATATGGCGGGCTATATAGAGCCAGGAGGGCTATAAAAGGCCCGGGTGGTTGCAGAAGATTAGAAGAACAAAGAAGCTGCGGATGGGCCCTTCATGCAGATGTGAATGCTCAAAGACCCAGCATTAGATGATACCAACTAAAGAAGTGTTGATAGCCTCTTGACAAGGTAGTCGGGTTTGTATGAATAGCTGCGTATGGAATAGGCAATCTGGAAGAAGGTGCCGGCCTAGTCCAGACAGATGCCATCTGCAATTGTAGTGGAGCCTAGTTTGATTGACAAGAATATTGATGCAAGTCTTAATCTGAAACAACGACAATAGAGCCCAACGAGGCCATTGCTTGACTCGTGGGCTGGTCATCGCTCAACTCAGAATCCACCACTCATACAGACCAATGGCACAATACCGTAATTCGTAACATTAGTTCGTCCCCATATGCTATAATATAAGGCTAGGGTACTATACATGGTGTGGCATAATATGTTGACCTGATACTTACTACAGTGGTCTATTGATGTGCCACCATAACACTGGTGAATCGTGCTCCAGGGCATGGTTTTACTTTTCGTCTGGGAACGAAGCAGTCCACGTCAGCTTTAACCCAGGGGAGATGGCGTCGGCCGCCAACTTCCGGTCCCTCCCCCATGATTCGGCTGCACTTTAACATACAAATCCACTGCCTCTAATTAATTCCAACTAGAAGTTAGAAAAATATTATATTACCTTTTATAAAAAGCTAATATCCCTCAATTTTATAAGTTACTTTAAAAGCTACTTTAAACTCTAGATAATAAAAAATATGAACATCTCTACCCTATTTTAAATATATTCATTGATTTAATAAATGTTAATTATGTTGATTACTAGATTCTAAAAGATTATTTCAAATATTTAGAAATAAGGGGCGATAGAGTTTATAAAAATTGAATTGTATGAAGTTTAAGAAATATATTAGTAGAATATTATTTATGATATTTCATTTTCAAAACCATTTATAAATTAAAAGAATATAAAAGTATTATATATTTCTAAGAAATTATATAAACATATTAATATTTCTCATTATACTTTATGTATAAGTTTAGGGGGTTTATTAAAACTATGGTAGAGATATTAAATATAATATTTATATTATTAAAGATATAGTTCTCTATATATTATACTTTTTAAATTATTATAAAGATCTAAAGAAATTAAGTAATTTCTTAGAATATTAGAAATACATTTTAAATAAAGTATTTCAATAAAGGAAATCTTAAATTTATACTTATGTAATAAATGAATGTAATATAATTAGTTGATTTAATATTAATTACTATATGAAGTTAAATTAATAAGTATTCAATATTAAAATGTAGGTATGTCTTTAATTCTTTAGTTATAAGAAAGTATATATTTAATAGTAGTTAGGAGCTTACTCATGGCCCTTACTTTATCTGTAGGGATACCACGGAAGTGAAACTAGATGGCAAAATCGGCGAATGAATTGTGACGGTACTTCAAGTCAAGGAATCATATTTTCTTTTCTAGGCACCTTGGTCATGGTCCCGGACCTTTATTTGACAGTCACACGCACTTGATCCATGTGTGTCGCAACTCTCATGGTGAGACGTGCTGGGAGGGAACTGATTACCATGTCGAGATTGGCTTTGGAGCCAATTTTTGTTCTTTTCCTTTTTTGGCATATAAATTGAGTGTGCGATTCTATTCACCTGCGTAGCGTCCTTAACTATCCGCTTCCAGTATCCCGATCGCTGTCTGGATCCATACAAGTCACATCTAACAGATCGGCATCGACGTTTGAACACTCGTAGACAGGCAGCTCTCCGCTGGGCACGTTGACGGAAATGTTTTGGGCCACAATGCCGCTGCAACGCTGTGATAATATGGGATATCAGCGAAGGTGTGGGCGGTAATTGAGAGGGACATGCTTGCATCCCAATAAATATTTTGCTACAGAGTTGGGGATCTGAACTTACATCGGCTGCGCTGCAAATGAGCGTGCCGGCCTCGGGGTCGTATTTATTTGATACAGTACCCCAGAAGTTCTTCATGGTGATATCTGTAATGCTCAGGTTGGCCTGCGAGTCGAAGTCAGCGATGAAGACCAGCCGGCGTTCAGCCAAGACGGTCAGACAGCCATACCGGGAACTCATTGCATATTGACTGGTTTTTCTGGCCGTAACACTGGGTGATAGTGATTGCCCTGTCATTGTTGTCATGGTAGAAAGTGTCATACGTCACGTTTCGCACACGTCCCAGGCCACCGCCGCCGTTAAGTAGGTCCTGAAACGCGGTCTCCACGCCGGGCCAGACCTTGATGCGGGCGGCGTCGCTGGCATTAGCCATGGAGATGTTGTAGATGTACAGGTTCTCTACAATATCCGTCTCGCCCTTGTACTGGCCGAGCGAACCGACGCTAATCCCGTGCGAGCCAGTGCAGTCGAGGTTCTGCACGACGACGTTGGTGCTGTTGGGCTTGAACGAGACGCAGTCGTCGGTGTTGATGATGACAGAGTCTTGGATAACAACGCGATTGGAGCGGTACGTGTCCCAGCCGTCCGAGTTCGCGATCTTGACACCACCGGTGCTGCGTGCTATGAGATCCATGTTGCTGATGATTACATCCGTTGAGTTGGCGATCATATTAAACCACTGTAGACCGTGAATTTCTTAGCGAATTTTGTATGGATTTATCGGATCCACAGCAGTCGCTTCTCCAGTCGGACACTTACATTGGGTGAATTGCGCATGCGAAGATTGGACATGACCACGCTCTTTGCTCCCTCGATTACGAACAGCTGGGGTCTTAACAACTGTATAGTCTCTACATTAGCAAAATCTCATTTGCATTCCAAATCTGCACGTCGAAACTCACTGAGCTGTTTCTAGCATTCTCCTCCCAGTATGCTTGTCCACGGCCATCGATCACGGAGCGATTGTTGCTGAGGTCACCGTAAATATTGATGTCTTCTCCTCCCACCTTCCAGAAGGATGACATGTTCTGGAATGCATATTTAAAACTATTCCGGGCCCAGTAGTAAACATCGCTGTCGTCGAATGCGATTTCTCCGGTTATGACGACGTCCACATGCTCAAGGAAATTGAGGTTTAGAGGTGACCCGATGAGGTAGGACTGGTCAAGCACGATCGTGCCCCCACCGTTGCAGTCTTGGAAAGCCTTCAATATCGCCGGTGCATCGTCACGGGTCGTGTCGTTGGTGGAACTCGGCTCGGCGTAGCAGTAGCGGCCCTCGTCTCTCGGCGGCGAATGAGGGAACTCCTTGCCAGTACCGTATGGAGCTGCAACGATCTTGGGGCGCTGTGGAAGGGACAAGACCGTATGGCGGGTGCGGAATGCGGCAGATAACGGTGTGATGGAGAATGCGGCAATCGCAGCAAAACCGATGTTGAACTGCATGGCCGTCCTTGATAGCAGACGATTCAGCAATGGCGGCGAGCAATGGCGGCGAGAGCGGAGAACGCTTCTCAAGCAGGACTGAGTGGCGTGAAAACAAACATTTACTTGTCGATATACATGCTTTTATGTTCGTAATATTCCCCTGAGACTGTTATTTACCGGGTAAGAAGTGACGTTCACGGATAAATTTATTAACGCCAAGAATACACTCGGTGCAAAGCGTGCCGTGCGCAGGTGGGTAACCTTGTGTGGCATTCAATAGTCCCTACACATTCAGAGCGTCTGATACTCGACTGAAAGCGGCACGTGATGATGAAGCGTTTGCGACATTCACTGAGCAGGGCTTTTCGAATAGAGCGAATTTTCTGATATTCTGGTCTATACGGAGTGCAATGGAGGACCAGAATAGTGGATCCACGGCTGATAGCCCCGGGAGGTCACAGTGTTCATGAGTTGCCGAGACCTAACTCGTCTTCGGTGTGCATGTTATTGATTCATGGGCACTACTGGGCACTACGAGCCTGACCGGTGTCTTGTAATGTCGCACGGTACTGGATGCCTTATGCAGCTTGGATCTTGTAGCACGGCCGCACTTATCCCAGGACTCTCCTGATCTTTAGCCACGGGATTTGACCATTGTCACATAGGATGGTGGCAACTTGAAGCGTTGCGACCACGTTGAGGGGAGGCTTAACAGATTCTGATGGCGAAGTCTGACCACATGTTCGAGGCCCCACTATCACAACCAAGTCGACCGCTGACAGCCACAAGTATCTTATTGCCAGAATGTGTTCCATTTAATCTAAAGCCTCCACTATGCTCCATCGAGACTTCCCCCAGACCTCAGTGGCAGCCTCCCAAATCTGTATATGGATAGGCTCCACAACATTCCATTGCGCGCAACCGTAGGGCCCACCGAATTTGTCGATAAAAGCTGCTAGCATTTTGAAACAGTAATTATGGGTATCAACCGTGCCCTCTCCGAATTGAATGATGTAATGTTCATTGGCTTCTGTCGGAGCGGGAGATAATTCCAGGCGCTTCAAAAACCATCTCCACGTAACCAGGCCATGTACGAATGGCCGCTTCGTTGATGGGTCGATAGAGCTATACGGCTGTGAGAAGGTCGCAGCACCATATGAGGATTCACGGTTGCATTGGAAGACGCGGCGCAAGAAGATCAACTCAATCGTGCTGAAGTTGAATATTGACCGGATTCGACGAATTGGTACGCACCGAAACCATGTAGAAACGCCACGGGCTTGGGGTACCCGGAATAGAGAGGTGACCAAGGCTTCTTGGATACTGCTATATCGTTTCGACTTTTCCCGGTATAACTTTTAGTAAATTGTAAAGCAGTGTGGGGGCGGTGTCGGGTGAGGAAGAGGCTTGCGGGATCGGAATGAAAGGGCCTCTGAATAGAAAGGGCGGATAAATAGGTACGAAAAGGAGTGCAAGCAATGCCGTTGAGAGGTAAGGAGCATGGCTTACATCTGCCAGTCCTTCGCCAGCAAGTTCATTGCTGACGAACCCGTCTACACCGCCAACATACTTCCACTTAGCCCCACTGGTACTCTTCCTGCTAAACCAACTCCCCTCGGGCAACAAAAATACTCCATTTAGTGAGAAGGCGTCAATAAAGAGCCCTGTTTTCTTGCATCTGGCTACACAAGACGGACCACCAATTCCATAGAATTGAAAGTCACACCGTCCTTCTGTGTGGTACCGTAGTATTTCGGCCATTCTGCTGACGAGTGCATTACTGTCTCCCCTTAAGGCTTTGGTCAGGTTCGTGTCATTGGTCATCGCTTCTCGTTTGTCGTCTAATTGTAGCAGAGCTACCAGACCTTGCGCGGAACGATATCCCAACTTTAGAAGGTCAATCCAGTTGGCAATGTTGGCTTGGTTGCGTAAGTAGTCGATGGTTGCCAGGTTTGAATACGGCTCTTCCGTGTAGAGCATTTCCCAATAGACATTGGCCACTTCCAGAATTTCCTCAGCAGCGAATTCAGTGGAGGTGTCGGGATAAGCCAATTCGTGCTGGGCCGACATGACTGATACTTATTTATGGAGAATGGAGCATTGTGCTGGTATGTATGATGGTAAAATGGCGTTAAAGGAAAACAGGCCACCAATGTCGAAGATGATTGTGAAAGTTTACGTTGAGACTGAGGCCATTAAATGCGGGGAAATGAACGCAAAGTCTTCAATGAGTACCTAGTTATGTAAGCAGCAGCGATTGTACGGGCCCACCGAGGTGTGTTTAGGAGCGACGAAGAAGGAATATAGATTATTAAAATGCGGGGCGCCGGGGGCGGGGGGTTCTACAGCTATCTATGATTACATATATAACAATGCTTAGTTATAATTATTGTTTAATTGTAAAAAGCAATTATTCAGAGTATATATATATATATATCTAGTAAGTATTATAAACCACCTAGTTAGCGATTTTACTTAATAAATTTTATTGTAAAAAATAGCTTAATATAATTATTGTTTATTAACTTGGTTATTGTTATTAAGGCTTGTGGATACTACTGCTAGGTGAATTAAAGGCGGATAAAATATGTCTGAAAGAAGGTATAGGAGGTTTAACACTCAAGCAATCCAGCTCGACCATTGAGAGACCTTGATATCCATTTTGAGACACCCCATGTCCTCTTTCCTCAAGCATATCCCAACCGTAATGTCACCTTCTCTAGTTTTCGGAAGGAAATAAACAAGGCCCTCTCTGGCACCCTTCCTGAATCTCGGCCTCCTCACAACCTCCGGGTTCCCAAGACACGGGCCAAAGTGCAGATGATATAACTTCTCCTTCGCCCAGGAGCTCAGCCGGACATCAAGGCTAGGGTTGCCAGAGACCGCAATGCTCCTCTGCCCTGCCTCGCTTTCGACTCGCGTAATGGCTTTAGCCTGAGCTATTGCATTTTTTCTGATTGACGCAGGGCCCAGAGCCGTGCGGAGTTCCGACGCGATAGCGCCGAGTGGGCTCTTGCCGACCAGCCCATCCAGGGAATGCGTGTGCGATGTGGCGGTGGCCATCAGGCCAGGATACGCGGGTGGCAGGCCAAAATGCCTGCGGGAGTCCACGTTGCGGGTGAGTGTTGTCGGCGTGGGCCGCAAGACGTCCAGCCGCTGCTGTCGTGCCCGACTGATTGACTGCCAGATGAAGGCGGTGAGGACATCGTCCGTTGACACAAATGCGGTGTCTCCCGTGAGGGCCTGGCTAGCAAGGCTCTTTAGGCATGACAAGGATGCGGCAGGGAACTCCAAATAGGCCCATTCAAGCTGGACGTCGTCCGAAGGAGTAGATGGGGGTGCTTTAATTGACCCCGTATTCGCCTTAAACCCCTTTTCGTCCCCTCCTGGTCTATGATCCGGCAGCTTAGAAAGATGTTGCGCTTGGTCGTCTGCCAGAGGGATCCGGTCGACCCGGGTCATATTTCCATTGGCGATCTCATCCCTCGTGAAGGCCTCGCCACGGCATGCCTTGGCCACAAGCGTAATAACTTGTCCCAGACCTGCCATATCCATGCTCCCATGCTGAGCGCCAAATGTAAGCAGGAGACCGCCCTTGACAAAGCTGACCTGTACCAACAAGACAGGCCTCTCTGCATTAGGCTCAACCATCGTCTTGCAAGGCGCAAAGACATCTTCGTCGAGCATTCGAAAGGGGAACTTCGCTTGGCTGAGGTCGTCCCAGGTCGGCACGGTTGCATCATCGTGGAGATCCTTCACCACAAGTCCAAGATCTGTTTGGGCGGCTGTGATCCTGAAGCCGTCATCTTCCTTGACGACCTTGCCTGAGACCCACGGGAATCCCTGGCCCAGCCGTGCGAGACGCCCTTGCAAGTTGTCGATGATTTCCTCGCGCGAGCTCGGGCGATCGACCCGGGTCGGAAAGCAGAGGGCGATGTGCGTATAGAGGATATTTATGCGCTCTGCCTGCCCCAGAATGTCAAGCGGAGCTGGCAAGGCCGTGGAGATTCTGTGATCCTCCATTGCATGTGTGTATGTGGTCCAACGATATGGTGACGCAGAGCGCGTGCTGTGGCGCAGATGGGTGACGTGAGACCATTTTAATCTGTATGTTATTCGGTGCCGAGTTCGGCGCACTCTTTTCCCTAGATGCCGTACTCGGCCCGAGGTTCTGGGTCCATTCAACGTGGTACAGGCGTACTGTAATTAGGATTAACGTCCTGAAGCACCCTTTTCACTGCCAAACTGCCGAATTGTGATTGGATTCTTCCATTACTTGCAAGTACTAGATGGGGTTTGGACCGATCCCTAATTTGTAAGAAACTTAGAGCCTTAGGCTTGAAGACGGTCTCAACTAGCTTTGTCACAATGCTATCACTGTTTTATTAGCGATAAACTATTTCAATTTAAAGTTTATTGTTCCTGCCACTATATCTCTAACTAAACGCTGGGTCTTTAAGTGTTTTTGACTATATGATGGGACTACTACAGCATCCCCCCCTTTTTTCTGCTCTTTTTTTTTCACGGTATTGTAACCCGATAGAAAACGAGTTGACACCAATTAGGCCGGGATGCTTGGTTTTCCGGATTGTTTTGGACCACCTGACGTATAAAGATACCTCGCCATGCTTGAACGTTGTGCTACTGACCCGCAAGAACCTATGCATGCTTTTTAGCGACGAATTCGATTGTCCGCGGGAGTCAAGGTGGATGCTATTGTGCACACTGGATGCGGCGAGGAGCAGCATCCAGCATACCACGGAGTTAGGCTTTCAGGGATACTCCGACGATCAATCAATTCCAGGCGTCTGTTCACTTCTGCATTAGAGTTCGAGAGAAGACTCGTTAAAGGCTCAGTTATGCTTGTATACATACACGTACTGACATCCCGAGACCTCCATCTCTGCGACCCCATTGTATCGCCGACCGGTGCCTCTTCTGTACGTATTTGACCAGGAATCGACCATATTTCCAACGGCTGCCTTGTGGAGTAAAGAATATATAGTATCTAATTTCCCTAGAATGCACACCTCAGTGTAGCTCAGAGCAACCTGACCGTATCTTTCTTCATCAAACCTTTTAAGGACGGTAAGCTGTCGCAGTCCTCCACTTCAAGGTCGTATTGCCTCTTTTGCTCGGGGTAGAAGATTCCCACGCGGAGGAACGAGTCCTGAGACGCACGCTGGTCGTCCAAGCGCACCAAGACCAGACCATATCCTCGTCTATCCTTCACAACGTCGTGTACGACGCCCTCCTGATGCCCGACCAGCAAGAGCGTCACCCGGGAGATAAAATCATCCCGCAACCTTGATAGCTCCCCATCGAGCCCGCGGTGCTTGGGCTCACCCCGAAAATCCAGCCTCAGCAGATATACGTATGTATCTGGTTGTTCAGAGCGGCGGGTGCGATCAAAGACAACAAAACGGCCTTTGTCCGGTGATATGAGGTCGAAAGCTCGCTCTTCGAAGCAGATATCCTGCTGTGAGCTGCCTAAAAATCCCACAAGCCCGTTGGGCTTTTCAACCCAGGTCAGCGAAGCCAAGTTCAAAGCATATCCTTCCAAGGTCAGGCTGGCATCTTGTATTGCACCATATGGGTCAATACCAACGGCCTGCGTGCCGACTTCGATGACGGTGATCTCCGAACGGCTGTAAAACCCCGGGAAGGCATCTTCCAGCCCTTGCCGCTGGTATCTGATCTTGCCGCGCATCAGACCACTCCATGTGGGCACTAGGTATGGCTTCTGACTCCGGCGCCTTATGATAACCTCAAGAGATGGGCTCGGACTTTCAGAGTCATCTATCCACAGTAATGAATGGTGCAGCATGTCCACCCAGTGGCCGGCTACATAGTCCGCCCGCAGTGCCTCTCCGAACATCCTTGCCAGGCCGGACAGTGCTGGAAGAACATCCGCTGGGTTCGTGAAGGATGAGGTGGAAAAGGCTGAGTAGCGGCGCAGGATATCTTTCCAAGCCCGGTGTAGTGCGTAATTGTCCTGTGTGGACATGACTGAGCTCGGGACAGCAGCTCCTGCAGGCCCGTCTTTCGACACATACTCGTCCCGGCGTTCAAATATGACTTGCTTGAGTCCGACGTAGACGTCCTTTGTTCCAAAGTAAACATCCCTGGTCCCAAAGACAATGCGTGCGCCGGCCATGGATTCCTCTTGAAAGGTCCAGCCCCTGCGTGCCCAGCGGCTGAAGACAAGCTCCTTATCAATATCGCTGGCGAGAGAGGGTGATAAGGAGAAGCTGACTTCGCCGTACGCATGACTGAAACTTAGCATGAAAAAGCCGCGGACATGTGGGCTGCGTGCTGACTGGTAAGGAAACCGGAGCTCATGTCTCTTCGGGCTGAGGAATCCTTGTTTGCATGTTCTTGACGAGGTAGTGATAAGTGTAAGACGTGCCTTTCCGTATATATCTTTCATCTGGCTGCATTGCCTGCGCCAGTCCGAGATGTCGTCTTGAAGTATGCAGAGCGAGTCCACCCAGAGGTATGGTATTGACAGGCTCTGTGTGACTCTGACCGCGTCTTTCAACACCGGTGAGAGAGCATCAAAATCTAGGCCCCCCTTGTACTGCTCAAGGTTGCTGGTCTTGACCTTGGTTTGCGTCTCTGCGTCATCGCGAGGGCCCCAGCAATAGCTCAACGCGCAATACTGCGGCTGCTCTGCCGCACCGCGGTGGATGTCGTCACGTTCGACCAGCCGCAGACCGCTATCCCTCACATCGATGAGTCTCTCGGGAAGGAAGCATGTGTTTGTGTGCTTCTGGTCTTGCTCAAGGGCAGAACTGAGGCTCTTTATTTCTCGAGTGAGGAAAGACATGATGTCGTCGTTCCTGAAGTCCCGCACCGATGGAGGTCTGAGGGCAAGCCACTGCGCCACGGCTGGATGGTCTAAAGCAGCAGGAGAGGTTCAGAAAATCCATATGCGCCTTGGAATGTAGGGCAGGGGTTTTTACCAGGCACTGCCTCCAGATCAAAATACAACTTGATACTCTTCATATTGTCGAACCCGACCTTTATGATCAGATACCGCAGTCCATTGTCGCGCGGGTGTTGACAACGTGGGTTCGGCATCTTTCTGCCATAAGACATGTCAAGATGGACAGGCACCCGATCAGCCCCGCTCATGCTGCCGCCAGTCGAGGTCTCCCAGGCGTCGTGGAATCTGTCGGACAGGATGGCCCCCCGCAGCAGCGCACAAAACGCGCAGCCTGCCCGTGCGGACGCGAGGAGGCGCGGCAGGCCAGGCCATTCGTCCGGGGGCAGCCCGAGGGGCCGCGTCGCACAGGCATACTCGAGTTGCACCTGGTCGTCGCGCTGTACCCAGGGCGGCTGGTCGTCGCGCAACGCAGCACGGTGGGCCTCCCGGCAGGTGTCACACAGCGCCGGCGGCGCGCTGGGGACGCCTGCCCGGGACTGTGCTTGGTTACACGTGGGAACGGCAGCCTGCACGACGTCGTGCGAGGACGACATACGAGGCCACAGGAAATGCTGTGCACGTGGTGGCAGGAGAGACGCACCGTGAAAAAATGAGCCGTCGGAACGTGTCTGCAACAAGAGAGGGGCCAACATCACCTGCAGGCCCACTTGCAGATGCATCCAACCAGTCTTACTAATCACCGGTTATATCTGAATAATTTGGATTGTGTGGCTTCTTTACTTCCAGGCGGCAGCGTACTAGGGGCTAGTCATGCTCACCTACCGCATATCACCAAATAATATAATACGTCGTCTCGGGTCCGATTATCACACCCCAACTAGTGGCTAGATATGCAATCCGCAAATAGATATATACAGACACTTGTTTCCAGGCTAAAGGTATGTGAGGGAGCAGATAGATCAAGCCTGAGTCCGACTGCATCCTAAGGACAGAACCCCCGGGGCTCTCCTCGCGTCTTCATGTCTACCCAGAAAGAGCACCACCGTTGCCCGGATCATTACTCTTGCAACTTGAAGCCTCACCCCCCCTCTTACCTCCTACTAACGTCACAATAAGCTTAGGCCCTTCTCGGAAGGGTATCGCCAGGCTCGGCTCGGCTCGGGCCGCGGAGGCCAACCTCATCCTGCGCAACCTGAGCGCACACGCATCAACATCCTCGGTGCCTGGGGCCCATTGTACGTCCCGGCCGGGGAAGCCCGCCGCTGTTCTTGTGCGAGCACAGATGTCGCTGGTGCTCGGCGGCGTTTGGGAGGGGGGCGGATTCGTGGCTGATGAACCCCGTACCGGACACGGACACGACGCCTCACAAGTTTCACGCGCCGGGATGTCAAGGGTATTCATAAGTTGTCGGTGGGGATCGGATGGGAGATCTCGATCCCGGGCTTGTTCAAACATCCCGTTCGAGCAAGCCCTTAAAAATCAGAATAAGCAGTGAACGGTCTATCTACAGAGGGCTCGATTCCTCACTCTGACTTCGAATTTTAACCATGTAAAACCTGGAGCCAGCCCCCCGTGACAACGCAGATTTACCCAGTTCAGATAATGGCAACTAGCAAGAGTGTAGCAAGACAGGCAGCCTACCCAGCCACCCAAACGATGTACGGCCACGAGCAAGGAGTACGAAAGCAAACAATTTTACCTTCAGGGCTTCAGATTGTATCTCATCATCACTGCGTATGTTCGGATTACCTTATTAACCACAGGAATTATCAAGTCAGGTACTTATTAATACTTAAGGGAATAGAGTTAGTTTGTGCCTATTTCTCAAAAATCTCGAGATCCCAATTGTCACCACTGCTTTGATCAGAATTACCGATGACCTCAGAGGATCCTGCAAGGCTAGTTGGATGATATCAGCATACCTCCTGGGCTCAAGTGCTACGTTGGTGCGTCCTCAGAGAAAAGCCAACGCTGTCTTATAATGAACGCTTGCTGATTGAATCTACTCGCAGGCGTCTTCATCGTATTCGCCAAGTTCAGTGACATTTTCGGAAGGAAATCGATGCTCCTACTGGCCGTGATTATTTTTGGAGTGTTTTCAGAAGTATGTGGCGCTGCGCAGACCATCGATTAGCTGCGAGTCACAAATTTCATCAAGCCTGCGTTCAAAAACTGACCATGTCATCAGCATTGTCTTTCGGGCCGTTCAGGGAATTGGTGGTGCGGGGAACTACTCCTTGTCAACTATAATTCTGACAGGACTTGTCCCGTCTGAGGAGTATGCCGGGTTGATAACTTTCTTATCTCTGTTCTACTCGTTGTCATTGTTGTTGGAGCCTATTCTGGGAGGAGTCATCAGCGAAAATACGATATGGAAGAAATTCCTGCTGAAGTAGGTTTTTCAACAGAGTGGCAGTAGACTTGCAGATGTTTCTTAGGTCTGTGTACTATATGTGTGCCCGGTGCAGCCTTGGCTGCGATTATAATTGTGTTTGCCATGCCGAATGGATTTCCGCACCATGGGATGCAGCGGCAGAAGGGCCCGAATACCACCCGGATGTCAGCAGCAAAGATCTTCCAGCACCTCGATCTTGTCGGCACTACCCTGCCTCTAATCGCCACCTTATTTCTTGTGGCAGCGCTGGAGCAAGCAGACATTGACTTCCCATGGAAATTGTCTTTCAGAATTACGTTCCTTGCCATCTCAGGCCTGGGCTGGGTTGCCTTTCTCTTGTGGTCCCGTCGCTTCACAGGACGGGAGCGCACAGAATTATATGAGCCTGTATTTCCATGGCAATTTGTACGGCAACGGGTACTGATCGGTATGCTTTTGTGTGTTCCTTGCGGAAATCCCCTTTCTGTCCAAGTTTTCTCATCTTTCTTTTGATCTCTCTTCTCTCCTTTTGCGTCTGGAGAGAAAACTAGCGTTGCTGATCTCGAACTGCTGCAGAAGTGCGATCTTCCTCGGCGGGCCATGGTTCTGTGCCATTTTTCAGCTGCCACCGCGGAATCAAACCGTCAACTCGTTGGAACCACTTCAAGCTGGAATCAGCTTAATACCATTCGTGCTCGCTGCTCCATTCGGTTCCATAATCTCTGCAGCACTGGCGAAGACTGCTAAAATCCCGCCACTTTATATGTTCATTTGTGCCGCAATATTGCAAGTCGTCGGGTTTCACTGTTATCACCCGTTTCGGGATCTGGCCAGATCGCTCCCGCGCAGTACGGCTACCAAATCATTGCTGGATTGGGGTGCGGCATTAACATTTCACTACCCATTGTGATGATGTCATTCCTCGTCCAGGAACGTGATAAGTGTAAGTAGCGCTCCATTTCAACAAGTCGTCTTCTGCTAAGTTCCAGGCTAGCGGTTGCATTGGGCTTGGTGGGCCAGTTTCGAGTGATGGGCGGTGTGATTGGCCTTGATATTATTACAGCGGCCTTCAATACGGTGGTCAGGAGTCAGCTTAGAAATTTTGTCTCTGCGTCAGAGCTCGAAGCACTTCTCAAGTCGCCCGAAATGATTGTCTGGTTTTCCACAGATGTCCAAGAGATCATTCGGACGGCATTTGCTGAGGGATACAAGCTTCAAATCAAGATCCTGGAGGGTCTGGCTGCATGACAGATTCCGGCCGCCCTGTTGATGTGGGAAAGGAACCGCATTATGGTTTAATCAAACCGCAACGACCAGGTCCTCAGTTTGCGTGTGAGTTCCGCAACAGCGCTCCGGCAGCCGTACCGAATTAGGCTAGTAGACAGTCAAGTTTTCAAATCAATTCGAAGGGATCCAGAAACTGAATGATTCGGGGAGAGGTCATCGATCCCTAGGTGGTCGTATTGATATCATCGGGAACGGGAACTGGCAGTTAAAGTTACGAAGTTTCAAAAAGTTTCACAACGCAGCAATAATTAACTTTACAAATATTTCTTAATATTTTCTAAGTATAGAAGAAGCTTTACAATATTATTCTCCAGAAGTTAAAGTTAATTTTATATATGTATAGTTATATCTATATGTATATAATGTATTTTATGAGTGAGGACCCCGGGCTTTACACGTCTGAGTGGAGCGTCGGCGCTGAGACTCAAAGGGTGGCCATACTCTCTCTAGCTAACAAAGTCAATGCCATCCCCGAGGCCGTCGACGACTAGTCGCCCTCTGCGGTCCTGTGCCGGCTAAACTTGGATAAGACTCTAGCCACCCCTTCCTGAAAGCGTCTGGTTATGATCGGCCTGCTCGAAAAGGGCGAGGACAGGCGTACTTATAAGGCGGCTCGGTCTTCAAGAGGGTGGAGAGCAACCCGTTCGGCTCTCCCGCGAAGCGTACCACCGAGGCGAAGTCGTGGGCATATATTCAACATTGATATACAAATATTTAACATTAGTATTCAAAGTTCTAACTTATACATATTTTCGACAGCAGGTAGCTAATATAAAGACCACACTTGCCTGCCATGTGCGTTCTCTGTGAGGTCCTCAAACCTGCCGAGATGCGGTGTCAGGGTTAGGGGTGTCTGAAGCAGGGATCAGCTACGAGAGTAACACGTGGCCCGTGCTGGCTCAGGGGCGCACCCTGGCCAAATCATGATTGGCGCAGGCAGGTGGTTGAGCTCCGCTTTTGCCGTGCTGGCGGCAACGCAGCTGCGCCCAGCCATTTGGAGGGAGCTCGGTGCCCTGGCCGACCAACATGCCTGGTTTTTGGGAGGAATCAAGAGGACAATCAGCCGAGTTTTCCCACGGCCAGAGCCCGCCGTTGCCTCGAACCAACGCCTGTGCGATCGACGACGGCTCAAGCTGCTTGTTGCCAGGCACTTCTCATCGCTATCGATCCAGCTGAGACGGCAATCCGCTCAGCCCATCACGCGACGAGTCACCGCGACTGTCACCAAGTCGTTGCGTGTCGTGGCCCGGCTGACGTACCTGCATCTCGTCATACTGCGGCCCAAAGCACCCAAGCTGTCACAGCGTCTTGCATGCTGCTCGACAGTCTCTGATCGGCTCAGCCCCCTCCCCTCGGCTCAAATGCGATCGCGAACAAGACCAATCTCCCACTCGACGTGAGGAGGAACCCGACCATAGCATAGGGGTCATCGTCGTAAAACGGGACGCGAGCACCGGGGTAGACCCCTTCGACCGCCTGCTCCCTGGGTAGCTGTCCCAGCGTGCCGGTCGTCGGACCAGACGCGCCCCTCGCATGAACCTACCCTCCTACCTCCTCTCGAACGGGAACCACTTCAGCGGAGCCGTGCTGGGAAGTCCACGCACTTCAAACGTGATACCCAGTCGGCCGACGGTAGATATGGCTGGCGCCATGAATCCCGGTGGTCAGGGCGGCAACCCTGGCGGGCTCAACAATGGCAACCCATCGGGCGCGCAGCCCCAGGCCACCGAGTATACCCTACAAGGTGTGATGCGCTTCCTGCAGACGGAATGGCATCGTCACGAGCGCGACAGGAACGCCTGGGAGATCGAGAAGCAGGAGATGAAGGGTCGCATAGCAAACCTCGAGGGCGCTGCAAGGCGGGCTGATGCGACACAAAAGGCACTCAAGAAATATGTGGCCATACTCGAGTCCAAGGTCAGGGACCAGGCTGCGCAACTCAAGGCTGCTGCAGATGGGAAAGAGGTGGAAGACCAGAATGCCAAGCGGAATAAGGTGGACCGCGAGGAGCTGATACAGGCAAAACTGCGATGTGAGTCCGCCCATGTCTCGGCTAACGGCTATCTGCCTGCGGAACTGACAACCATGTACAGCTGCGCCCGAAAAAGTATCTGGCGCGTCACAGGAGTTGGGCGTGGATCTCGAGCGCATAGATGACGACGAGTCACAGCGATCCGAGCTGAAGACCTTCCTCGACCAGTGCCAAGCCGAGTTCACCTACCTAATGATCACCCCGGCAAACCCGATGCCTCCACGCGAATCCCCCCCGCTGCCCATCCTGGAGGACCTCCGAGAAGGCGAGGGCTATGGCCTCCCCAACAACCAGCAGCAGATGGATCCGGTATATCGTCAAGCTCAGAACAACCTGCGCGAAGTGCTCGGAAGGCAGCCAGCCCCCATGGGCAACCACGCACAGCCCATGCAACAGCAGCATGGTGGCCAGCTGGCAGTGAAGAATCCCGATATACAACAGCCCCAGCCAGCAGCTGTCGCCCAGCCGATGGCGAGGTCTACCGAAGGCCAGCAGGTTTACGACAGCACTCCAGACTGGTCTGGGCCTTCGTCAGTCACCAGCCGCATGATTGACGAGGTGCCCCCAGAATCCAACCAGGGCCCGAAGCCTCCGGTCCAGTCCGAGAGAGTTGGTTTCGATGGCTCTAAACCAGACGCGATCGACCCTGACGGATGGGATTTCAACGACTCTTCGTTCCCAGACCCTGCTGGCCATGCTCAGACCACCTCAAACCGCCCTGACACGGATGTTTTCCCGACCGCCGACAACCTACCGAAATCGCCCAACCGAGGTCCATTGGCTCATCGAAGAAAGAGCTCACTGTCCAGGCGGAGAAGTGGGGAGCAAGAGATGTCGCTGAACGCCTTGGCCCAGAAGGCAGAGAGCGGAAACTTCAAGCTCCGCTTCGGTCTCCGCGGCCACCTCAACACAGTGCGGACCGTCATTTTCTCTGGAGGTGGCAGCCCTGGCGAGCCCGAAATCTGCACCGCGGGTGACGACGGCCTGATCAAACGGTTCCACATTCCTCGGGGGACTCCACACTCCTACAATGCAGCTTCATCCGTGTCCGACCTGGATGTGCAAGCTGATTTCACACATCGTGGCCACAATGGTGCCGTTCTCTGCCTGTCGTCATGGTCGCCGTCGCCCAACTTCTCCACGGGCGGCCGAGCACAAGGAGACGGATGGATCTTCTCGGGCGGCCAAGACTCTACCATCAGGGTGTGGGAGCGTGGACGCGTGGACCCGAAGGCCACACTTGACGGCCATACAGATGCCGTATGGACAATTTGTGTTCTTCCCGCGACCCTGGGTGCTGTTTTCGGTCAGCAAAATCCCTACGGGACCCCAGACCGTATCCTCGTCGCATCTGGCGCGGCGGATGGAACTGTCCGTCTCTGGGCTGTAAGCCAACCGCCCCAATTGACCAGCCCACAGCCGCCTCCAGCCTCAGCTGGTCGAAGAGCCGGTGGGAGTGGGCGTGTCCGTGGCAATAGCATGAGCTCCGGATCCGCCTTCCCAAGCAGTCCGCAGCCGACAATGGCAACCAACAGCCCATTCCACCATACCTTAGTGCACACCATCTCCCGGCCCAATTCTACGGCGTCGCCAACTTGCATAACATCTCTGAGCGCCTCTGGCGAAAACTTTGTTGTCAGCTACTCGGATGCTGCCATAATTGTTTATGATACCCGAACAGGTGAAGAGATCGGCAGCATGGCGAGCCTGGAGACGTACGATGGCTCAATCAACACAAGTGTCAACACTGTTGTCGCCACTACTTCAGGCCTCGACCAGGGTCAACATCAGCCAGGTCATGGTGGCCTCGGAGGCAACGAGGAGGACTCAAACTCGGGCGGCGGCGGACCGACTGGAGGTGGAAGGCAGATGGCGGGCAGCGGCGTCGAAGGTGTCATAATTTCTGGCCACGAGGACCAATACATTCGGTTCTTCGACGCCAATAGCGGTAGGCTTGGCCCGCCCGCAGAGTACCCTTTTCGTCCAGCTTACTAATGGCACGTCTTGTCACAGGTCAATGTACATACAACATGGTCGCCCACCCCGCCGCCATCTCGGCCCTGTCCCTCTCACCCGACAGCCGCGAGCTCGTGTCGGCCGGCCACGACGCCTCCCTGCGGTTCTGGTCCCTCGAGAAGCGCAGCTGCACGCAGGAGATCACATCGCACCGCATCATGCGCGGCGAGGGCGCGTGCGCGGTGGTGTGGAGCCAGGACGGCCGGTGGGTCGTGAGCGGCGGGGGCGACGGCGTGGTCAAGGTGTTTGCCAGGTAGGGACTGGCCGGCATGCCGCGCTTCCACGTCTTTGAGAAGGGGCAGGAGCAGGAATCACCGTCTTCCCCGACGCCACCCACCCCGCCGAGGCACGGCGGCCCCCTGTGCGGGAGGAGGAGGAACAGCAGCGGGAGTCTGAGGCGAGAGATGATGTCTTCTATGGCTAATTGCGAGGGGCTGGGGTTATTATTCTGAGCTGGGGAGAAAAGAGAAGCTGCCTTTTCTAGCATGTTCCGGGACTCATGGAACTAATGCAGGAATCACAAGAAACCCGCGGCATAGTTTAGCTTTTGTATCTCGGGGAGGAGAAGGCGGTGGAGGCCTGGAACAGCAGTGTACAGGAGGCTGCTGAAATTGAGACTCATGGTATGGTGAATGGATGGATGGTGGGACCACCCGACTAACTTGACTGTAAGGGATGTGTGTACGGAAAGAAAAAGAATAAAGATGGGGAAAACATTTTTTTTTCTCCTGATCTGGAACCTCATAATTATCGTTCCCTTGGGGGGAACTTTAGAAAGCATATCGCGGTGTCGGGAGATGGCTTGTTTCCCCCAAAAGTCCGCTTCCACTTGCTATAAAATAGGTAGTCTATGAACGGAATCTTGACACACCATTCCGCTTATATGGTTTGCTGAGTCCTACCGGGTGTCATTTGAGAAAGCCAACGTCATGCTTGGAGACAAGGATCAAACAATTCTTGCTGCCTAACTCCAAAGAGATGATTTTGTGCCTGATGAAATAAGTACCTTCATTCGCTATCTTTAGAGTCGGCCGGTTGACAACGAAGCATCTGAAATGACATATCCGACCATTCCAGGTCGAATGAAGGCAGCTGGTGTTACAAAGAAGATAGCGGTTGGTGTTTATCTCACGGAATTCAGTAAGTTCCTGGTTTCGCTTCTCCCTCTAGAGCACATGTGCGAAGATGTCCCGGCCGCACCTAGCCTGAGTTCGCAGGCGATGGACATGTCACCGGAAGCAGTAACAGCGATGGCTCACACATTTGGCGTTCCGAACCAACCGATAGCGACGTGGTATTACTCGGGGATATCCGCTGCGGCTTTGCTTCTATGGTAATTGATTATGAGTTGAATGGATAACGCCGCCAAGATAAACGTTTCTCTCTACCCCTTGATGACTCCAGGGGCTAGTGCTGGGCAATGCTCCATCCCATCTGTCGCAGGTCTCAAAGTCGGCCCCAGCCGTGAATTGACCTGTCTTAAGTAGTGTCTCGTTCCTCCAGCAAGCTATCCGTTTTGACAGTTGGGGGGGGGTATTGCTCGGACAGGCCATATTAAATGTCGCAGAGAGTAACTTGGTCGATTACGCCGGCTAAGCTTACGTACCCAGGTGTCCGAGAAGTCGGCCCGGGCTAACATGTGCTCTGTCCTTCGCGCAATGTTCCTGGATTGCAGGAGTATTGGTCCGGATTGCGAGGCCTAATGACTATAAAAAACATATTCCACCCTAGTGTGTGGGATTCAGGCTGTTTTGGAACGGTAACAAACTCAATTTGGACGCCGGAGAGGGCCGCTAAATATGTGTGTGGCTGCTCATGTCAGCATCACGATGATTTCAGCTGGGTCTTTGTATGTACCAAAAATACCGACTCAGGATTCTCAGGATTGTGGCGTAGATCAAATGATTTGGAGCACATGTGCAGATGAGTCGTAATTAGACCATACCTAGCTACTGTCTTGCAATTCATATATCAAGAGTGCCTGCGGCACATGTTGGCTCTCGACCCTTTCATAGCCATGCCTCATACTAGTTCACAAATTCAGATCCAGCACTCGTCGCGAACTATCTTTTGGGAACTTTGCGTCTAATCCCTCCACGGACTCCCCCCCTAACGAGTTTCTTATAGACGAAACAAACTTTCTTTCCATTCTTCGACTTGTGCTACCACCTCTCTTCTCTTGTACGATCTACACAATGCCATTCGCTGTGACTACAGCCAACCAGCAGACAAGCTGGCGCCTGAGCCGACAAGAGTTCAACGATACGGCAGCCCGCTGGAAGCAACACCAATTTGTCCCGGCAAATGCGGAGCCTAGCTACCGGTATGTGACCGATCACAGCACCAATAGGCTCTGCCTCTAGTCAAAATGATTGCCCACTCACGTTTTACTTAGCAACAGCGACGGCCGGTCCCACACATCGACATATACGGACGACAACGGTGTCACCCATACCGACCATCACATTACTGTCGATTGGACATGGACCGACGCTCAGAACGTTGCTCGGATACGCACTGTGCATATACCCGTTAACCAAGCGACAGGTGCCTTGGGCGACAGTCTCTGGTTCAATATGAGGACGAGGACTTAGCTCCACCCGAAGCAATGACCAGTTGGGGTATCTAAGTAGACTAGACCTGAAAATAGACAAAGCACAGTATGAGTCTCGCTATGTATTTGGTGGTCAAAACGTGGACATTACGATGCTTCTCGACACATATCCTTGCGGCTTTGAACCAACGAATTTGTGATTGCAGTTATGGCTCTAGCCGTTAGGTGCACTGAAGCTGCCAATAATGTTGTAGAGAGCGGAAATTCGCGCACCCAATTTTGGACCTTGCGCACCCATTTCTGACTAAGCTCTGCTCCAGCCAATTAGAGTGCCCCATTCAACCTTGTTGCACCCCCTAAGCAGTGTTTTTTGCATCCGGCAGAATGCGCTGCATAACGTATTTTCTTCCCACCAGGAAACACTTATCAACTATTGCTCCACTATATATTGAATTAACTATCTAATGGATAAATATGTTTAATTGAGGATTGAATTCTAATTATATCCATTTAGATATTATTTTTTCAGCATTATAGCTGATAATGCAAGTTTTAGACTACTCTGGGTTTAAGCTATAGTGGCAGGCGGACTGCTATAATTGAAACTCTAGTATTACTGCTAATAACTACTGCTAACCAGCACTTTTTAATCCCTTTACGTTCCTAAGACTTTTTAATGATGGATATAATACCTATAAGGAGCTTAAGGCTGAGTTAGATGAAGTAATGAAGTTAGCTGGCTGGCTAATAGTCTCCTATAGTTCTAAGTTAAAATGGAGGATATTAGCTTGTAGCTGTAGCGCGTAGCAACCTTTAGCCATAACCACCCATAATGCTACTATGATTAAAGCTAACTATCCCTAGCGAGCAACTGCCTATATGACTAGGGCAACGGGTGGCAAGTGGAAGCTTGTGATTTAAGAGGGGAAGTATACCCATTATAGGCCTTAAGCGGTCGCTGGTGTATAGTAAGGCTGGGTAAAGCTGATAATAAAATAATATGAATTCCTCTCTCGAATGGTATATAACTCCTCCCTGGTAAAGCTGAAGAAACTTAAACTTATATTTTAATAAGAGTATCCTATAATTAAGCTGGGACCTAATATAATAAAGGCTTAGCTAGTAGAATGGAGGAAAGATGTTAAACGGAACCGCTCAGCAGGGCGTTGGTACTCCGTGCAAGGAGTTACCCTAGACTTCGTTGTAAGGAGTTACCCTAGACTTTCTAGCAAGGAGTTACCCTAGACTTGCGAGTCAGGCGATTTTCGCTAAGTACGCCCAGTGCGTGCGTGACGCAAGATGAGTTTGGTGGCCGTGAGTCGATTATTTTGGCCTGCATTTGCACCTTAATTCAGACCTCTGCATTACCCTTATTTCTTACCCAAAAAGTATATAACTTAGTGCATTAGATAGCCTGATTTCTGAAGTTTGTATGTACTTAATTTGGGCATTGCTAGGGCTGTGGTTGGCTAGTTGTTTGGAACCAAAGATGGTGTGTTGGAAGGGCGAATTTTCCGGCATTTGCAAATTTGCACCAGAGCCTACCGCAGCGTGCCCAGGGGTGAGACGACGTCGGAGGGTATATAAGGAGGGCTTACAGAAGCCCAACTTAATTCAATACAAAGTTGTCCAGACCATTGTCAATCGTCCCAATTCGCCTCAGAGCACCATACTGCGACCCTGCCGAAACACACATGCTGAACTGAATGCTATTCTATAGCAGAAATTCATCAGAAATCCCATTAAGGGTCCTAAATAATATCCCCTATACCTACTAAGCTCTATTCAACTTACTTAAGTTTATAGAGTATTTAATTAATTATGATATTTATAATATAGCTTAGTAATGCTTGTAAGAGGAGTTCTTAGACCAGATAGAGATAATTAAGTACTTAAAGACTTATTATATGGACTAAGAAGAGGAGATTGTTACCAAATAGGCAGCCCATTAGACTTATAAAGTCCTTAACTTTAGCTTATATATAATGTCCTTAATAGAAAGTTCGTACTAGAAGCTAAAGTACTATCTAGGTGTTATGAACCCACACACATTGGCGGCTGACTACCGCAGAAGACAACCCCGCAGGTTGGGGAATGGACCCCCAAAAGAGTGCCTCGCCTGATCCAATTAGTGACGCACCCTTATCANACGAATTATCGCGCCAATTCGGCGCGCAATTGGGCGTGCAATAGAGTGCTTATTTGCACGCAATTAGGCTTGCAAAGATGTGTGCAATTGTGCAAAACACCACGAATTTGCGCCGACGAGGTTGGCGATGGCATAACGCCAGGCACGCTGACGACGCCAGCAATGCCCCTTGTAGATGGGTACAACGGAAATAAGGGTCTTGGCTGCTTAATAAGTGGCCGATCCCTGCTTCCCGTTGTATCTGTGTACCATCCGTTTTTTTATGTGCGGTAGCCGGTTTCTTATGTGCGAATATCCGCATTCCCTGTAATTGGTCCTTTGCCAAATCAGTCATAGTAGAATATGTGGTTGTATCTGAACAATTCTTCTCTTGCCATGACTTTTCAGTGATTGCTTTCTCCCATCGTTTTTCCTTCCCTCCCCCTTCCTCCTTCCTTTTTCTTCTGCTTGCTTGATGCGTACCTATGCTTTTCCTCTGCTTCCGTTACACGCTATCCACCACTTGTCGAAGTCTTGATGCGGGGCTCGTGAAGTTTATTGTTTGTCAAGTCCTGCCATTGCTCAGTTCGAGTAGCCAAGCGGCCTGAATGTCTACAAACAGGGTTGAGACCGGGCCTTTAGCTTGTCCTTAAGTGCCCAATCAATCGACCATCTGTCCGAAAGAAACCGGGTAGCAGACTAAGGTGGAAGGAAACTGGGCTGCATGACCAGGGGATATGAAGAAAGCATGGTTTCATGCTATCATCAACTCGGTGTGGTCAATCACTTCGCCGCGTCTGTACCCTCCATGCAACAACTGCCACCACCGGCGAAATCAGGCCTCTAACTTGTCTACATCAGCAGAAGGTGGAGGCGTGTTGCGCACGGCACCACGCCGGGGCCGTTTCGTCCTCCGCCAGTTCCTCCCATATCGCAAGGCCATACCCGGTCGCCCCCGCAACAAGGGCCTTCCATTGTCCCTCGTAACCTTTGTGGGTCCGTGAGGTGATTGTCTGGACTGAAAACCCATCCAAATTACCAAATAAAGTGAAATTTATGGGTCGCGGGGAATTCCCATATAAGTAGGGAGTGTCTGAGACCTACATCGTCAGCCAGGGCAGACCCGGTATCACACGGCCCACGCCAATGTCTATCGATGTCACCGTCCGGCAGTCGTGATCTCGATAATCTCGTGGCCCAATGTGGCCGGCGTGGCTTCCGCGCAACGGTTCCCGATTCGTCTGGCAAGTTCGGCGTGTGGGCTTTCATGTTGCATATTCTTGCTTCCTTCTTTGGCCTCTACCAGGCATCAGTCGTCCCGCGGTAAGTCTCCTAGCCCCGTTTCCCACACTATCCGGAGCAACGAGAAAGGCTCCCCGTCGGTCAGTCCTTAGAACTGCCCTGGGGTGGCATGAGTATGAGCTATGATGGGCCTGGTCAATTTGGCCGAGAATATCATGTTTTACACTACTTCTCTGGCTGGGCCCTGCCCCGTCGGAAGGCTCGGAAGCGACCCTGACGATTACCTCACTTGAACGGGCCAATGCCGCCAACGTGAACGTGATGGCGGAGGTAATCTTGAAGGAAAAGTGGAGAACAAAGGCGGGGATGGAATAAAATGTGTCTGTAGTTCTGGTCTCACAAGGATGGGGACTGGAGAACCTGAAATAAGCGAGCTCTAACGCCAGATACCGACCCAAGAATATTGACACTCTTCACATGCAAACCTATATCACCCCACAACACGCCTATACATATCTAAATAAAAGATTAAATAAATATTTGAGAATTAGATCATGATCGTAGTTTTATGTCGTTTCCAGATAGTATATGAGGTCACGACGGATAGATAATGGAAGTACTATAAGGTATTAGTCCGGTATTGATATTTTGCGCGCTGACAGGAAACCTGGGACAAGCGGTCTGGCCGGTCCGTGAGCAGTGCTGACGAGCTGACGAGCTGCGGCAGATCGACGAGGGCGGATCGGCTGGGACATCTGTGCACACTTGACTGCAGCGTGATGATGTATGATGATTGGTGATTGTTCAAACAATGTGGACAGGCTCAGGGGCTTTCTAGGTTTCCGCTGCCTGTTATGCTAGTTACGCGGAAAGATAAGGAAGAACGACTGCGCAAATAACATGCTTATTGCTTGCACATGGCGTGCTATCATGGGCACCCAGCGCCAACTAAATGCACGGCACGGTGTGAAGCAATTTTTGAGTGGATGAAGTAAGTGGTCGACAACCCGCCCTGGCTTCTCTGAACAGCGGCGTTTTTACTTAGCGTGTACTTACTTACAGGGCGCACCCCTAATCTTAGTCAATTCGTGACTTCTGAGGCGTTAGCGGAGGGTCCCTGGGCGAGATTTGACCTATCAGAAGCTGTTTTCGACCTTGGCAGTCAGTGCACAGTGACAACGCAGTACCGACGAATTCAGCAAAATGGCTTGTATTCGAATGTTGCTAAATGTAGCGCTATATGCCGATGTAACCCCCGTTTAGTGCAATCACAGCTTGAAGCTGCCTTAGCATGCTTGAATAGAGTTTCGTAAGCATGTCAGGGGGCACTGCTTCCCATGCTTCCAATACCGTCTGGCGCAATCGATTGCCAGTAGGGCGGGTACCCGGCTGGTCCTCAATCCATTGCTTTATTTACGCCCACACGTAATCGATAGGGTTGAGGTTAGGGGAATGGGCTGGCCAATTATAGATGTGTATACTGTGGAAGAAGTTGAGGAAATAGGCCTTTGTTGCCTTAGCTGTATGTGCTAGGGCATTATCTTATTGGATAACGTAGGCGTGTGATTCATCTTAGAACCCTTAGAGGAGTGGAAGAATATAAGTCTGATATATTTTAGAGTTTATTTTGCCCTATTTCTTCTCTTAAATTAGGTAGGGACCCTTCTAATTACCCGTAAAATAGGCCTAGACTATCCATTTATTGGGTTTAAGGCGGGCATTAGCAAACTTATTGATATCCTCACTCGGGAAGATCGTAATGAACTTCCGGCTAGAAGCGAGCCCGTTAAACCACGATTCATTAGTCCACAACTAGTGGTACTAGTTAACTGGAATAAGGTGCTGCTAATATAGGGCAAATTTAAGCTGGGCTTAGCGTATTTTTGGTGGAAGGGGTATAACTATTGGTTGCAGCAGATGATAGCAGCTAAACCATACTATTGCGGATGTTAGTACTTTGGCAGAGTATAAGAGGATATCCGGGTGTAGGTTGGCTAGCTATTAGTACGTTATACCCTATTTTGTTTTTCTTAGTGTATTAATAAGGGAAAAGATAATAGCAGCAATATTGTCTGTATTAGTGGCGGGATGCTCTTAGGGATGTAGTGTTATGAACCCACACACATTGGCGGCTGACTACCGCAGAAGACAACCCCGCAGGTTGGGGAATGGACCCCCAAAAGAGTGCCTCGCCTGATCCAATTAGTGACGCACCCTTATCAGGGTTAGGGTCTGGCTCGCAACGCTCGATTGCGAGCCATACGAGCCGGCTTGTAGGATGAGGTGTTGAGCCTTGCGTATGGGCTTGATGGCTTGATGTGCGAGCCGATGAGCTACTGAAGAGTTAGAGTATATATACGGATATGGTTATTACTATAGTAGATAGTTTTCATAGAATAGACTCTTTAGTCGTTAATTTAAGTATTCAACCCTAGCATTAGATAGCCTTATAGCTAGTGATTATTGTTAGTTAATGATATTACTTAACTAATGCCTAATAATGTATTCTGAATATAAACTCTTAATCTTTTAGGATTATGTTTTTGGAAACCCCCCTCTTTAATTATTACATTTTGATAACTCTTGTTCATATATTGCTATACGGACTTTGAGCAATATTACATGTGAAAACCCTTTATGATGTTGGACTCTGGAATGACTACCCCTACCCGTAACCTTCTCCATGAGCTGGATGAACTTGCTAACAATGAGGCTATGGATACCTGTGTCCAGGAGCTAGCTAATGAGGTTGGGCAGTTGTGCCTCCTTATAGAAGGATAAGCTTAGCGTAATGCGGAAGTTGAATAGCTTCGATAGGAGATTACCACTCTCTGAGCTGGAGCCAATATTATTAATACCCTAATCTAGATAAAGGAATATATTAAGCTTAATACCCCGGCCCCCTATAACGGAACTGCTGAATAACTTTAGGCACACCTGATGCAGGTTAGGGCCTACCAATGCTTCCATGAGCTAGATGTACAGCCTAGCGGAAAAAGGGTTATATATGCATCTTCTTTCCTTAAAGGATAAGCCTTAGCTTGGTTTGAACCCTACCTAACCGACTTTATTAATGCGGAATTATTTAAAGCCTGCAAGCTTGAAATGCAGCGGATTTTCAGCAGCTATAAAGGCTATAAGGATGCCCTTAGGTCCCTGTTTTAGGACCCGAATGAAGAACGGCAGGCAGAAAGGGACCTAGCGAATTGCAAATAGCACGGTTTAGCAATCAACTATATAGCAGAATTCAGATGAATCTATACTAAAATTAACTATACCGATAACGCAAAGAAATTCATATTCTACTGCAGATTAAAGGATGAGGTAAAGGATAAACTTAGCAAAGTTATAAACCAACCTAATGATTTTCTATGCTATATGGAAATAGCCATCCAGATTAATAATAGACTCTATAAATGATGCTTGGAAAGGAAAGGATGAACTTCTGAACGGACCACGTTCCACAAGTATAAATCCAATACGGGAAAGAAGTATTAGAAACCAAGCACCCAGTAGGGACAGCACGCGGGACCCATGGAACTAGATGTTGCCTAATGTAAGGATAAAAAAAACGTTAAATATTATAACTGCAGCAAAATAGGATACTTCGCCTTAGAATGCCGGGCTCTAAGGAAAAACAGGGACTGGAAGTTAGTACCCAAGGGAACCCAACAAGCTAACAAAGCTACCCAATAAGCCAGTATAGCCACTCGCAATGCGCAAGGACCACCCAGGTCCAAACCGCAATAGGAACTTATAAGTAAATACTATATTTATAGGATAAATATATATGACTAGTATCAGGTACACCCGGACCAAGACCCTAAGGAAGAATGCAACTTTTATAACCCTGATAAGGAAGACCTTTATAATAGTCTATACTTCTCCTAATATACCAAACCCCAATGCGAAAAACACTAGAAGGATAAGGCACAATAGCAGCCTATCCCTCTAACAAAGAATCCCCAGAAACCCAGAATAATATATATATCGCTTAGTTGGATAGCCTACTTTAACAATAGCTATACCACTCACTACAGTAATAAGGAAGCCACCGGGTGGTTCCCTAAAAATGCTTTAGGAAAGTAGGGAAGGACCCTAGCAGTAGGAAATAGGGAGGGGCTCCTACAAACAGACCATAGGGCGGAAGGGAAACCTACCCCTTAGGCCATACTTACGCTACAAACCCTGTGGAAGGAACTGCAAGACTACCTCGGACAAGCGCCCCTTCTAGCCCCAAGGACTAACATTACAGCCGTCATGATCGCAGGGAGGCCTTTTAAGGAGGCTATAAAACGACCTACTCAGGAATACAGAAAACTAGGAGATGCAAGACGCACATACCCAATACATAACAAGCATCAGAACATCTTCTAAATATTATATATCTACAATAGATACAAGGAACACATAAGGGAGAAAACCAAGCATGACTGGTTTCCTTAATAATATCTAAGTAAGGATATTAAACATATATATAAGTGTAATGACTTCAGGAACTAGCACCTATACCAAAAATATAATAAAACGGGATGCGCCCTAATGAGGCTGGACTCCTGTATACCCTTGGATTGCCTGCGAAACCCTAGCGGATAAGCAAATTGTAAGGAACCGATCTGCAAGGTGTATATGCTTAATAAGGCTTAAGGGTGGCATCTACTAAGGCAGCAGGGGCTGCTGCCCAAAATTCCAACAACAAGGGAACAGGATTATAGCATATAACAGTTAACGGATAACCTGTAAAAATCACAAAATATTATAAAATAAAATCTTAAGAGTGTTAAGAAGGTCCTAGTAATAGATAAGCAGTTAAAAAATTAGAAGGGCTGTCTACAAAGCCTTAGACAGCTACTAATTACACTACAAGGTACTTATGCGCAACAACAAGCAACTATAGCTACCTAATGGTTCAGGTCGGGCTAGGAGTCCACACGTGCTCAGCACTCATCAACAGCGGAGCACAAGGGAACTTTATATCCCCAAAGGTAGTAAATAAGTACTACCTACTATAGCATAAGAAAAGGGAACCCTACAGACTTAACATAGTGGATAGAACTAAAGTATCCTACAGCAATGGAATTATTAACATAAAGACTAATTCTCTCCTAGTTCGGGTTTATAATCACACGGAATTACTATCATTTAATATTACTGAGATAGCAAATCATTAGTTAATCTTAGGAATACCTTAGCTAAGAAAGAATAATCCCCAAATTAATTAGACTACTAGCTAGATCTTTTAGGATAATGCTGTTCCCTAGAAGAAGGTTGTAATTAATAGCAAGGGAAGGAGTCACATTACTAAGGATAGCAAGCAGGTAATACACTCAAATGGACCTATAGATACCTCTGGGAGCGGATAGAAGGTCTGACTCCAGGAAAACAGAGAAGGATTAAGCTACTTGAGCACCTTGCGGAAGGACTAAAGCTAATTAGGAGATCGCTACTCTAATACAACTAGTTAACACACAACAAAGGAAACATAACAATACCTCCTCTACCTAAAGGAAGAGAGAGAAGAAAGCAAGACTAACAGACTAACATAAATACCAGAAGACTACTATAAATTCAAGAAAGTATTCCAGGAATAACTTAATACTATATTACCATAATACACATAATGGGACTATAAAATACTATTAAAATCTGGAATAACACCCTAATTCAAGCCTATCTATAGACTTAATGAGGAGCAACTTAAGGCACTTAGGGAATACCTTAATGAAAACCTCTAGAAGGGATTCATTAGGCCATTATAATTACTAGCAGGATACCTAATCCTCTTTATACCAAAAAAGAATAGCAAACTATAACTCTACATAAACTACTAGCAATTAAATGATATCATGATTAAGAACTAATATCCTCTCCCACTTATTAAGGAACTATAGGATCAACTTAGAGGAGCAAAATAGTTTATAGCACTCAACTTAAAGCATGAATACAACCTTATCTGAATGAAAGAGGGAGAAGAATGAAAGATAGCATTTAGGATACACTATAAGTATTATAAAATGATAGTTATACCCTTCAGATTAACTAATGCACCTGCATCATTCCAGAAAATAATTAACTAAGTCCTAAGCAAATATCTCAATATCTTTATCATTACCTACTTAAACAATATTCTCATCTTCTCAGAAAACCTTAATAATTACAAGGGATATATCAAAAGGGTTCTCTAAAAACTTCAGGATGCTAATCTCCTAATGGAACCGGAAAAGTGCAACTAATACACATAAAAAGTCGACTACCTGGGGTACACAATCAAGCCAGGAAGAATCAAGATGTAAGAAGGAAAAGTTAAAGCAATTAAGGAATGGCCAACCCCTATAAACATTAAGGGCATTAGGGCATTCCTTAAATACACTAACTTCTATCAATAATTTATCACATAGTATAATAACATCACGAAACTATTAACAGACCTTATAAAAAAAAGATTATATCTTTAGGTAGACTAATACTAAACAATAAGCTTTCTAGATACTTAAAGATAAGGTTATAAGGGACCCTATACTTAAAGAAGCAGACCTAGAAAAAGAATTTAAAATCTATATAGATGCCTCAAATAATGCTGCAGGCAGAGAACTCACTTAAAAAGATAAATAAGGAAGAATATACATCATTATAAACTTTAGTAAGAAATTCAACAGACTAGAAACCCACTATACTATACTAGATAAGGAATTTATAGCTATAGTATATATATTTTAGGAATAGCAATACTACCTTATAGGAGCTAAGAAGCAGATTAAACTCCATATAGATCATAAGAATCTTATAACCTTTATAATAATTAAAACTCTTAATAAGTAATAAATTAGATATATAGAGTTCTTATTATAATTTGATATTAAGATCATCTATATAGATGGGATTAAGAATGTAAGAGCAAATGCACTTAGCTGAAGACCTAACCACTAGGAAAAGGACTCCCCTATGGAATGAATAGTGTTTAAAACCCAAGAGGACGGAAGTCTCATCCTTAACCGAGAACTTAACGCTATAATCAGAGTTAACTTCCAAACCAGAAAAACCCCTACTAATCTAAGGGAGCAAGATAAGTTAATCACAGAAATACATAAAGCACTAGCATATAGCCACCAAGGTATTATAGTAATAATTAAAAGGATTTAGCAGAATTATTAGATTCCCAACCTTAAGAGGAAAGTATAAGATATTATTAGCAAATATAACTCCTGTAATAAGAATAAGGCCTTTAGGCACAAACTATATAAATTATTGAAACCCCTGTTAATACCTATAGCTATATGGTCCTCCATTAGCCTAGATTTCATCATTAAATTACCTCTCTTACAAGAACCCTTAACTAGAGTACATTACAATAGTATTCTAATAGTAATTTATAGACTAAGCAAGTATGCATACTTCATACTATATAAGGAAGCTAGCACTACAGAAGAACTTGCCTATATATTCTTGCAAATTATTATAAGCAATTATGGAATACCATATGAAATCATTTTAAATAAAGATAAGCTCTTTATATTAAACTTCTAGAAATTACTAATAAAGTAACTTAGAGTAAAGCATAAACTCTTAATAATAATATATTTATAAATAGACGGATAAATAGAGCGAATCAACTAGATTATAGAATAATATCTCCAATACTATATCAACTAATTACAGGATAATTGGGTTAAACTGCTACTACTGGCATAGTTTGCCTATAATAGCGCAACTACCAGTATAACTAAGCAGTCACCTTTCTTTGTACTCTATGAATACGAACCTCAGGCATATTACGAATTACTGCTAGATGATACCCCAGCGGAATCAGCGGAATAAAAAGCAATATGAATTAGGTAAATCCAGAAGGATATCTCTGATGAATTTGTGCTATAAAATAGCATTCAGTTCAGCGTGTGTTTCGGCAGGGTCGCAGTGTGGTGCTCTGAGGCGAATTCGGACGATTGACAATGGTCTGGACAACTTTGTATTGAATTAAGTTGGGCTTCTGTAAGCCCTCCTTATATACCCTCCGACCCTGTCTCACCCCTGGGCACGCTGCGGTAGGCTCTGGTGCAAATTTGCAAATGCCGGAGAATTCGCCCTTCCAACACACCATCTTTGGTTCCAAGCCACCAGCCAACCATAGCCCTGGTAATGCCCAAATTAAGTGCATACAAACTTCAGAAATCGAGCTATCTAATGCACTAAGTTATATACTTTTTGGGTAAGAAATAAGGGTAATGCAGAGGTCTGAATTAAGGTGCAAATGCAGGCCAAAATAATCGACTCACGGCCACCAAACTCATCTTGCGTCGCGCACGCACTAGGCGTACTCAGCGAAAATCGCCTGACTCGCAAGAAGTCTAGGGTAACTCCTTACTAGAAGTCTAGGGTAACTCCTTACAAGAAGTCTAGGGTAACTCCTTGCAGGAAGTGCCAACGCCCTGCTGAGCGGTTCCGTTTAACAATATCTAAGTAGAACTTTCTTTTATATAGGAATGAATATTAAAATATGCAAATTAG
>NQMI01000058.1:234954-263303 GCA_002270565.1 Stenocarpella maydis
AAGAAAACTTTTAAATACTAACTATAAACTCTTGCTACCTAGGGGAATAAAATAGCACCCAGTTTTTTATATTTTACTCTTAGAACCAGCACCTAAGGATGTAAAACTTAAAATATAGATTAAAACACTTAATAAATATAATAAGGAATATAAAGTAGAGAATATTATAGACTTAAGATAATACTAAGGGATAATAGAGTACCTTATTAAATAGAAGGGCTATAACTCCAGCAAAAACACATGGGAATTAGCTTAAAACTTAACCTACTATTATAACAAACTCGCAAAATACCATATGCAGACCACCATAAAACAGTCCCAGAAACCAGAAATGCAGCCTAAAAACCCTATATATAATAAGTTATAACGAACCAATATCATGATGAAACCACATAATAAACCCCAGACTTCACGGCTAAAATAAGGAAAACAACTAATAAGAGACTAATTGCAATAGGAATAACCAAGAGCTAGCAACCAGTTAATACCTTAAAAGAAAATCACACTATTACCAGTTATCCTATTTAAATCATAACCCAAATACTAATTACGCCTAGAAACCACCTAAATAAATACTAGTAATCCGCACCCTATACCCCAGCAAATACTAGTTATAGAAAAATAAGGTTAGAATAATGCAGTATAACTAGTAGACTAAAGGCGACTAGGACTTAGGACTAGTTAGATAACAATCAAACAAGTTTTATTTCCAATAATAAAATCAGGCACTAGGATAAGCCACCCATAGGCGCATTTCCTTCACCACCCTTACTACCAGTACCCATAAATTCAGACCAACTAGTACCATTACCTATCAGGGAACTTTAATTAAAAACTCCTACTTCACCCTTAGAGTGCAGCCATACCTCTTGCGCCACCATCCTACTAGCCTCCTTAGTGGAACTTTGGTGAGCTACCTCAGCGGATCGTTTGGCGATTTACCTCTACTCAATATTAGCCTCTTCCTTTTCCATACGATCCAACTCATCCAAATTCAATAAACCCCAACAAATGGCCCGGGATATCCGCTTATGCTACATGCGCTTCTATCTGTGCAAATAGAGGAGCTTCTCCTCTAACTCCTTAATCTTATCCTCTAGTTTTTAGTGCTAAGCCAAGATATATAGAAGGTCCTTAGAGTTATTTAGTTCCAGGATGTTGCATCTTAACTGCTGCTGCCAGACATACTCGGTATAGCGACTGGAGGCCTTCTCCGAGACCTTGCAGCTCTTAATGCCCTATACCTTATAAGAAGAATAAGGTTGCATAGTAATAGCATTCTATAGAATAGTAAATAATAAGGAATTATATTACTTAACCTTTTAGAAACAATGGGATAACTTAGAAATCCAGGAATCCTTAACTCTAGATAATATAACGGATTAGGAAGGCATAAATAAAGGCATTAATAAGTAAAAATAACTTATGGAATACTTTTAAGGATAAAAGAAGTAAGGAGAGAGATAATATTATAAACCTATATATATTAGCGGCTGACTACTGCAGAAGATAACCCTGCAGGTTAGGGAATAAACCCCCAAAAGAGTGCCTTGCTTAATCCAATCAGTAATGCACCCTTATTAGGGTTAGGGTCTAGCTTATAATGCTTAATTGCAAGCTATATAAGCCGGCTTATAGGATAAGGTATTGAGCCTTACGTATGGGCTTGATGGCTTGATATGCGAGCTGATGAGCTACTAAAGAGTCGGAGTATATATACGGATATAGTCATCACTATAGTAGATAGTTTTTATAAAATAGACTCTTCAGTCGTCAATCTAAGTATTCAACCCCAGCATTGGATAGCCTTACAGCTAGTGATCATTGTCAGTTAACGATATTGCTCAACCAACGCCTAATAACGTATTCCGAACATAAACTCTTGATCTTTCAGGATTACGTCTTCGGAAACCCCCCCCTTTGATCATTACACTAGGCTATAGGATAGGGAATATTCTCTATTTTATTAAGGCTACCTATAAGGCTCTAGAGGATATAGTATATAATTTCTATCTAGAAGAAGCATATTAGAAGATATCTTCCCTTTAAAAGTTTAATAAGTAGAAGTAGCTAGGCAGTCTTTTAGTATAGATATTATAGGTAGCACTAGATTTATTCTTAAAGGTGAGGAAATAAGTAATATATATGTGGAATAGAGAGATTTTATAGGGTAACTGCTTACCTATAAGTTATATTTGCCCCTTATTTATATAGTTTAGCTTGATCTATATAAGTTAAATTGCTAATAAGCTTAAGGAGAAGAGACTTCTTGATAAGGCTAATATATATAAATTCTTCTAGCTTAATTATAACCTCTTAGCTGAGAACCCTTTGCTAGCAATCTACTTGCTTAAGCGGGTTAGAATGAAGGGATAGCTATATGATCTATTTATATTTTTAGCTAATAAAGTAGGAGTCCTTAAGAGTAGTAGCAACCAAGTAATGGCTGTAATAAGTAAGAGAATGATGTTAATAATTACTGGCTTAGGAAGCAAGGTAGGTGATAAGATAAGGGTGATAATGGCTTCTCTTTAATGTATGAATTTAGCTTGGGAGTGGAATGATTTAACCCTGTAGTCCCTAGATTAGGAGGATGTCTGTAGTAGTAGTGCCTAGCGAGGGACCATCTAGCGAGACTAGCGGCTAGCGGTAAGGCTTATGAATTAAGTAAACTACTAGCTAAGATAATATTCTGCTCCTTTGGGTATATCCTTAAGCGTACTGCTGTTGGCTAAGAAGCAATATATGGGCATAAAGAGGACTATTAACTAGTTGGGATATATAGACCTGATTGCAGATGAGCTTGCTGGTGAGGTTGGTGATAGTAAGGGCATATAACTAGAGATTGAAGTGCTTGGTGGGGGCTAGGTATGTAGTTGAGTATGAATTCCGCTTAGAAATACTACTAAATCAAGCCTGTATATGTGTTTGTATGCAATTTTCAGCTTCATTAGTTGGTTGGTGAAGATATGATGCTAAATGCTAGCTATGTGCAATGACCTTAATAATTATTATGGCGGCCCCTAGTTAAAATAAATTCGTGTACATGTGTGGGCACTGATTAGTTACAAATGGGTGCGCAAGGTCTGAATTCGGGTGCGCGAATTTCCGCTCTCATGTTGTAAGTATCTGGCTGGAAATCTTACAATAATGTGCTAGCCATTTTGAAGCGCGAAGATTGACGCACATAGCCCTTTACGAAGTTACCCTAACTGAGTTTAGATGGCTTCAACCTTGTCGGTTAACTGTGTGAGACTCAAGTGGCAAGGCCTGCCACGAAGAGATTTGGCATGGAGTCTTGGTTGTAGAGCCATATTTAGTTTACAGGAGAAGCCTGGCGATGTCGTTTTTATTATCTCGTCCCTACTTGGATACCCTATTCTTGTTCCTGCAACTTAGACAGGCGTCTGTAATGATATAAATATTGTGCAAAGGCTAGGTCCTTCGTGTGTCCTCAGTTTTGTGATGGTTTGCATAGGAGTCATGATCGAGTCCCGGATTCAACGATTTACTTGTCTGTCAGACAGGTTAACAATTATCAGTCTGTCAACTACAGTATTCGGCAGGACAAAGCTTATTACCTATGCGTCAGAGCTTGACCCCGAAATTGCTCACTTCCCAAGGTTGTATGCTTGGCTCGCAACCCACTCATAGACCCTGGTCCATGACTATTGCCAAGGGGCGGGACCTGCATCTGGGACGGGACTAGCCTTGCAATTGTGATCGCAATTGTGATCGGATGGAGAACAAACCCAGCTAGCTAGCCTTGCAGGCATTTGATAAGCGTCAGTTCCCGGATATCATTCTCCACCTGGGCAACGTTGCGTTGCAACCTGGGGCTACACTAGATAGCATCGACCCCTCAGATCCACACTGCCTCGGGGGAGACTTGTCGCGAGCGGCTATTATGGGCAGTTCGAACTGCACTATGACGCGACTCGGAGACCACTGCGCACCGAATATAAGGTGCGGACGCCCGCTGCCCTGAATTGGTGGATACCCTTCTTTTACCATCGCCCACCATGCGCTCATTTCTTCAAGGCGCGAGGGGTGCCGGCGGGCTCCTCGTGGCATCAGTTGCTCTGTCACTATGCTCCCACCCTGTCGGCGCCCACCCTGCTGAGCCGAATCATGGATCACGGGTCATCCCAAGGGTTGAGGCTGCGCCAGTACGTGAGCGCACTAGCATCAACAGCGCGTGGAGGTTCCAGCGCTTTGAGGAAAACCCCGACGGGCTCTCTTACAACGACACGCTCCGGCCGTGGATCCTCCCACAAGCCAACAACTTCATCGTGGACGGCACCCCGTATCCCTACCCGACAAACAGCACAGCACCAGGTGCAGACGTCGTATATGTCCAGTCCTCTTTCGACGACTCATCATGGGAGCAACTGAACCTGCCCCATGACTGGGCTGTGAAAGGCCCCTTCCTGGCCGAGGGCATCAGCGGCGGCATGGGTCGTCTGCCGTCGAACGGGGTTGGCTGGTACCGCCGCAATCTGACCTTCACCGAGGCCGACGTGGACGGTACGAAATCTCTCTACTTGGACATTGACGGCGCGCAGTCGCATGCCGCTGTGTGGATCAATGGGAACTTGGCTGGCGGCTGGCCCTATGGCTACGCCTCATTCCGGGTCGACTTGACGGATCATGTCAAGGCTGGAGAAGACAACCTCGTGGCCGTGCGACTTGACAACGCAAAGGACTCGTCTCGGTGGTACCCCGGCGCAGGAATCTATCGCAACGTGTGGATCGTGAAAGCCTCCAAGGTTCACATCGCACAATTTGGCACCAAGATCAGGACACCCAGTGTCTCTGCCGATTCTGCGACAGTAGAGCTGGCCGTCGAGGTCGAGAACAGGCTGGATGAGGCCCGGACTGTTGACATTGCCACTGAAGTCCATCTCCTCGGATCAGATGAGGTCGTCGCTACCTTCCCCAAGGCATCAGTCGAGGTAGATGCCCAGGGCAAGGCATCTGTCAACGGAACAGTGACTATCACAAACCCTCAGCTCTGGGAAGTTCTTCCCTCGGGCACGCAAAACCAGTATGTTGCCGTCACGACCCTGTCGTCCGGAGGCTCGATCCTCGACACATACGAGTCAAAGTTCGGCATCCGCACCCTAGAATACACCCCAAATGGTCTGTACGTCAACGGCGAGCGTGTCTACGTCAAGGGAACAAACAACCACCATGACCTGGGCAGTCTGGGCGCTGCGTTCAACTACCGCGCTGCCCAGCGCCAGCTCGAGTACCTCCGCGAACTGGGCTCAAACGCCCTCCGCATGTCGCACAACCCCCCCGCTCCTGAGCTGCTCGATCTTGCCGACGAGTTTGGCTTCCTCGTCTTCAACGAGGCCTTCGACGTGTGGAACATTGCCAAGGTCGACAACGACTACCACCTTCTCTTCCCGGAGTGGCACGAGGCAGACCTCCGCTCCTTCGTCCGGCGCGACTTCAACCACCCCTCCGTCATGGTCTGGAGCATCGGCAACGAGATCCCAGAGCAGTCCACCGCCCAGGGCGGTGCCACTGGCCAGATGCTCAAGGACATCGTCGACTCCGAGGACGGCACGCGGCCGATCACCTCGGCGCTGAACAACGCGCAGCCCGGCTCGGCCTTGGCCAGCGTCCTCGACGTCGAGTCGCTAAACTACCAGGGCGAGGGCCGCGGCACCAGCTACGACGGCAGCTTCCCGGCCTTCCACGCGGCGTACCCGAACAAGCTCCTCTGGACGAGCGAGAGCGCCTCGTCGGTCAGCTCGCGCGAGACGTACATCTTCCCCGTCGTGGGCAACCAGTCGGCCGACGTGTTCGACGGCTCCGGCGGCAACAGCACGGCCCAGTACGTCAGCGCGTACGAGCTCTACGCGCCGTACTGGGGGTCGTCGGCCGACAAGGTGTTCGCGCAGCAGGACCGGTACCAGCCCTTCGCAGGGGGCGAGTTCGTGTGGACGGGCTGGGACTACATCGGGGAGCCGACCCCCTACGACGACGACACCTTCACGGCGCGCAGCTCCTACTTCGGCATCATCGACCTCGCCGGCTTCAAGAAGGACCGCTGGTGGCTGTACCAGTCGCGCTGGGCACCCGAGGTCCGCAGCGCCCACATCCTCCCGCACTGGAGCTGGGACGGGCAGCGCGAGGGTAAGGTCACCCCGGTGCACGTCTTCTCGTCCGCCGACGAGGCCGAGCTCTTCGTTAACGGCAGGTCGGCCGGCAGGGTGGCCAGGGGCGAGGGCGAGTACCGCTTCAGGTGGGACAACGTCACGTACTCGCCCGGCAGCCTGAGGGCTGTGACCTACAAGGGCGGGGAGGTCTGGGCCGAGGAGGAGGTCAGGACAGTGGGCGCCGCCGCCTCGCTGAACATCACCGCTGATCGGACGGCCATCGCGGGGGACGGCTACGACCTGTCGTATGTCTCTATCGCAGTGGTTGACGGGAATGGCGACAGGGTGCCGTACGCCTCCAACGAGATCACGTTCTCGGTGGAGGGCCCGGGTGAGATCGTGACTACGGATAATGGTGATCCGATAGATATGACTGTTTTCCCCAGCCCGGTGCGCAAGGCCTTCAATGGATATGCCTTGGCTATTGTGAAGGGAACTGGGAGCGGAGAGGTCACGGTCAAGGCCACCGCGGATGGACTCACTGCTGCCGAGGTCACTGTGACATGCTCCTAATAGGAGGGGTTGCGTGGACATTATTTACATCTCGCAATTATAATTTTTGGGACCTTGCATCACCTGCAAGCGTTTGCCGCATAACTAGGTGCCGTGTTCCAGGTCTCCCTCTCTATAAATTTCTCTGTGTGCAAACCTGCATGGAGCATCCCGAATTCTTTTGGCTTTCGCAGGGGTGGAAACGGATGCTGCACAGAACGCTGGTGACTCAGCACCTATAGCGCTAATGTATAAGCACCCAGCTTAGTCACACTAGTATTAATGTAAATACATAAAAAATAATAAAAAAAATGTCGGCTGAGTCACGTATTGCAATACGATTGGGGTTGTCGGTGGTTGTGTAAGTATATTCGCTCTATGGACGAAGTGGTAGTGTTGTGGGCGTAGCCCGCACACCAGTTGGGGTCTATATACTCCTACTGAGGCCCCGAAACTACCCATGGAACAACCGACCATGTAAAATACCCCGATACTGGCCCGAAACTAGCACACTCCCCCTTCTTTCCTTTGTCGAGCGAAACGGAGGTACTCAATCCTCCCGTCAGAGATACTGTATAGACAATGTGCCGGACTGTGAAGGATACTCGAGTAATCGGTAAAGGAATAAGCAGATAGCCAAAAATGACGTTAATACTACACACACACACACATACAGTCGGTACACGAAAGTTGCCCTACTGTCTGCCAGTCGCCCACTGATATTGCCATAAAAAATATAAATAAATGAAGATTTTTTTTTAAATTCTTTCTAATTAAAAAAGTTATATATAAATCTAGCTTTATTATAAAAAATAGCTTCTTAACTAGATATAATATTATTACAAATAGCCTTTCATAAGCTTAAATATTAATATTTTATTTATAATAGTATATAATATCTTGGGCTATGTATTGAGGCTGGGAGCCTTGGTGGAGACTTCTGGCTATAAATAGGCTTCGGCACACTAGGAGGGGAGCTGGGCTTCTCCCTCTTCCCTCCTCTTCCTTAGCTTCTGAATTAACTCCATTCGGCATCTCATTGACAGTTCTTCTCGGGCGAGCCTATAACACAGCATTGCTATATAAGCTACACCAGTATTCTAGAAGAGTTCTGGAATATTCTAACATTCTGATGTTTCTTATTACTATAGTGTAGCAGCGTAGGACGCTGTCTTATTATTTGTAGTTAATTCAATTTATAAAGATTTTTCTATTTCATTGAATAGGTAAAAGTAACGATTACAATAATCCCTTTACATACTTATAACTACTTAAAAGTATTACAATAACTCTAATAAACTTTTAAATATAATAATTTAATAAAAATGAAATAATGATAGTCCTATAATAAGACTAGCTATAAGTAATTTTAAATTAAATATAAATTAGGAACCGGTGAATAGTTATGTGGTGAAATGAAATCTGGACTTGTTTATAAAGGCATACATCCGGGATAACCATGCTGATGGAATTGAATTTGAAAACATATCTTGAAAATGGAGACATCGAAGTCTTTAAATTGATTGCATATCAAGCAATAATATAGAATGGCCCTGTGGTACCATTCTTACCCGCCTTGGACAGTCGACGTTGCAAACATACCCAGCATATATCGTCTCCGTTTTCGAGGATGGCATACCGATCATTGCTAAAGCCCTCTTCTGTCACTGCCTTTCCTAAACCCTCTAGGTCCCCCTCTTCGCTGTCTTCACCTATTCCTCGTGACTTCGATAGCATAACCGAAGCCGCCAGGCGAGCCGGCCAATTCTTATGGGCGCGGATGATGTTGACACCCGGATTAGTATCTAGGACCTCTTCCCAGGAGTCAATAGACGTAATGCCATCCAGTACTGAACTGAGGGTGCCTTCGGGATGCGAGCACCTCAACCGCCTGGGGATGCGCACTCGACGTTCATTATTGAGGCTGAATGCTTCCAATGTGTCAAGGTCGGCCACCCACTGCCCGCTGTCGTGCACGGAGAGCACTGACTCCACGAAGAAGACCTGATGATCTATGATCCCCGTAACCCCATAGTCTAGTGGAAACTTGTGGGAGGTGAAAGACAAGTGCAAACTTGTGCCCCTGAAGTTGTCCTCGCGTTGTCCATTGAACGTCGCGAAGGTCACAGCCCGGAATGAGGTGCTCAGCGCTCGGGTCAGCGGCGAGGCGGCGGGTGGTATGAGGAGGCTAACACCTGCACGGCCGACATTTCCAACGATCCTTGTGACGGAGTACTCGGCGATATGGTCATAAGGATCGGTGAGGAGGCTGGTGGGGACGAATAGGGAATTCCCGCTCGACAAAGCGATGACCTGCTCGAGTCGTTCCGTGTCAAGGCATATTTTTCCCGTCTCCATCATCGCGATGCAACTAAATACCATGGGCCTAGTTAAGGAACATATCGGGTCCGTTGACGCCCACTTTGAACCAAAAAGACCTCTTTCGACGACGCTGCTCGAGATTGTCGCCCCGTCGAGTGTATTGTAGATCTTGGTGGCCACCTCCAGGTTTCTGAGGCTCCTCACGGTCACCTCAAATTGCTCGCGCTCCGTCCGCATCAGCCCTAGCAACTCGTTGATTGTGCTGTCTGAATCAAATGGATCGGCGCCGTCCAGGTACTGCCTGACCAGCAGCGGGTTCAAGCCACTCTCCTCATCCAAAAGTTGGGTTGAATTATGTATGTCTAGAAGCTTTGCACTTGTGCCAGACTGTAGCGACTGCACCTTTTGTATGAATGCATCACTCTCGTCAACAGTATAGTCCTTAGCCAGCCACAATCGGATGGTTCCTTTAGGCTCACCGATGAATTTGTGGAATTTGATCGGGCTGGAGCGGAACCAGCCCAATGTGCTGGGCAAAAGGGCATCACAGTCGCCCATCAGTCCGCGTAGAGTATTTTGAGAATGCTCCTTGTACTGTAGTGACGCAAGCAGATCGCGGTCGCCCGTCAGTCCCCGTAGAGCATTCCGAGAACGCTCTTCACACTGTAGTGATGTTTGCAGATCCTGCCCTTCTGTGAAATATTTCTGCTCCGTGCTGATAACAGAGAGCGGTTGGTCGAGCAATCTTGACAGATCTATCTCTGTCTCACCACCTGGGCCGTCTCGCGAAATTATCGGGTATGGTGCTGTCACATCAACTTTGATGCCCATGAGGCTGCTGTCGTCATCTTCATATCTGAATACTCCACTCCAAACCTTGTGGCTTGAGAAGTCAGGATTGACGCGATATTGTTGGCTGTGGCACAGCGAATCCTTGGAAACTTTCGACTTCTGCTTGCTAGAGGTGGCCGCCACGGCATGGTCCTTCAGATTCAGTGTCGACAATTTTACCGTATGATCGTCGACTTGAGGTTGTATTGGTATATTGGCAGTGAAGTACCGGTGCAAACTTGCCGTTTATTGGCAGCCGGAAGAGTGGTTATGCAAGTTATGATTGCCTCATCATGCCTCACCTCGCCTGCGCTGGCAATGCTGCGAAGATACTTTATCGCACCATCCTTAGAGTCCGCAGCTGCCAAAGTCTCAACGATGTGGCTGAATCGTAGTCCGAACCAGGGCAACCATGAATGTTGTCGCGGACTCAGGAAGTTGGCTCCCCGGCGTTGGCCGAAGTCGACAAGCGCGAGAACCTCTTTCCTTCTTCCGTTGTCAACATATAAAACTTCCTTTGCCGCCCTAGCCAGTAGTGATAGCTAAGGTGGACAACCTAATGACTTCTTCGCGCGAAGGAGGCAGCTTTCTAAGGCATTCACCTACTTAGCGGCTAGTTCGACGTCTCTCCGAGGCACGTTCCACCCGCGCAGGAGACTCCCAAAGGCAATGAGATGTAACTGATCAATAGTGAGTCTATCATCAACCCCACCAACAGTCTCCAGCGCTCTCCCATAATACCTGTAGTGTGAAAGAGCCATTGACCAGTAGATGCCCTCCTTTGGGCCACCCCAACTTTGCGCGTTGGTAATTCCGACAGTCAAAAGGCCGGAAGACTGCACGGCACGGTCTCCGAAATCCACATTAGTCGATTCTCGGCCGAGTACCAACAGATTTGGGTAGATATGCCAGGCGGAGATGGCCAGAAGGATTGCCCCATCAGTGACGCTCTGAGACTCGCCATTCAAGAGGCACTCCAAACCACTCATTGCTTGCGTCCACGCTCGAATGACCCCATCGTACAGATTGCTTGCGGATGTGACTGGCAGACTGATATTCTGTAGGATCAGCTTCAACTGTATGTACTCCTTCTTCATAGCAGAGTCGGCTGTCTGAAGCCAGGCCCTCGCGCTGGCGTCCCACTGCTGCAGCTCTTCCCGCTCGATTGGCTGCTCTGAAGCCATAAGTACGGCCATGTGGGTCGCTGTCGATGTGAATGTCGTTGCCTCACTCCTGATCTGCCTCCGCCTTTCATGAACTAGCTCGACTAGGGCGGATATAGATTTGGTGGGGTCGCTGAACGACCGAGCTAGGAGGCACCCGAGCAGGTGAATGGCGATCGCCGGACCACCGGACGTTGCTGCTGCCCAGATAGACGTCGCGTCGGCACCAACAAACGACGTGAATGGGCCATGTTTATCAGCGTTCCCGGAAGGGTTGAGCCCGGGACGGTTCATGATCTCGCTGGCCCTCTTTCCGTAAGCCGAGAAGAGAAGAGGCACCTGCGGGACGACGCCCTCGAAGAGTGCTCCGAGTTTGCGCGCCGTCCTGTGCAGAGGGCCATGTTCGGCATTCTCGCGTCGCTTGGGTGCCAGAGCCTTCCCCAGGCCCGCGAATTCACTGGGGGCTGCCAGTGACACGAGGGAGAAGTCGAAATTGATATTTGCGAGAGCGAATGTGTTCTCATTGGTACCCTGGATTAGTGAATTCGAAATCTTGCCAAACAAAGCCATATTAGAAGGCACAAAATAGGTGTTATCAGTTGAAAGTGGTATTTGCGGATCTGGACGTGATTTCTCAGGAAGTAAACCAGGTTCTCAGGTTTGAGTAAAAATACACTGCAACCCTTCCTGACGCCACCCCATCCTGACTGGCACCACTGCCAGTGTTCTGGTCTTTCAGCTACGCTTTCGGCAGGGTTTTCATGCAGATGAACGTGTTGCTCGCCATTTGATACGTTGGCACGGCTGTTCGTGCGGGGTTTATTGGTGTCACTGCATTAGGACGCTGACACACCAAAGCAAAGCCACCACCGCGACGACGTCAGTCGGGCAGGCAACCGTCATGATGGTGGAGGCGGTGGTGACCTTGAAGCAACTGTCAACCAATTACGGGACCATCTCTGGAACTTAGAGGTTAAGAATATATTAAAAGTTAATACATACAAAAATAGAGTTAAATATGAGGCCACTATTAGCTTTTTATATAGGCACTATTCTTATCAGGTTTTCTTAGGCGGCTGAGACTTAGTATTGCTTTATACCCTGCCTTAACAGTTGAATCTCTGGAAGTTTACCTTAAAATGGGGTATTGATGAGTCCTCTGCTAGGTAGTCAGGCAAGTCCTGGAGGGACACGGAGGGACTTACGGACAGGCGGATGAGTTGGAAACCATGGCAGAGAGTAGGTAAATAATATCATGTGGGTTAGGACCTGGGGGCTGGCTGGTTGCGCTGAACGAGGCTGTGGGGCCTTTATCGATAAGGCACACTGCTGTCTCTACTGCCTATTATAAATAAAAAAATCAACAGAGGTATTCTACAGTCAACTTGTGCCCGTGTGCCATTTCGACGTAGTTCCCGTCTGAATGTGGCTGAAGCCTTATTTAAGTAATCTACAGAAATCGATCACAACCAGTCTTAATTAGAAGGCCGCCAGTACCGAATCAAACATGACACAGCCTGATACCTACTCACCAGCCATCTCAACAGCTACCATTCCACATTGCAGGCCTAACTACTTGAAAGGTTTCAAGAATACCGAGAACAGTGGATGCAAATTTTCCAGCATATATTAAGAAAATAATTAACGAAATATACCTCATTCGCCCAGTCGACAGCTTACCAACCTTGGAATAGTCCTTAAATACACGCCTAAGAGAATATGCGAACTCACAAGCAAAAACCAGAAGCCGCTATAAATTTCTAACTTACGTCAAATACCATCTATCCCAGTCTATCCTGTCCGGTAGCCCTTCCTTTACATATTTGGTTCCACACCTGTGGACATCGCCCTCCAACCCCCCTGGAGCCGACTCAATCGAACACATCCCGCACGAAACGTTCAGTCTGGTGTTTCTCGAACCACTCCAGACTCTCTTCAAAGGACATGGGATTCCCACGCTTCTCGTTCTCACTCTGCAGGATCCGCACAAAGGCCTCCTTGACGCCTTCGACGATCCGGTTGGCGCCGCAGACGTAGATGCGGCCATCCGTGTTCCACAGGTTCCCCACCAGAGTCCGCTCAGCCCACATGCGCTCCTGCACGTACCGGCACCCCTGCGAAAGCTCCCGCCTCCTGCTGTAGGCGCGGAACACGGTCACGACCCCGGCGGCCTCCCAGGCGTCGAACTCGTCACGGTACAGGTCGTCGCACGCGGGGTCGCGGCACCCGTAGAACAGGGCGGCAGGTGCCAGCGCCTGGCCGCTCTCGCGCAGGATCGCCCGCTCCTGGACGAAGGCGCGGAAGGGTGCCAGGCCGGTCCCGGCGCCGATGCAGATTATGGGCGTCTTGTGGGCCTCGAGCGGGAGGCGGAAGCCCTTGGTGGCGCTGCGGACCGCGACCTGGACCTTGTCGCCCTCTTGCAGGCTGGCGAGGTAGGACGACGCCACGCCGACGTGCCGGCCTGTTCCTGAGTTGGCCGGCCTGTCAATGACTCCGTATGTCAATGTGGCCATGCCGGGCTGGGCCAACGGTGAGGACGAGATGGAACTTTTGTTCAGTTAGTACACCTAGGCCACTGTCGTCGTGACCTTTGCTCCAGGGAGGGGACACTCACTATTGGCGTACGCGCATAGGTGGTAACAGCGAGAGGAATACGTGAAATGGTATCATGACAGAAGGAAATGCCTCGAGGATGCCCAGAACAGAGAGCTGTTTGCTTCGGACCTCGTCTTCAAAACCGTCGGCGGCCATGTGTTCCAACCTGGATTTCACCTCTGTGTCGTCGACCAACCTGCTCAGTCTTGCGACATCCTTGACTCGTGGTCAGTAAGGCGCAGCAAACAGTGGAAGCCAAATCTTTCACACTTACTCTCCTCGTGGCAGCCTGGCTGAGTTCCACGTATGAGCTCAGCAAATCGGACACTGGCAAGCTGGCGTTGGTCGGGAGGGTCGTCGAGCCGGCTGCCTCGATAGAAACGTGGGCGTCCCAGGCCAGATGCAAGCGGCGCATAACACGCGCCACTGTCGCCTTCGGGTTGTGTGGCAATACGGCCAGATAATCCCCGGCTGCATATGTCCACCCGGTCGGTAGCTGGATCTCCAGGTGTCGTTTCTCCTCGCCGGCGTCGCCTGCGGTCAAGCTCCTGGCACCGGCGACAAGTCCCTCGCTCACGTTCTGGTGCAGAACTGATGTCCTTGGGGTCGAAAACGAAACCTTGAGGCGGTCCGTGGGGTCGTCTTGGCTCACTTGGATGTTGAGTTTCTTCTCGATGGCTGGCCACAGGGTTTCATCCTCCCAGGTCTCAAAGTCGGAGAACATGTCACGGACCTTCGCATCGGTTTCGCCGCGGGGGATTATCCTCTGCGCTCCAAGCCTGGCTAGAGACTCGTCCACAAGCCTGGGAATGCGTTGGTAGGTCCTTGTCCAGTCACTATGGCCTATTGCCGGGTCAGTTATTTGCTCATTCTCGGGGGGCTCTTTGCTCTCCGACTTACCGCATCCCCACACGGCGTAGTTGACACCGTCCAGCTCGGCTTCATTCATAGACTCAAGCCATCTGACAAAGTGCCCGGCATTCTGGGGCGGCTGACCTTCATATGACGAAACCACGATGACGACCGGGACACCTTTAGGAAGGGCTCCCTTGGCAATGTCCAGGGGCTCAACCGAAGCCACAAAGCCGCGATCCGACGCGTCTGAGCCCAGCCTCTGTGCCATGAACTCGCAAGTTCCTGAATTGGTCCCATAGTAAATGTTTATCTTCTCGCCCGACTCATTCTCCTTTTGTTCGGGAGAAGCGACAGGCTTGGGCCGTTGAGACGCAGATTTCAAATTGGGCTGGTCGTTCCCGCCAAGTCCAACCAAGCGTGCCTCAAGCTGTAGTGGCGTCAGTCCCCCGCGAGGAACTGCTCGGATGTAGAAGCCCTTAGGCTTGATTGTCAGTGATGTCTGGGTCTGAAGCGTGTATGAGGGGTTGTCCATGATGAAACTGAAGTTCTGCAGCAACGTGGCCAAGGCCAGCAGCATTTCCTGCCACGCAAAGGCGCGCCCGATGCAAGACCTCATGCCGCTTCCGAAAGGGCTCCAGCTGTGGGGAAATTGTTCCTGGATCCTATCAAAGCCGCCATCCAGCATTCTTTCCGGGACAAACTCTTCGGCATCAGGGCCCCAGACCTCCGGGTCTTTGTGCGATTTTGATAGTAGGCACACAATCTGCTCGTCTTTCTTGACGAGGTATTTTTCTCCGACTACCTCATCCTGCTGGGCCTCTCTGCCAAAAGCCCATATTGGCGCACTAAGCCTGAGAGTCTCCCGTATGACCTAGGACCGCCAGGTGGTTAGCAACCTGTCACGGAGGGGCCCATAGAAGCATGCCATATTCAGGAACGGAGACGGGAATGAAATCCGTGGAAGAATTGAGGCTTACCGCGTCCAGATACTTCAGCTTCGTGACGTGTGTCAAAGAGATGGGACCGGTGCCGACTACAGTGTCAACCTCTTCCTGGACCTTCTGATACTTGTCTGGGTGCTTTAGCAAGTTATACATGGTGAACTGGAGTGTCGCGGCGGTTGTCTCGTGTCCGGCTACCAGGAAGGTGATGAGATTGTCGATGACGCTCTCTTCAGTCATCTTGCGGCCCGTTCTGGGATCGACTCCCTCAACCATGGCAGTCAGCAGGTCCTTCCGGCCTTTGAAACCATCCGGCTGCTTTTTCCGCTCCTCAATCACCTCCCTGGCTGTCCGTCGCAGTAGCTGGATGTTCTTGTGGTACCTTTTGTTCTCGGAGGTGTAGAATATCGATGGGAGGAAACGGTTGGTCTTCTTGCCGACCTCGATGAGCACCTCATACATGGCGTTGATAAAGGGGTGCAGCTCTGATTGGTAGTATGAGTTGAAGCGGAATCCCATGGAACACAGGGCTACCGTGTCGAGAGTGAGTCGGGTGAAGTCCTCGCCGATGTCTATGCGCGCCGTCGACCCTTGCCTGGCCCATTTCAGGGCCAGCTGGCTCACAACCTCGTGCATCTCGTCAAACATGCCTCGGATTGCTAGTGGACCAAATGCTGACACCAGGACCCGGTGCGCGACACCCCAGTTCTCTTCGTCTTCGCCTTTGGACTGTTGCTTCCATGTCAGCCTTGCCTCCGGCTCATTTTCGGTCCGGGGTTCACAGCAATGCGTGTACTTACGGTGAAAAGACCATCATGCACCACATTCCGTAATTCCTGCGCTCTTTCACGTCAGTCCCGATATTCATTACCCCAGTTACCGTAGTAAGTCATGATGTCCACGCACCTCGAGCTCGCCTTGGAGCGACTTCTTAAACCTCGAGTCGTCGCAAACCTCATGGACGAGCTTCCAGCTCGAAACCACGATCATGTCCAGCCCCGGCACAGAGAGCCTGTAAATGGGGCCATGGCGTGAAGCTAATTGCGCAAAAGAGTGTGAGGGATCGTCCACGTCCAAGCTGGTGAGGTTGCCTAGTACAGGAACGGTTGACGGCTGGGGGATGCGCTCAAGCTGCCGTCCTTTGACGACGGTTGGCTTGTCCTGGTTCTTCTGCTGGACCGCCATTGTGAGGTCTTTGGGAGTAGGACAGTTACTTGGTTTGCGCGACCGCCTCAACATGTTGCGCATTTCGACTTATAATGTCTCTGCGCTCGAGGTTGGTATTCGCCCGTTGGAAATGAGGTCGAATGCATTTCCCCGTGGCTGAGGCTGACCATGCTTCCACCACGTGTTTGGACCAGGATATCACGGTCTGTTTGGGAAATCCGCGGGTGCCGAGAGACCCGCGGGCTTGCGTAACTGTGGGTGGCCTGGAATCCTAACCTTATGACGGGCGCGCGGGGGGCCTTGTCCACTGCAGATGGTGACTCGCGAGCTGCACAGCCCGCTACATAGTCATGCCATGCCCGCTAAACCGCCACTTCTCTGTGATTTATGCTACCTAACGCAATTAATGCTAGTAATACCAGTGCATCCAGATGGCTTTGTCGGAATTGGGATAATCGCAGGGCACAGCAGCTTGTAAAACAGCAACTAGCTGCCACGATGAATGTTCATTGACCGTACATGTACCTATGTACTTACTCAAGTACCTAGGTAAATACTTGGTATCGTTCTTAGTCCGAGCATAACTCGGCTGCGGCTGGCCCTTCATAAATCCCTAAACACTAAAAGACCCCAGCATTGGATAGTAAATATACATGTAGACAGACGGCAAATTTCGTGTTGAAATCTAAATCAAAGGCGGCTGAGAGAACAGAGCGCTGGAATAAGCTTGTGGTGGGCTAAAGTTAGACATCGATAGGATGCTAGCGCAATCCTGGGTTCAGATATTGGAAGTTAAACCAGGAACCGGGGGATCATGCCCGCTCACGGGCGAGGACATTCTGGAGTATAGTACACTGGCAACACATGAAGTTGCAACCATCGAGTCAACTATATTTTCCTGCAAACACCGGCATCCGTACAGTGGGGCCGAAAAGGTCTTGGGACACTCGCGTCCCCACAGTGCAAAACGCGTTTTCGCGTCACACCCACCCAAAACTTCAATCTTCTCTCCTGCAACCACCATGCCTCCTCACGAGCGCTCGTTTCTTAGGGAGATAACTTCAAACCGTGGGTTTTCTTATAAACTTACTCCGGCTCAAATCGGTGCAGTTTTAAGCACATTAGCAAAGGGCAAAACCCCAACTCAAATTTATCGCGAAACCAGCATTATGAGGTCAACAATCTATCGGAAGAAAGATAAATGGCAACGCAACGGGAAAATTTCTCCTAAGCCACGCAGTAGTCGTCCCAGATACTTTAACGACCGCTCTATTCACCAGTTAAAGTTACTTATCCTTAGAGAAAACCATTTACCATATAGCGAGATCTAGAAGTTGCTAGGTATTAATATATCTAATAATATAATTTGCATCACCTTAAAGTCAATTTACATCAATTACTAGCGAGCTATACGCTGGATACCTTTATCAGAAGAAGATAAGAAGCTTCACTATTACTAGGCTAAGTTATAGCATTATAATATAGAGCGTTTGCTAAGGGTTGGTATTTAAAGTTTGCCCCAAAATGTCAGCTTGCGTGCCTCCTCCACTCACGATATCCCCCCTCTCAGGCAATCTTCTCTAACGAGTACAGCATCCAGAACTATCCCTCCAAACCTTTAGAGTGAGTTTGGGGCTTCTCTAACCAGCAATATTACAGGCAAAAAGTTAACTTAAAGGCTAATATAAAGCCTATAATCTCTATAATGATATAGGGTGCCATTTGGTTAGGTAGCTAGAGTAACCTTATTATAATGGAAAGAGATCTAGAGGCTAGATGTAATAAATATACTGTAAATTTATACCTAAAGATCTTATAAGAGGCCCTTCTTCCTCATTATAATGGGACACATAATTTCCAGTAAGATAATACTCAAATTTATACTGCAGAAGTAGTATAATCCTTCATTCTAGCGTATAAAATCTCTCTAATGGATTAGCCTTTATAATTACCTAATTTAAACCTAATTGAGAATATCTGGAAGCTTCTTAAAGTAGAGATAAATAAATAATACCTGAATCTATGGGAATTAACTCGAAATGGGGCCAATATAGTATATTTTAGTTAATGCATAAAGGCAGCGTGGTGGGCAATAGATCAGAGTAAGATTAATAATATTATTTAATTACTCGAGCGGAGATTGGAAGCAGTCTGCAGATATAGGGGAAGCTATATAGGATATTAATTAGAAGACTCTAATGAGTAATTTGATATAAGTTAATAGTCCTTAACTAATTTCCTCGTAATTCTACACGTTATTGAAGTTGGGTGGTAGTTATGGGGGTGGGTAGGATCTGCGGGAGTGTCCCAAGACTTTTTCGGTCGCACTGTATAAGACCCTTGTGGCATTGCAGACCATTTTAGTGTGTTGGAGACCCCGATTGACGACGGGTTGTGGGGGCAACCCTCAATTATGAGTCAGGACACAATGTGTTAGCCTGGCGGTTTGTGATTAAAGTTTATTGTTTTTCCGCTCCTCGATGGTGCCGACTCATGTCTCAAGATCCACCAGAGTCGTAGCGCAACGGCTTTTGAAACTGACTACTTGATTATGAAAAAAAGCAGATAGGCATAATGTTTCCCCGGACCTTTTGGAGTTGTCTGCGGTGTCAATTATTGTGGCTGTGCTAGTCATCCACATGAGGACCCGCTGGTGTGTTGTTGTCCATGAGATCCAGACCTCGGGACCATCCGTCCCAAAATACCGACGCATGGTGTAGAAACAGCTTTCCCCATCGGCCAGCAGCCCCTTGACCGCTCCTCAAGTGGAGGCGAGAGGCAATTTGGTGCGGCTGTCCGCAGAATTGACCATTCGCCACTCTCCGGCGCATTCATCACGGACTCTTACCACGACTTTCAGATCCCTTTCGGGATTCGGCAAGGTCGAGATCGAAGCTGTCGTGCTCGGCTGAGGTGTCTGCTCCCAAGCCCTCGCACTTTTTGAGCTGCCAGCCGGCACCAAGTCAACACGCAGTACCAACAGGGCCATGACGAGCATCACCTCAGTTGTGGCAAACTGTCTGGCGGGACAAAGGTGTGGGGGCGACCCCCAGGCCAGAAACCCAGGCGAGAGCTTCCTTTTTACAAATCGATAAGGATCAAATTCCGCTGCGGTCGCACCCCATAGCGTCGTGTCTCCGTGGATTCGCCCGGGTGCTAGTTGTACCAGACCGCCCTTTTTGAGTAAGTACTTGTCGTCTAATACAGTATCCTGCATAACGGCACGGATATTGGCGTGAACATGTCGTGTTCTTTGCGTCTCCTGAATAGTAGAGAGCAGCAAGGTGCACTTCTGCTTCAAGGCCGCCAAGTCCAGCGTGAAGCCCTTGTCTTTGGTTCCGTCAACTGCGTTCGCAAGTAATTCATTTCTGACCTCGGAAACAAGATCCGGTCGGGAATAAAGGTCATGCAGGGCCCAGTACATTGTAGGGGACATGTTGCTGAATATCCCGTTGCTGAAAATGGCATGATGCCGGGCAATATCCTCTTCCGGCCAACCTTTCTCGCGATAGAAACGGTCCGTCTCCTTGACCAAAGGGCTGGCATCGCTAGGAATATTCTTTGTGTACGCTCGGAAGGCACAAAACAACTTCTCACGAGCCGTATAGCCCGTTCCAAGCAAGTCCAGGCCGGCAAAATGTTGAGGGAGATACGAAGCCCATGTCCTGTAAATTACTTCAGCTTCTTCTCTTTAGACCTTCTAACAAGACAGAAAGACACAAATATCTCACCAGAATGATTTTTGGATCTCGGGATCGCGAAACGGATGCTCCACGCCGTAGACGCCGCAGCTTGCACCATGAACTACCACGTTGCGCACCCACTCCAACAACATGACTTGGTCAGATGTGGCACCATCAACCCCCTTCATGCTCGCGCCCGAGACCAGTTTGTCGACTTGTAGACAAATCTCACTGGCCATGCGTGCTCCCATTTTGTCGTTATCGGAGGAGGGCTTTTGCAAGGCATCACGCATAGTCCTGTGGTACATATGAGACATATCTGTCTTTGCAAGTTGGCTGAGAACCTCATCAGAGGCGTCGGCCATTTTCCTTGAGGACAAGACAGTAAATGGATCGAATGAGAGCGCCTTCGAGTTGCGCTGGATGAGCGTCATCAGGTGCAGCGTGTTGCTCACATATGTCCTGGCGCCGGGCAAGTCGAGGGTGTACATATCTGCGCTTGTTTTCTTCCTGCAGTATTTAGCAACGTTAGTATTTCCTCGCATTACTTCTGGATTTAAACACCACAAAAGAACTGGGTTTCGAAATAGGTCCCATACCCTGCAGACTGAAAATACTCTGAGCCGAATCGTGTGAGACCAATCGCATGGCCTACAAACGGCACTCGAGGCCAGACGCGTGGCGGCTCCCGAGGGTCATCCCAGAGACCGCCTATGCGCTCTGCAATATGTAAAAGAGCCACAAGGCCAATAATTGCGACCAGAATCGAAGTGAGCATGGTTAAATGGACTTCCTTCCTGAGGCAACTTGCTGCAGAATTTTCAAAGTCGTGTGGCTCAGAGAAACTCGTGATTCATCACGCCAGCGATGCTGTGATGGATTGGATTTAAGACAGACTTTCAGAAGCAACACCTAGGCAGTCTACACGAGACTCTAGTGGTCACTCTGCATCTCATCAATTATAAAGCATCGGATCTGGACCGAATGTAGTTACCCGGCTTAGCAATTCCGCGGTGGGAATAGCCTTATAAATAATTTTTTAATATTAACTTGTTAATATATAGAACTATTATAATATAATAAAGCTTTTAAAAAAAATTAATAGCTGTTAAAAAAACTTTATTATTATTATTTTTAATTAAGAAAATCAATTTAAAATTATTAGTAACTTAATATAAAATTAAAGCTTTTACAACTTATTTTATTTATTATTTCGTTTTCCGTTCTATAGAGTCTATCTATTATATTACTAAGTATATGTAAATAATTATTTCGTATAAGTCAAGCTTGAATCGCCTTTTTTACTTCGTAAATTTCATATTTATTCTACTAAAAATTTATCTATATACGGGGTGGCCCTATCTTTGGCTTGGCAGGACGCTTGACGTTTTGTGGTTCTTCGGCATCCAAATATGGTCAAGTCCGATATGGCGATCCAGGTCTCCGAACGCTCCAGCCATGTTTCTCTCGCCGTAAAAGTAGACTCTTGACCCACTGTCAATCACTTGGTTAAGCACAGGACTCCCCAGTTTTTACTATCTCGCTGACCGCTGCAACATCAGTATCAACATCTTCACAATGAGCACCGCTGCGTGGATGAAATTTCCATCCCTCACACCAGCTAAAAATTTGTCTTCTTGGGATGCGTTTGACTATGCTGAGCCTCACTGGAACGCCGACCAACGGATTGCCTGGTTGGTTGGGATCGGTCTGTTTACTTATGTGCTTTTGGTACTGAAGGAGTTCGTCTTTGGCGTCAAGGCGCCCAGAGTAGGACGTCGGTCTTTCTGGGAGCCGAGATGGCTCACTGGAATACGGTTTGCGCGGAACAGTGCGCCAATGGTTCTAGAAGGTTACCATAAAGTAAGCATCAGTCATTACTTGTCGATTGGGATTGGGGGGCACGAAGAGGTTTGAAGGGAGGAGGCGAAAAGAGACTAACTAACAGCAACGGACAGTTCAAAGGCCATATGTTCAAGGTAATACGCAATGACACTGACATACTCGTGCTTCCACCGAAGTATGTCGATGAACTGCGCGACATGTCCGAGGACAAGGTCAGTTCAACCGATGCAAACATCAAGAACATGGTTGGTCGTTACACCATCGGGAATCTCCGCGTGGTCCGGGATAGCGATCTTCACAGACGGGCCCTCCAGCAGAAGTTGACGCCCGCTCTCGGTACACTGATTCCTCCGGTGAAGGATGAGCTCATTTTCGCCCTCAAAACCGAGGTTAAAGACTGCAAGGACTGGACGCCAACTCTTGTTACGCCATTGATTGTCAATATCGTGGCACGCGTCTCGGCACGTATCTTCGTTGGCCCTGAACTGTGCCGCAACGCAGAGTGGCTCTACATTAGTATTAATTTCACCAAGAATATTGGGATTACGAGAAACCTCCTTCGCGTGCTCCCTACCGCCGTGCGTCCCGTGGTCGCGAGGCTGCTACCCTCATATTGGCGCATATATTCCAACCTATCGGCAGGCAGGCGGTTGCTAGGCCCCATTATCGAGGAGCGCCGCCAACAGGCCGATAGCAACCCTGCATGGGATAAGCCGAACGACTTCCTCCAGTGGCTAATAGATGGCGCAAGGCCTGAGGAGGGAGCTGTCAAAGATTTAGTGCATCGACAGCTCCTTGTCAGCCTCGGGTCAATCCATACGACATCAATGATGTGCAGCCACTTCTTTTTCGACTTGTGCGCTCACCCAGAGTATCTGGAGCCCCTGCGGGAGGAGATGGTGGCCGTACTCCGCGAGGACGGTGGTTTCAAAAAGACAACTCTGAACAGACTGCGCAAGCTGGACAGTTTCCTGCGTGAATCTCAGCGCATGAACCCGCCTTTTACCCGTATGTCCAAAGAGCCAACCCCTTGATGCATTCCCCTGGCTATTTGCACATGCGGTTAATTGACCCATGTGAATTACAACAGTGTCGTTCCAGCGAGTAGTTCGAAAGGACACTACCCTGAAAGACGGAACTCGCCTGCCCGCCGGAGTCCATCTCGCCATGCCGGCAGCTGCAATGGCTCACGACAAGGTCCTCCTGCCGGACGGTGGCGACCCAGAAGTCTTTGACGCCTTCCGCTACGAGCGCCTGCGCCTGGACGCTTCCAAGCCAGACAATATCAACAAGTTCCAGTTCGCCACGACTGATTCGTCCACTCTGCACTTTGGCCACGGAAAGTACGCCTGCCCGGGCCGCTTCTTCGCCAGTAACGAGATCAAGGTGATTCTTTGTCATTTGTTGCTCCTCTACGACTTCAAATTTGCGGAGGGGCAGCAGCGTCCGGCGAACTGGAGTTACGAGGAGGCATTTTACCCGGATCCAACGGTGCCTGTCTTGATGCGCAAGAGGTGTGCAGGTGCACTGGCAACCGACATTGCTGAGCTTGTCGGTTCCTAAGCCGCAAAAGACCAGAATCGACACTGTGTCCTACAAGTCGTCATGATAATTCTTCAATACTACATATTTCCCCCGATGCCTGGCACATCTAGTAGTCGGTGGTTTGAATAGATCCGGTTACAGGTAGTGTGTACTGTTAAAGATAGCAAGCAGAATGTGAGAGCTTTAAGAATAGTAATTTTAAGCTCCGATGAATCTTTTCTCTTGAAAATTTCCAGGAGACCGCTCCTCCGTCCACGCTGTTGGTAGGGCGAGCTTAGTATGGAATCTGGCAAAACGTTGCTGCAGTACACGATAAACGCCTCATCACGAGGCTATCACGACATTTTTAGTGACAGGATACTATATTTAAAATTCATTATTCTCTGCAGCATATTGATTACTTATTGCTGGGCCTTTAACCGTTTGCGACCCTATGGAGTTGGTAGAAAATCAGAGAAATTACGACCGGGTTAGAAATAAAACCAACAACTACACAATAAACGTAAAATCAGTGCTAGTGAGGCGGCCATATCAGAAGACTGGTAATGGAAGATTGAGTGCAAGCAATGATCAATTATTTATGTTGAGTTCCGAGCAATTTGGTTAGCTACCTATGTAGTATAATTTCAGCTCGCTATGAAACCTCCCCGAGAGGGTCCCAGATATAGATCCACTACCTACTTAGGTTAAGTACCAGGGACAATTAGACGTTCAACGAGGAGAGATCGTGGACTCGAAATCAGTCTGCCTTTTGTTCAGGAGGAACCTTGCCCTGAATGCTAGTCCCTGGTGCTGTTGCCACCTGTTCATCATTCGCAGGAGCTGTGTTTTCTTCTTTGGTGATTCCATTGGCATTGCCGGGCCTGGAGAGTGGTTGATGGCTACTAAACACGGCCACGACAAAATCCAGCCCCGCTGTCGCCGCTGCCATTGCAAATGCAGCTTTTAGACCAGTCATGTAGGCGGTCAGGATGCCGGGAATCTCTTCTGTAGGAAATACAGAACGCAATTAAGCTAATCCAGTCGAAATCAGAGTCGTTAGGTTAATATCCAGGGCACTAGTATAAAGCTTGGCGAGAACCTAGTTGAGAAAGGCATACTGCGAAGCTGCCAGGAAGAAAGCAGCGCCAACGGTCTGAAAGACGGGGCGGAAGGCTAAGCATCAGTTTGAATCTAGACTAGGGCAACAAATGAGCAACAAATGAGCAACAACTTACATAATATAATTGCTATTGCTGGCCCAATATCTCTCAGTGCTACCTTGGCTTGGATGATAATGACTGGGAGCTGAAAGCTAAGGCCGTATCCAATACCCACGATAACTTAGAAGCCAATCCACTTTCTAGCAGCAGAACCATTTCCAAGCATACACAATAAAGAACAGCCAACAGTAGCTAGCGCTACACCAGCCAGCGATAGAGGCTTCAGTCCCACCTTAGATACATACTCACTTAAAAGGAGTACCATTACAGCCAAACAAACAATAAGCAGCAGGTTACGGATACCGAACGTAGTAGCACTAAAATCATCAACGCTCTAGAAGTAGATAGGTGAGTAGTAAATTACTATAATGTAAGAAAGAGCCTCTAAAGAGGGCTATATACAGCAAGTTTAGTAGGATATTGCGGTCAGCCATAAGCCTCAGCGGAATAGCAGCCTGCTCGCCTTGAAGCCTAGGGAGCAAAGGCGACACTGATTGCGAAGGACCCTACTAGAAGACCAATAATAGTGCTTGAGGACTAGGGCTTCGAGGAACCAGCAAATTACAATGCCTATATGAAAGACACAATGCCACCCATAATCAAAATAACACCAACGGGGTCAATCTGGATCATCTTTTGCCACAGCCCTACCAGTTTCTCAGAGGCATCCTTATCTTTTGGAGGAATACGAAGGAAGAAAACAATAAAGGCCACTGCAAGAGCTCCGGTGGGAATATTAATAAAGAAACCTACGGAAGTAATGGTTATGTGTCAGCTATACTGTGCTATGCGGCGCTTCATCTCAGGAACGAGACTGGGAATCAATTGCAATCCACTGGGCAGACTTTAGGAAGATACTCACACCATCTCCAGGTAACCCTACCAGCAAGGGCACCACCAATAAGAAGCCCTACGGCCAAAGCCACGCCGATAGCCAAGGCTATAATGCTAGTAAATATAGTAAGATATTTGATCTTAACAGCAAGAGTAATAACTGTAAAAGTACTGCTTACAATCCCCACAGCGCCAGCTCCAGCCAGTACGCAACCGATGATGAGGGCCATTAAATTCAAAGCAGAGCCACACACAGCACTTGCGGACTGAAATATAAAGACAGCTACAAGGAACCCAATCTTCAGTAGGAAATTCTTGTACACTTTGCCCCAAGCCGATTACATGCCCCCCATAGTTATCAGAAAGGCCGCGCCATACCAGGAGACATCCTGGAGATCGCGGAACTTATCCGTAATCTTGGGGATCGCTATTGCAATAATGCTCTATACATTTGTGAAAATAGGCATATATCAGCCTGGATATATACCACCGAGGCTAAGGTACCTAGGTAGTAATATCCTATGCAAAGGTGATTGAGACGAACCGTGTCGAGCAGAACCATGAAGAAGGTCACGAGCAGAGAAGCCGAGATGAGAAATAGTTTGATGCCGTGAGCATATTTGGTTCCATCCACATCATGCTCTGCTTCTTTGGCCATTGTGCGGATGTCTCTGACCAAGCCAAGCTTGGCTTGGTCACCGCTACTGTCTTCAACCTTGTTCTGAACAGGTGGGTTCGGATTTTCGGAGGTTTGGAGTGTCGTCGATGAGCGTCTGCTCCCCTGTTCAAATCCAGGATATGATGCCGGTTCCATCTTTGCCTTGCGTTTTCAGCGTGCTAGGTCCTTTCTTCGAAGAACAGCCAGGACGGGCTGCCAGATAACGATCGGGGACTATGTTGACTCCCGCAGAGACATGAGACGCGCTTCCTTGACGGATCAATACTTAGACAACCCCGAGCAGGGATGCCGCATACATAGAGCTTGCTCCCCCAGTTTAGGCAACTCCTGAGAGCCACAAAACGGGGCAAAATGTTACTGTAGCGGGACTGGCGAAGGCAATAGGGTGGATTCTGGGGCAATCATTGTTCAAACCCGAGCACGAGTAAATGTGCGCACTGCTCCAGTTGGGAGGACATTGCTCGGCGGGCTCCAAATTGGGCTGACCGAGAATTATCTGGGTGGGCCGACTGCCCCGCCGTTGAAGGACTGTCAAGGGCCGGAAGCACTGAAAACAATACAGACTGGTATATTCACCATATATAAAAAACACCTGATTTTAATGTAAACACATATTATTATATTAATTATCATTTTATCATCTAATTATAACTTAAAATGTAAGGAACAACTATAGTTATTTTTTCGATTAATTCAAAAGGGTTATAAATTTATATTAATAAATTAATATCCTCTTATAATATATTTTCAATAATAATAATATAATAAAAAAATCTTTAATTCTAATATTGAAAGATATTAAATTTATAAAAATAAAATAAAAATCGTAAATTATGTAAAATATAATAATTCAACACTCATTTATAGAAAGAGGGTATTTAAAAACTTATAACATTATCCCATTTTATCTTTAAATTAAATGTATATAACTATAAATAAAAATACAATAACATTATATTTTATTTATTAAGAAACTAAGGATATTATTAAATTAAATAAACCTAATATCATAAACTTCCTTAAATAATAATATCCATAATAAATTCATAATAAATATAAGTTATTTACATAAAAGTTAGTTTATTAGTAAAATAAAAAAAATAATAATATAATATTAATTATTATATACTACAGAAATAAGTATGATATTTATTAAGAACTCCCTTATGAAATTCATAATAAAAACCCAATTATATATATACTTGACTTTATAATAAATATATAATTAATTAAGTATTATATTATAATATTTAATTTAATTAATATTAATTTGTACTTACAAAAGTAATCGTAAATCAATGAGATTAAAATATAGACTATTTATTGCTTAGCATCAGCTATATTAATAATAGTAAAGAAATGATATTTAAAAAATGTCTTTAATACTAATTCTATTACATACTATAATATAGTAGGAAATAATTATATATTAGAAGTGATAACTTTTAATATTTATATATATATATTTGATGCTTTAAGCTGTCTAAGAAACAATAATTAGTTAAAGAGTATCTTTAGCTATATAACCTTTTAATAGTATTAAAGTAATGTTAAGAATATCAACACTTTAATCATTAGTTCATTAATCATTATATATGCTTAAGATTTATTTACTTGTTAATAAACTTTATTCTATACTATAAGTAAAGTATTTGTATTTACATTTTATCTTTCATAATTATTCGTTACTTTTTAATTTAATTAAGTATTAACGTTATTAAGTTTAAAAATATAATTAAAGCATATTACTTAATAAAAATAAAATACAATAACTTTATTCGTGAACGTAGTATGAGGATTTATTTATTTTCATTATGAATATAATAACTAATATTAATTCAATTAGTCTCTAATTGAAATATTGTATATATATATTTTTAGGAAGTATATCACAAGTTTTATTATAATAGAAAAAATAAAGCCTTTAAAAGTTTTTAATATAAACATATATACTTATATAATAATAATAATAATAATAATAATAATAATAATAATAATAATAATAATAATAATAATAATAATAAT
>NQMI01000059.1:0-103236 GCA_002270565.1 Stenocarpella maydis
AAAAAAATGACAAACAGCAAGACCGAGAGCACGTAGCATCCGATAGAGGAGGTGTAGCCGGGGAAAAAAAGATGATGGGGGAGGCAGTGCGGCAATTTCTTGTGGTGCTGCCTGCTGCGATCCTGTGGAGTGCGCGCAGGGATCGGGTTTACATGGTGGACCCTTAGAGATTTCGCGAATCAAGGTATACGGCCGGGGGGATCCTATGGAATCCGCTCATCCACGATGCGGTGACCCCTCTGGCGCATGATACCGAGCCACTATCTCGGTTCGTCCGGCTGTGAGGGGAAAGTGGCGAGGGGGTGCAATCAAAAGATGCAGGGAATTTGATATATGATACCACAGAAGCCGCCATACCGCAACCAGAACGGAAACCGATGTACCCATCACACAATCAGGACCAGGCTTGAACTTAGCCGTCCAGAGCGAGGCCGAGCCGGCCAAACGGACAAGTGTCGTCTCCCAGAGTGTGGTGGGGGTTTGGTACACCCACAGGCCCACCACTGGACGCCTCTGGGTAGTCAGAAAATCCGGGAAGGAGCAGCTAGCAAATAGTAAAGCAAACATTATATCCCATCCAACTCTTTCATACCTATCCAGGCCTCGACTGTAAGTAAGATTATAACATATTACTACCACCCTAACAGATACTTATACCAAACGGACGGGTCCATAGAGTGACCAGAAGGCAATAGGATTAAGGAAACCAGCCAAGGAATTATCGCCACCATCATTTACAACAGGAAGGGGAAAGGGATTATATTTCGAGAACATTACCCTGGCTCTTCAGGGCTCGCAATGACGCAGTTCAAAACGATTGCTGTATATTATGGCACATCCAGGGCAAAGCTTTAAGCGCCCCATATAGTACATTAATACATCCCAACTCACTTAGACAACCAAAGGATCCTATTCTATTTAACAACTTGATCTTCCGTTTTGTACAGACATATCTACACGGAACGGACGTAATACAGATAATAAATAATGAAGTACCCCGTCAGGAAAACAGCCCCCCCTCTACCCCTTGGGCATCCCCGGGGGGGGGAAGGAAACGCCCACAAAAGGGGGGGGGGGCACAGAATATTAGATAGAAGAGCCGTCCGTCCCGTTTGTCGTTCCTGAGTTCACCTTTTGACGGGTCCAGCCCCGTTCCGCCCCACCCTCCCCGTTGTGCGCATGCTTTCATTGCTGTTCGTTTTCATTATTTTCGTTTTTGAGAAGCGGCAGGCTGTTTGTGAGCGACATATCGGATGGGAATAGCATATACAGTCCAGATGCATGCGGTCATCCAGACAGCCAGTCACTCGGGCCCGGACGCAGTGGCAGGGCAGAGCCTCCCCGCTTCTGTCCTCCGCCGCAGCTTGTCGCCCGGCTCATGGCGCGTCACCATCAACCAACGCGTGAGAAGACAACATCACAAGAAACAATCATAAATCCGGCGGCCAAAAGCCACATGCAGCCGCGTTACGCAGTGTTGTTGTTCTTGTTGGCGCCGCCGCCGGTGGAGAAGTAGACGCCCAGGCCGACGCCGAGCCCGATGGCCAGGCAGATGAGAAAGACAACGAGGGCGCACCACCACTTGAGCTTGCGGGTGCGGCGGGCGTGGGAGATGCCGATGTCGACCTGCTTGTTGCCCTCCTGCAGATGCTGGTTCGTCTGCTCGGTCTGCTCCTCGGCGCGCTGGACGACGTCGTCCTGCTGCACGATGAGGGTGTCGAGGTCCTGGAACATGCTGGCCAGCTCCGTGATGGACTCCTCGATCCGCAGGAGCTCGTTGTGCCGTGCGCGCACGTTGCCGAGCACCTGGGACGCCTGGCCCGAGCGGTTCGTCTTGAGCTGTGGGGAGGGGAGGGAATCAGCACCGGCGTGAAAAGCTTTGTGCGGCACGGGTTGGGTCTTGGACACCTAAATGCCCGAGGGAGAGACAGAGAGAAAGAGAGACTTACCGCTGTCTGGAACACACCCTCATTGCCCCAGTCGGCATCCGCGGCTTGGCGCACCTCGTCCTCGGATGCGTCGGGGTTGACGATGCGGTACTGGCGGGCGATCTGGTCGCGGTACCTGTCGCGGTACTGCTGCTCCTCCTGCAGGTAGTTCTGGAGCTCCTTCTTGAAGTCGCCGTTGAGGGCCTCGAACTGCCTCTTCTTCATGCCGGCGCTGCCGTCGGTGGTGCGCTCGACGTCTGCCTTGAGCGACCTGATCTGATCCCGGATGCTGGTGTTCTTGAGCTGGGTGGAGGCGACAAGGTCGTCGAGACGGCGCTGGGCGGTGTCGTCGGCGCCCATGAGGGAGTCATGGTGCAGGCCGGCGATGCGCTGGACGTCGGCGGTGAGGGAGCGGATCTCGTTGCGGACATGGGAGACGCGCTGGAGGAAGTCTTGTTGCGACAGGACGTTGGCCGACTGCGGAGGGCCGCCGTAAGGGTTCTGGGCCGGGCTTATGTGCTGCAGCTCATGTTGTTCCTAGGCGCAGTTGTCAGTAAATGGCATCGCATTGCTCTGTCAGGCGAGGCGACGGGGATATCAACATACTGGGCTGGCATAGGGATTTGTGGTACTATATGCCGACTCCTGCGCGGGGCCCGACTGGTACGGGTTTCCAGAATACTGGGAGTACGACATGATTGCAACAGGACGGGCCACGCGGTTGGACAGTGTGGGATAACAGAAGCAATTGATGGATAGACAGAGGGCTCCCACGCGTGTTGTAGTCTGTTTCTAGGTGGTGATACTATGTAGAGCGGGAAGACGGCGGGTTACGAAGTTCGCACAGCGGCCGGTCTTGGGATAAGCAGACAACGAGGACCCCTGGACTTGTCGGATTCAATCGGGCTTGCTGATTGCTGAGCTGAGAGCGTTCGCGCGCTGCTGAGCCCACCAACACGCGCACACAGCCCCGGGCAGGATGACGTTTAAGCTCGTGGGAGCGGGCAGGGGTCCCTGGGCGCTGCAGAGGCGGGGGGATGCTATGCTAGTGATTACCACCTAGGTACTTAGGCATGTACTATAGCAGATGGTCTAGAGCACTTGGAAGCTCCCTACCATGATATATATCCCCCGTATACCTACCCAGGTACTGTACACAGAAAGCCTCCAACTGCGGTCCAGCACTAACAGTTGCCACACTTTCACTGCCTGCCCAGGCATCCGCGTCCCAAAACCCAAAAACTGTCAGACTGCCTCCTGCGTACCGTTCCGTCGGACTCGGACTCCGGCACGGATAGCAATCCGTGGGGGCTCAGTGAGCCTTGTTGTCGTCGCACCGGTCTGTATACCGAGTACCTTCAGAAGGGCACATCTCTTATACGACCTCGTACATTGTACTACCCAGGTATCGATAGTAAACACCAGCGTCTTCAACGTGGGAGCCTCCCCGGTGACACTCCATGGGGTTGTGTACGATGTGGATACCCAACCCTCTGCCGGCCGTATCTACCTATTCTCGAATTGAACGAGCTGCATCACATGGGCTGGATTGGTCTAATGCCCTTGCGGCCCCATCCGAATCATCGCCCAACTTATCCTGGCCTGGTTTCTGTCACATGGCCAGCCAGCACATATGTATACAAGAGCCAGCGGGCCTCGCGCACTCAGGATACGAGCAAAGCGCCATGTCCCCATGCTCTACTCCAGCCTGCAGCTCTCTCTCGTATCTTTGGGGGGTTTATATGGCAGCCTGGGTCGACTGATGGCCAACATCCAGCATGCATATTGACATTTTTCGCCCGTAATTTGTATGCTACGCCGTGGCCTGCTCTGTGAGTGTATACAATACTCTTTCATATGCCATTCCCGAGAACAAGGCGGTCTGGCTGTCACGTCGTGGCAGTCTGGGAATCCTCAATATGACTGGTAGTTCCTGCCACCCTTTGAGATACAGGCAGGGCCCAGCACAAGTGCCAGAGGGCCCCAATTTCTTATCCTCTGTTATTCAAGCAACAACATAATTACCTAGGTAGGCATGTATAACCGGAATACGTGTGAGGGCCTGCAATTCATTGAATTATGCGGGGGGTTTTCGCTTCTGGTCTTTGCCCCGGATCTTACATCACATTGTCCTCGTCGGTCCCCTTGATTTGTCCCTCGGCTGTTGTGAGACTCATTCTTGTATGTTTTCTTTGGAGTCTTGCCGTATTGCGCTAATGCCATCCGATATTGCATGTGGTGTGAGAATACTCACTACGTGTGTCACTCTGCACCGGGGTGGCCTGAAGACAAGCAGCCTTTCAGACTTCTTCGGATATAAACCACACCCCCCCCCCAACTTCACATCGTGCCAGACCTCAGCTTCGTGGCTACAGGTAGCACCGGGTTCTAAGCAAGAACTGCGGAAGTGCCGGATCATCAGAATGGCACATATTATGCCATTATTTCCGGTTTCTCTTCCCGGCCGAGATCCAGTAAGAAGTGTTTGTGCTCGCTCGGATGTGCATCTTATGTCTCATTCCACGAAAGCAAATAACATAGGCTCAGCTGGCTTGCCTGCTTTCCCTTTTCTGTGTCCCATCAAATCTTCGAGTGCCGTGAGCTGCTCCGGTTTCCGTAGGTCGACTCGTGAGCGATTTTGGTGGCGTCCAGGTGAACGAGCAGACACATCAAGCCCTATGTTCCTCCGGGAATAGAGTGACTGATTTCGCTCCCCAAACTATGGCATAGGCCGGTGGAGTCTACTTGTTGTGCCTTAACGGCGCATAGTCGTTCGCTCAGAGGAAATTCTTCTTCCGACTTGTGCGGGTGTACGAGTTTAGGTGCCACTCAACATCGCCGTTCTTGTTTTCGAGAGAACCGCCACGGATCTCGAAGGGTCTGAGGCTCATACGAGGCCCTACTTCACTGAGTTCGCAGGAATCATAAGATGTTCTGACAAACACATGATGCCTGACCTCTATGATGTCGTCCACGTTCTTGAAGGTAACAACCCTGCCGCTCTTTGGCCTGCTTTCAGAAGCTGGCAGAGGGGGGAAAAGGTGCTTGAGAACCTTAACCACTCGTCGACCGATCGGCGTGGTGAAGCCCTAGAACAGTTCCATGTCAGCGACCATCTTCATACATCAAAATACCCCGCCACGGCCCGGTGCAAAACATGGATTCCAGTGGCTCACCTCGAATATGAGGTGCGGATAGCTTTCGGAAACAGTACCCCGGAGACTGTTCGGGATATCTTGTCTCAGGACAACATTGTGCAGAGAGAATGAGACGGTTGGTCCATGCGGCAGGTGGGATACCGTCATGGCAGTCGGTGTACCACGGTGCTCATGCAGCAGGACCACATCGGACAAGCCTCGGCTGTTGCAAGAGCGGACCAGCTCAGGGAGAATAGTGTTGCCTCGATTTAGACGGATTGCCGTAGGCATCAGCAGGCGGATCTCCTTGGAGAAGGCGGCCAGCCGACTTGAGGGGGATCGGGAGGTGGTCACCAAGACTCGAGGGTCGACGATTCCGGAAAGCGCCGCATCTATTTCAAATGTCAGCATGGGAAGAGCTTGTATCTTGGAGGGCGGGTATCATGGACATACACTCGTCGTCGAGGTCCAGCTGCTCCTTATGGTCAGGGCGTGCCTCATCGTATTGGAAGTCCTTCCTCAGTTGCTCATCGTTGGCGATGGATCGGTCCAAAGGCTTTCCGGTCGCCAGGCTCTCCCTGAGCTTAGCCCGTTTCTCGCTGATCTCGGCGTCTCGCAGCAGGAGTGCCCTGCGATAGAGGTAGTCCCTCCGTTGTCGGTTTTGTCTTCGCTACCCAGAAACAAGTGTCAATTGTCTATTCCTTCTCCTCATGCATTAGAAGCATATACGTACAATCATAGCGGCTGGTGCCTGTGATCCTTTGTGAATATCAGCCCCGAATATTGAAGACAGGGTGAAGTCGACAGTCGAAAGACCAGCAGTTGGCAGGACGGAGGTTGACAGCGCAGAGGTCGGCAGGGGCAAAGCCGACGGGATATGGAGTTGGCAGGGTGAAGTCGGTAGGAAGAAGTCAGGGAGAGATTTTGTTCATCTGTGAGTATTAGTTTTCGGGTGTCCGTCCAAAAGCCCAGAGTCGATGTCGATGATAAGAATTAAATTTCCTTATCGTAACTTCGCGTACTGCTGCTTCTGCTAGCCACCCTTGTCGCCCCGCCATTCGTCCCTACACTACACTACACTACACTACACTAGCGTGGCGGGAAACTTGTCACTGGGAAAATGCATGGCCGCCCGAACCTGGGCTTGGGAATTTCGCTGCGATCCACCAACCACTGTGACATTCCCAAGAACAACACAACGCCACTCGCGATCGTCAGCTCGGGGGAGTCTAGTATTTCGGGGGAAGTTAGGATGTGATAACCATTCCAAGTTGTTCCTACCAGTTTCATACCCGTTCAAGCCGCGGCTGTGCATATCTCCGTTTTAGCTGCTGGAAAGGTGAGAGAGTCTGCTGCCGCCTTGGTTCCCATCCTGCTCCCCTCCCTCGGCACTTTCTGGCCGGCGCACCATATTCAGTCACCGCCCACCCTCCAATACGCGGGCCACTCGTACCCGATTTTGAAGGCTGACTCGAGCTTCAGCGCCTCCTCTAGCGACAAACAACCTTTGCGACACAGAAGCGTGTCGACTCAGCATGGACGCTACTTTCAACCATGTTGGCAACCACCTGATCTCCGACTCCGCCGAAGCCATCAAGGCTGGTGGCTCTGATGAGCTATCCAACCTCGATCACGATGAGAGCCTACTATACAACAAGGGCGGTGGGCGCAGAGGGATCGGGAACGGTCGCCGGCGAACCGATGACGACGATGGCGAAAACGAGACAATAGGCGACGACGATGATGACGAGAGCCTCGCCAGTGTCGCCGTCGGCGCCATGAAGGGTGTGAGCCTCAACGAGCCCGAGGAAGAAAAGGAGCTTCCCGCGCACGCCTGCGCATACTGCGGGATCCACTCGCCTTCCTCAGTGGTCAAGTGTCTGTCATGCAACAAGTGGTTCTGCAGCGGCCGCGGAACTGCCAACACCTCCCACATCGTGAATCATCTGGTCCGCGCGCGGCACAAGGAAGTCCAGCTGCACCCGCAGTCGCCTATGCAGGATACAATCCTGGAATGCTACAATTGTGGAACTCGCAACGTCTTCTTGCTTGGCTTCATACCAGCCAAGTCTGATACCGTGGTCGTCCTGCTCTGCCGCCAGCCATGTGCCGCCAGCACTTCGTCCAAGGACATGAGCTGGGATGTCTCCCGGTGGCAGCCACTCATCGAGAACCGTTCTTTCCTAGACTGGCTGGTTCATCCGCCCTCCGACGCCGAACAGCTCCGTGCCCGGCAGCTTACACCCCCCACAATTGCGAAGCTCGAGGAGATGTGGAAGGAGGATACCAATGCTACTGTTGCTGATCTGGAGAAGGCCGCCAATGCTGACGATGACCCACACCCTGTACTCCTCAGGTACGACGATCCTTATCATTACCAGAATATTTTCGGTCCTCTGGTCAAGATGGAGTCCGACTTCGACAAGAAGCTCAAGGAGGCACAATCCGAGGACGGGCTGGTTGTGAGCTGGACAATGGGATTGAACAACAAACACATGGCCAGTTTCGTTCTGCCGAAGATGGAGTCGGGCGACGTCAAGCTCGCGGTCGGAGACGAGATGCGCCTCAAGTACAAGGGAGAGCTTCGGCCGCCGTGGGAGGGCGTGGGCTATGTCATCAAGATCCCCAACAACCAGAACGACGAGGTCATCTTGGAACTGCGCAAGACCGGAAGCGACAAGTCTGTCCCGACTGACTGCACCCACAACTTCTCCGCCGAGTACGTCTGGAAGGCTACATCGTACGACCGCATGCAGCTCGCCATGAAGACATTCGCTCTGGACGAGAAGAGTGTTTCCGGCTTCCTGTTCCACAAATTGCTTGGCCATGAGGTTCAAGTCGCGCCGACGAGGCCGCAGATACCCAGGAAGTTCACTGCGCCACAATTGCCAGACTTGAACAACAGCCAGATCAACGCTATCAAGGCCGTTCTTTCGCAGCCGCTCAGTCTGATCCAAGGCCCTCCTGGCACTGGAAAGACCGTCACCTCGGCCACCATCATCTACCACTTGGCGAAGATGAACAGCGGTCAGGTGCTTGTCTGTGCTCCCTCCAATGTCGCCGTCGACCAGCTCTGTGAGCGCATCCACCGCACCGGCCTCAAAGTCGTACGATTGACAGCCAAGTCTCGCGAAGATGTCGAGTCCTCGGTCAAATTCCTTGCACTTCATGAGCAAGTGCGGTCGCTTGCATCTGACATGGGCTCGGAGCTGGGCAAGCTCACCACGTTGAAGAATGAGTACGGAGAACTGGCCAGTCACGATGAGAAGAAGTTCAAGCAGCTCACTAAGGCCGCCGAAAAGGAGATCCTCAGCCACGCTGATGTTGTGTGCTGCACCTGCGTTGGAGCTGGCGATCCCCGGCTTGCAAAGATGCAGTTCCGAAGTGTCCTTATCGACGAGTCTACGCAGTCGGCGGAACCTGAATGCATGATTCCCCTTGTCTTGGGCTGCAAGCAGATTGTGCTGGTTGGTGACCACAAGCAGCTCGGACCGGTAATCATGAACAAGAAGGCTGCCAAGGCTGGGCTCAACCAGTCTCTCTTTGAGCGTCTGGTGAAGCTCAACCACGTTCCAATCCGTCTCAACGTTCAATACCGCATGCACCCATGTCTGTCTGAGTTTCCTTCGAACATGTTCTACGAGGGTTCTCTTCAAAATGGCGTGACTATTCAGGAGCGGCTCCGCAAGGACGTGGATTTCCCCTGGCCTGTTGCCGAGACCCCCATGATGTTCTGGTCCAACTTGGGCAATGAGGAGATTTCTGCGTCGGGTACTTCCTACCTCAATCGGACCGAAGCCTCGAATGTTGAGAAGGTTGTGACTCGATTCCTCAAGGCCGGTGTCAAGCCAGTCGACATTGGTGTTATCACCCCGTACGAAGGCCAGAGGAGTTATGTTGTTAGCACCCTGCAGAACACCGGAACCTTCAAGAAAGAGAGCTACAAGGAGGTAGAGGTTGCTTCGGTCGATGCCTTCCAGGGCCGTGAGAAGGACTTCATCGTTCTCTCCTGCGTTCGCTCCAACGACACCCAAGGCATCGGTTTCCTCTCTGACCCGCGGCGGCTCAACGTCGCCCTAACCCGTGCGAAGTACGGCCTGGTCATTATCGGAAATCCCAAGGTATTGTCCAAGCATGAGCTCTGGCACCACCTGCTGGTGCACTTCAAGGATCGCAAGTGCCTTGTTGAGGGACCTCTCACCAACTTGCAGACATCCTTGCTGCAGTTTGGTCGGCCCAAGACGGCCTACCGCCCGCAGCGTTTCGGCCCCGTTGGTCAGCCAGCAGCAGGCTACCAAAATGGTCGTTACGGTGGCATGAACGGTTCGACTCGTGACTTTGACTCCGCGTCCATGATGTCGTTCATCCCCGACGACGTCTCCTCCATCCACGGCTCTGCGCTCGGTGGTGCCGGCCTGAACTCGGCCTACCCTCACATGTTCTCCAGTTTCAGCCCCGATCAGTGGCCAGGCCTTCCGGGCGTGGCTCCGCCAGGTCGGTCGAATGGCAAGAGCCGAGGTCGAGCCACTGAGAGCGTTGCCGGCGAGAGCGTTGCCAACTCGGAGTACACCGATGCCAGTGCCAGCGTTATTGGCGGCAAGGGTATCGGTCAGGGCGGTGCTAGTCTCGGGGCCGGTCTGCATGATGCTATCGGTGCCTCTCGCCCTACCTCGTACAGCCAGAGCGACCGCCTGAGGCAGTATGTGGAGGGCATGGGCGGCAGCCGCCTGGGGCCGATCAATGGCTTCGGACGCCGTGATGATGACGAGAAGAGCATCAGCACAGCCTTTCACAGCCAGCTGGGCGGAACGGGATTCGACGGGATTTGATCAGGGACAGGGAAATGCAGGTTTACAATATGACTGCAGTTGATTTGCCACCAGGGAACATCAGCAACGGCATTCTCCTGCCTAGAAGCAAGCATCCGCTCAGCCTCTGCCGCCGGAAACTTTTACAAGGCACCCGTGCGGGATCAGACCTGACCTCGTGCCGAATCAGCTAGGAACAAGCTGTTGGCCAGGCAACAACTACAGGTCCTTTCGGGCCGCTGCTCTGCCTGGTCTCGGCTGCCAGTTTACCAATACCCTCGGCCTTGATCGTCGGTAGAGCATTCAGCTCGAAGCAGCATACCTCGACACGGACAAGCCTAGCAAGCCCGTTCATGGTGTGAGCGAGACGGCAGGTATCAGGATGAACGGGGATGCCAGGGATCAGATACGTCTTGCCAGAAGGCCCGTGCCTGAGCAACCCAGTTCTGGACCGAGAAGGATCAAATGAGCCGAAGCATTGCAGTCAAAGCTATCATGGTCTGATCGATATCAGCAAACCGCCGGCCCAGCCGGTTGAAGCAAGGCGCGTTGTAGGGCCATGGCGTGCTGGCAAGCTCAGCTGTCATTCTCCGGTGGCCGCTCTAGGGTCGAGTTTTTTGTTATGGAATTGTGCCTCATCTGGAGGAAACGAAGCAACGAAAAGAGGAGAGGGGGACCAGGACATATAGTGGTCCATGTCATTCTTTTATGTAGTCACTCATTCAATCAGTCAGTCAGTCAGTCAGTCAGTCAGTCAGTCAGTCAGTCAAGTCACTCATTCCGAAGCCTGCTGGTGAGCAGCTCTTGGTCCTTTGGGCACACACACCCCTAGCCGCAAACTAAAGCGGCTGCGTCGTGCAGTGGCATATTCGGCAATCCACAGCCGTCCCCGCTTGTAAAGTGAGTGTTGAAGCGTCTAGTGAACTATCATGTCACAGCCGTGAGTAGAATCTCCGAGAAGTGACATGCCATATTATACCGTAATCTAGTTGTGGACTTCGTTATGACCCGTACATATTCGGCGATATATGCTGCCCCAGTTCAGTGGGAAGAAGGTGCAGACCAGGTGTTGCACAATAACCAAGCACATGGCCTCGTTCGTCACTTAGTAATTCTATGGGACCTCTGTACCCCCGTCAGCTCCGTATGGCACCATGGGTCCACAATTTGCTGGTCCAGACTCGGAGCGCAGCAGTCGATGGGGTCACAATGGATACATACCAGACCCCCGAAAACGCGATTGGAAATGGATCGCCGAAAGCGAAACACAGCCCAGAATCCAGATGCTCTTGAAACATGGCTCTCGCTTTCCAGCTACCAATGGTGGCGAGAAGCGTCCAAGCAGGTTGGAGCGTCGCATCCACGAGCGAAATTGAGGTTTGGCGCCCGGGCGACCGAAATCCTGGAATGGACCCTCGCACTGGATGGAGGTCCTGGACAAGCGAACGCCTGTCGTGGTCTTGGACTCTTGGTGCAGTGCCGACGCATCGGTACATAAAGAGCACGGGGGGAGGCGAAGACATGCTGTAACCTCCCGGTCTGGGCTACGCTTTGAAAGGTTTCCACGTTCGAGACTCCTCACCTCATCTCCTCTGCTTCTAATTTTGACTTCCGCTGAGCTCTCGTGAACCTCACATCTGTCGACGTCACTGACCAAGCCACACCGCACGTGCCCTTTGAATTACGATTTACGGGCAGCCCATCTCCGGACCAGAGCCCCAAAAACCCATCAAGCCTCGGCCAGCATCTCCCGGAGCTTAAATAGCCTGCTGGACATATATCAGTCTATCTACGTCACATATCTAGCCACACACCATATATACCCATAAACACGATTGGTTATTCTCCAACGGCCTATCTGAGACAGTCACACCTGAATTACACTCTTCCAATGGTTGCCTCAACCCCCCCCGCGGCGGACACGGCCGCAGAAACCAAGCAGAACCTCGAGCTTCCCGCACAATCATCACCAGATCATGCAGAGGAGAAGAACCGGGCGGCAGACGAGACCTCGACGCAGACTCCGATTTCAACGACGACGACGACGACGACGACGACGACAACAATAGCAGATACAGCAGATACAGCGAAGACAGCCCCCTCGGACAAGGCCCTTGAGGCGGGGCCCGCAGCCAACGAGAAGACTGCGCCGGAGAGCGGCAGCACGTCAAATGCGCGGGAGGCTGAGATCGCCGCATCCGCAGCAGCACTGTCCGGCGCAGAGAAGAAGGAGACTGGGACCTCGCCGCGGACCAGCGTCCAGACCGACCTCGACGAGGATGTGTACCAGGCAGACTTCCAGGGCGAGGTCGTGACCAACGACGAGCTGCCGTCGGCCGAGACGATGCGCAGGATCGAGAACTACATCGTGCTTGACAGGCACGGCAAGACCCACACCTTTAAGAGTCTGTACACGGGGAGGAGCGTGGCGAGGAGGGTGCTAGTTATATTCGTGCGGCACTTTTTCTGTGGTGTGAGTGGCCCCCAACCTCCTCTGGGAGGAGCAATCAGCCCATTGGGAGCGTACAAGGGGAGGTCTGTTCTGGATGGACGAAGGCTGACCTGTGCGCGCGCACATGTACACAGAACTGCCAGGAGTATCTCCGCAGCCTCTCGGCGTCCATCACGGCCGAGTCGCTGCTGCAGCTGCCGATCCCGACCTTCATCGCCGTGGTGGGCTGCGGCGACCCCGCGCTGATCGACATGTACGCGTCGGAGACGGCGTGCCCGTTCCCCATCTACGCGGACCCGACGCGCAAGCTGTACCAGGAGCTGGGCATGATCAAGACGCTGGCGTTGGGCACGCGGCCCGCCTACATGAACAAGAGCATCCTCAGGTCGTCGCTGGACAGCATCGTCCAGGGCGTCAGGCAGATCAAGAAGGGGCTGGTGCTCAAGGCCGGCGACCAGCGCCAGATCGGCGGCGAGTTCCTGTTCGAGCCCGTGGACATCAAGAGCCCAGAGGTCGAGAGCCCGTCACACGAGTTCGACCGGAGGCTCAGGGCGGACGACATCAAGGGTAGCAACGGCAACAGCACCGACAACAAGGAGGCGGCGGCAGCCAAGACAGAGGAGGATCGCCTCGCTGAGGCGGAGAAGAGGAGCCGGGCGACGAGCGTGGTGACAGATAATGACAATGACGAGGAGGAAGAGCCCAGCCTGGTCGAGGAGAAGAAGGTGACGTGGTGCCACCGCATGCGGACGACGAGGGACCACGCCGAGATCCCCGAGCTGATGGAGGTGTTGGGCCTGACCGCCGTCCTGGGGCATGGAAAGCCCATCAAGGACCAGAAGAGGTGGTCAAAGGCCCTAGAGTCGAGGAAAGGTACAGGCTTGAGCCTGGCGAGCAGGATGAGTACGATGAGCCAGCACAAGGTTGACGATGGGATATAGTGGGTGGCGTCGTGGACTCTAATCTCGAGTGGGGATGACGGTATGTGTGTGTCGCTCAACAGCGACTGTGACTTTGGTTGTCCATAACGGCACATGCGAACATATCTTTTCCAAATGATACCTTGTCAATACAAACGGCCCTGGTGCCTGGAGATATCTGGCTGCAATCAATCAACAGCGTGGATATCGGGTGACGAGACACGGAACAACAAGCTGGACCTGGAGCAGCAAAGTCGGGTAGGTCCTCCAGCTACTCACCTGAGGGCAGTCCAGGCAATAAGCTAGGCGAACTCTGACTGGACTAAAGGCTGGCTATAGGGGGTCGCCTGAGATGAAGCCGTCTCAAAGTTTGGCACAGCAGACCCGCCTCGTAGCGATCACTTGGTGGAAACAAGTTCTGGAGCAACAACCCCCTTCTGAGGTCTCCAGTCTCCCTAAAGATGACCACCAGATGTTCAGATGGATGGGCTGGCCATGTTCGACTGGCACAACATTCGTCACTGCCACAGATTCCGCCATTCACTTGCCTTGATCCCAACTACCGAGCCTCGGGCTGCAGGCTACTTCAATAACCCAGTTGCCCTCGAACCCCAGCATCCCCTGGCTCAAGTGCCATGGCGTCTGACTAGAAAACCCAATTCCATCTAACAATCGTCCGGTAAAGTCGGGTTGTCTCCACAGTACGCTCGATGTGGAAACTTCCGACCTAAGCACATTGGCACTGCTTGTAAATGGTTCATGGATGTTTTTTTTTTTTTTGTAACCATCACGTTGGCCTGTGTACGAGGGCTGCGAGGCCGGAGATTCAAAAGAAAGAGAGAAAGGAAGAAAGAAGGAAAGAAAGAAAAAGAAGAAGAAAACCCCCCAACCCCCCAACCCCCCCGGGCGTATTCCAGTAACCCGCCGTGGGACAACAATAGCGTACTGCAACACAGCGCCAGCCCCGGGAGCACCTGACAGCTGAACTCAGACGTGGCTCGAGAAGGAGCTGGTTTTGGCCTCTCCTTACACGCGGTGGAGCGTCTTCTGGCGGTCGTGGCTGAGAGCCTGTGGGTTACCGCCACGGGTGCTGCCTCCGGCGAGGTTGTGCGACCAAGGGACTTGGAAAGCTCCTTCCAGGTGATTTTATGTCCTCCTCCTCTAGGAGCAACGCCGGTAGTTACCAGGCTCCCAAAGGGTTTATTGGGAAGAATGAACAGAATTGCTCCCCGCCCTTATCATGGAGCAACACGAACAACTTGATCTGACTTCCGCATCTTTGGTCGTCCCCGATGGCAGTCTGCCACATCACCGTGAACTCTGGCACTTACGGCGTTGGGATACGGATCGCATTCTACCTGCAGTGGTTCGGCATCATCGTCACCTCATGGACGCTCGAGGCTGACGCTCTGAACCTCCAGGTCATCAACGCCCTCACCACGGCCGCGACGTCTATCGGCCTGGTCATGAACCTGGACCACCTCCAGCCTGTCGAGATATACATCGCCCTGCTTCTCACCTGCGGCACGTTGTATTTCACAGTACCGCTCTACCTGTGGAGGTTGATGACATGCTGCCGTCCGTGGTGGGACCCGGAGAGGTGGACCAAGGTCAAAATGGGATGGATATTCCGCGTCCTGACGTACTCAATGTACGGAGCTCTACTCAGTCTACATATTTGGTTCTGGTGTACTGGTGTCCACGAGAGGCACGAGGTCGATACGATGTTGGATACAGACGCGTTGTGCGAGCAGTTTGGCTTTTTGTTCGCCCAGGTCAGGCTGGATGACCCTGGCCTGGTGACATTGAATATTATTTTCCATTTCCCCATCCTCTTGATCGGGGCCGGCATCTCTGCCCAACGCCTCGGTGTCTTCGAGGGCTGCCTTTGGGACCAAGGCCGAAAAAGGCGTAGATGGAGGTGATATGAACCACCCATCCCATCCGCCCCCAGCCTCCCCTTCTGGAGTGTGAGCTGACTGGTTCCTCCTACAGGATAACAAAGAATCGTATATTGTCCCTCCGACACTTCCAGACTATATGTGATCTCATTGTCGCGACTGCCCTTATTGTGGCCATCGAGCTGGTGATATCATGGAATAAGATCACAGGAGCGGACGACCTCGACTCTGCCGCGCAGCTCATACCTCCTGTCATCACCGGTACGCTGCTCATGCAGGGGCTTTTTGCATGGGTCGCGGGACCAGATAGTGATGGCGAAGACAGCAGCAGATGCTACTGCTCCGGAGCCACCATCAGCAACAGAAGCGGGCCCCCGAGGAGGAGGAGAGCATCTGGGAGGCGGAGGTGCCCTTGCTATTGCCATCGTCGTCGGCTGAGAGCCTCAGAACTGTCTCCAGCATTCCTCGATGCCTACACCTACATGTTCGGTCTTTCGGACTTTTCTATGCGATCACCTCGGGCGTCTTTCGAAGGCTACGCTGGTCCATATGCTTCTGGATATTACGATATGGCGGCAGATTACTACGGGATGCATGAGGGTGGCTATGTCGGCGGCGAGGCACCACCCGTGGTAGGTGGCGACCTCAGCCATGCACCGCCTGAGCCTCCGCCAGTTGCGGCGGGAGCGGCGGCCCCGTCGCGTGGTGGAAGCCGGGGAGCTTCTGTCATTGATGAAGATGGTTTTATACAGCTATGAGGCTTATCTGATTTCAGTTCAGAACTCCTGGCCCGGTAAGACATCTGGTGAGATGATCTCGTGTGGGAATTACGATCAGTTCGCGTGCTGTCTACATGCCAGATCCTATTTCTACGTTGTAAGTGGAACCTCACCAAATAATACTCAAAGTCTGTATAAGCTTGCACAGAGTCATATGGGTCCGGCTGGTGTGTTTTGGGGGCTACAAGGGACAGGCGATATGTTCTCGCGTCACTGGAACTGGCTGTCTGGGGAATCAGCAGAAGTATTTGCAAGGCATGAGCTCAACTTGGTGAGCGTCCGTGGACTCCGCTAGACTATGTATGCCACCTTTGACCGGAAGCAGCTGAAAGGGGGTTCCCTCCGTCTTCAACTTGTTGCCCATACATGGCTGTGTCACCCGGCAAGAAACACCACTTTCCTTTCGGCGATCTCAAACGCAACGAATATCCGATATCCGTCGATGAACCACCCCCTTAATCTCAGCATACTACCCTGTTTTTGTTGAAGCTTTCCCAGAGACCTTTGTAATGACACAGAAGTACAATGGACCCCATTGCTTGCCCTCCTTGTGGTCCGGTACCGCGATCCTGCCGTACTTCGTCTCTTCCGTGAAGCCGTCCAGGGCCTCCTCCACAGGGCCTAGCTGCTTTTTCAGCTTCGTACCCAGGTCGAATCTGACGCCCCATGTGAGACCAAATTTCCTCTTGTCCTTCTCCACAGCGGCCAACATCTTATCAATCACCCCGTCATTCTCGCCCGTCTCGATCGAGCATGTAGAGTAAACCACCCTTCCCCCGACCTTGACGGCCTTAAGGGCGGTCATGAGCAGTTCTGCCTGCAGTTTGGCCAGCGTTTTGGATCCGCCCCTCCTCCAGCGCGCCATCTCGTCCGCGACCCGCCCGCCCGCGGCGGCCTTGACGTGCGCGTGGATGATGTGCCGCTCCGAGGAACACGGCGCGTCCAGCAGCACGCGGTCGTAGCCACCCGGCCCACACGGCAGCTGGGTCACCGCACGCGCGTCCGAGCCGTCAAGCCGCAGGACCCTGACGGCATTAGCCTCGAACAGGGTCTCCGGGAGGTACGCGCGCAGGTTCGCAGCCAGGCGCTTGTTGCGCGCGTGGTCAACCTCGTTGGAGTGCAGGCAGCCTGTCTTCGAGGGCGGCGCAGCGGCCGCGGGACCGGCGTGGAGGTGAGGGAAGATCAGCTGTGCCAGGGCGACGGACTTGCCGCCTGGCGCGGCGCAGAGGTCCAGCACGCGGTCGTTGGGCTGGACGTCGAGCATGTGGGCGCAGAGCGCGGAGGCTGCGTCCAGGTTCCAGTGCGACTGGAGGTCCTTGCCCGAGTTGGACGGCGTGGGGACAGCCTTCGGCGGAGGGAAGAGGAAGTTTTCATCCTGCCTGCTAGGTTTCTCGCCTGTATCTCCTTCCTCGGCTTCTGATTGTTCTGTTTCTCCTGATGGCCCTGATGAGATATGCTCCAAGGCCACGATGCTCGGCTTTGCCGTGGTATCCGCTGGCGACCCTGATGGGAGATCTGGAAACTGGAGCTGAAGGAGTCCACCCTCTGATCCTGCCGAGAGGATCTTGTCAACCTCAGATGACGGGGCGTACTGGTTTACCAGTGCTGCATAGCGCGTGGGCTTCGCGAGCGCAGGATAGAGTGAGTTATGCCATCTCTCCTCTCCCCAGACAGAAGCATACTGTGAATGGAATGCTGAGACTGTTGCGTCCAAATGCTTGCGGTCAGCCTTGGTCGGCATGGTACCGTCTGGAACTACCCCAGCGATGACAACGATCCAAGGCGCTCTATGAGAGGTCAGAATTGCCTTTGGACCAGATCTTTTTTCTTGTTCTTTGAGACAGCTGCTATTATGAGGCCTGGCTGGTGGACTAGGATCAATGTTAGCAACGCGAAAGCTTCTCGTGCATAGTTGGTGGCAGACCTCTGATGGTGCAGGACCTGCTAGCCGGGCCAACATGACCCCAAATACGCCTGGGTATGGCTCAGCCAGGTTGAATACTTAAATTAAAACTCTCACAAAGTCTCTAACTGGACGCCTTCTCTACCAGATCACATACTTCGCAGGCGGCGGGTTGTTAATCGCAACAAGCATGAGTTTGAAGATTGGAAGGGGGGGGCCCCAAAATCAGATGCTGATCTATTCCTAGGGTTAAACCCCGACCTGTTTGGGCCGGGGAGGAATCAAATTGTCCCATAATCGCTCCTGATCCTCGACCACAACCGGCTGATGGTCCTCCCTGTCGTCCTGCTAATAAAGGAACTCATTTGCGTCTCAGACCTTTCGCTCTCCCTTTCTGCCTCCCTTTCACCCTCCTCCTCTACCGCCTTGAGACGGCCATTTCTTTTCTCGCCCAGGGTCATCTGGGTTCCGCCCCCACCCCAGCTCCCCCTCGCCCGGAGTCTCTTGACCTTGACCTCGAACCTGTGCCTGTCGTCGGCCCGCATGACACATCCGCCCATGTAAAGGCCGTTCTTCTCAAAGTGTACGACCCTCTCGCTCATGAAAGTCCGGTTCTTGGCAGCTTCTCTGGAGCAGTGTGCCCGCGCCGCCTCATTAGCAGCCTCGGCTGAGTCTGCAACTCCATTGTCAGCTACCGCCAGCTTCGTCCCGGGTCCGGGAGTCCGCCCTGGTGATGGACGGCGCCGGTGTGAGGCTGCGTACAGTAGAAGCCAGCGCCAATCGGAGATGATAGAGACCCGCGTGAGTCTTGCCATGTGACAAAGTCCCGACGGACGACGATGTAGGCCGTGGACAGGTCGACGTGGAAGATGAAGTCCATCACCGCAAGTAACTTGTTGCAGAAGCTGCTTCCGAGGTGTGCTTGCGACGAAGGTAAGTAGTTGCACGCAGGGCGGCCAGCCTCAGTCTTAACAGCAGGTATTTCATCGAACTCTGGATTCCTGGCGAGGGTGAAGAAGAGAGACGCAAGTTTTATCCATCAAAGAATTCCTAATGTTTAGATAGCACCGGAGTGCGGACTCCTCTGCGAGACATTGCATCAAAGAAAGCACATGTGGTGGCGGAGGATACAAGGTCCCCCAAGCGCCGTTTTGAACACGGCACGATGCATCTGGATTCGCAAGCTTCGACGCGCCGTAAACACATCCCCAAAGCGGCGTGGAATTGTCGCTGTCTTGGTGTCCGAGCGGTACTCGTCACATGGTAGAGTTTCCAAGTTGCCTGAAGGTGCGGCCACGGTTGCTGGAGCATCCCGGTCCGTCTTACAATATCGCAGTGGTTGTCACGGTGCAATACCTTCACAGTGGCACACCATGTGTGCCTTCTTTCGGCATGCCGTCCTATGGGATGCTCCTCCGTGGGGCTGACCAAACTGTGGGACGCGTTCGCTCATGGATCAGCTGTCGGTTGCTCGGTGAACGCTTGAAGGTTTCCTGCTGGCTTTTGCTAGCATCAAACAGCAAACCAAAGCCTGGCATGAGGAGAGCGAATCTCTACTTGACATCGATGTAATTGAAACCGCGCATGCGTGCGGGGGCGGGGCTCCAACTGGCTGCCGGCCAAAGTTTAACGGCTCACCACAGCAACACCAGGCATTTTTCTCATGTATGTTCAATATAGCCCAAGTCCCCGCGGACAAAGAATTGATTCGCTCCTACAAATAACTACAAGTCAGAATCTCATTTCGTACTTGGTCCATGGAAGCGATTCTGCCGATCAGATGGTCCGAACTTCTCATAGTGGGCTGGAGGTTGACTAGGGGTACTAGTACTGTGGGGGCACAATTTAGAAACATGTTCACGCTGACTACCTGTTGTATCTGCTCAAGTCTGCATGGGAGGAATTGTGGTGCCATGATTTTCCAGGTCTCGTCTCAGTCGCGTCTTCTGATTGCTCTATAGATACAGACCTGAGGCTCACCAAGTGTGGTCTTGGTGCCCTATATGCTGTCACTGTTACGTAAGCAGCCGGGTGCACTGCTGGCACATCAACCCTACTGCTACCTCCTCAACACCAACGCATACGCTTCATACAAATCAATCGAACTGGCTGTATAACCACCAAATTGGTTGCCGTCCGAGTGATACGAAGCTTTCTGTGCCCTTACAGTCACACCCTACGGAGTCCTCCCTACTAGGAATTAATAGGGTAACCTGTAGGACAGGACTCAAGGCATACACCCATGGGAATAGGGATAGGACCAGCAGCAGCTCACTGCTTCAGTGCCCCGCCTGGCCCCCCGGCTTCCGGGGCCTCGTCCATCTAAAATCTCGGGCTTGTGTGATGTTGGCGGGAACGGTGGAAGGGTGTGGCCTGAAGGAGGCAGGCGGCACTCTATGAACCTTGGATGAGGTCAAGACCAGAGACTGCCCTGCCTACCCACCTGCTACACACACGTAAAATACATACTCCGTACATTGCTCTCTGGCCCAGCCGTCCTGCATGCTGTCCCATCCTGGCATACTTGTCGCTTGGCCCCCCTTGCTCGGCCATGTCAGCCCACGAAGGGTGATCCCTGTCACGCGCTCGGCACACAAAGTGGAACCTCGTAAGTTTCCTGTTTGGGCGATTTACGGATCGAAGTCGCAAGCCTCCTTCCACCCTGGCTTACATCAGAGAGAGCCGCAAGATCGGCATAGGCCAGCACCTGCTCAGTTACTATCCTATAAATCGTTCAGACACGGCACGAATTTCTCGAAGGCATTTTTAGAGTCAATTTCTGTCTCGGGTCTAAATTCGACAGATTGATAGATCTGCCCGATCTTCTTTCCCATCCTCTGCAGATTGTTCTTCCATTTTAACGTTTCACACCACCAAAGCATCCTTGACAATCACGAGAGCCTCATGATGGCTGGGTCTCCCACCGCTGTCGCAGAAGAGAAAACCCATCAAGTTTACAGCAATGGAGCCCATCACGGCAATAACAAATCCGCGCAATCTGGGCCCACCCGGAAGGCCACCATGGCTGATTACTTCCGGGTTTTCTCTTATGCCACAAAATGGGACTTCTGCGTCTACGGTGTGGCATGCTTCGCTTCTATAGCAGGCGGTGCCATGATGCCACTCAGTAAGCAGCTTTCGGATTTGCTTCCAAGACCATCAACTAGAAAACTTGGTCCCTGCCTATGAGTGTGTAAACAACTTCTTCCGACCCATGATGGCTGACTCTGAAGGCCACAGTGAACGTCGTATTTGGCCAGCTTGTCAAGCAGTTCACCGAGTACTTCCGAGATCCGACAAGAATGTCTCCAGATGCGTTTGACGCCATCTTAAATCAGCAAGCACTATACATCGTGGGGCTCTTCATTGGCCGTTGGGGCCTGAACAGCATCAACAAGTTCTGCTTCCAGATGATCGGTATCCGCCTATCCTCCGAGATCCGCCTACGGTACCTCCAGGCACTCTTCGCGCAGCCCATCCATGCCATAGATTGTATGCCCTCTGGGGGACCTGCAACTGCCATCACCGCGACATCCACAACACTGCAGATTGGGATATCAGACAGGCTAGGAACTTTCCTGCAGTTTTTAAGCACCATCATAACGTGCTTCATTGTCTCGTTTATCTGGAGCTGGGACCTTACCCTGGTAATGATGTCTCTCATCCTTTATTCACTTGTTGTCCTCGCCCTGGTTACGCCGCCCTTCCTAAGGGGCTACACCTCGGCGGCCGAAGCCGATACCCATGCCACTTCCATCGCCAGTGAGGCCCTGGGTGGGGTTCGGCTCATTGTTTCATGTGGGGCACAGTCACGCATCATGTCTGGTTACCAGAAGTGGGTAGATGAGGCTAGGAGACGTGCTCAGAAGGCAGCTCCAGCTTTGGGTCTGCAATTCGGTCTGCTCGTAAGTCCACCCGATATTGTCCTTTCCACCATGGACGCTTCCTGATAATCTGACAGGACTTCTAGTTCTTCGGCGTCTTTGGTGCTTTCGGTCTGGCATTCTGGTATGGTACTAAGCGATTCATTGATGGCGCCCTGAGCGATGCTGGAGTTGTCATTATTGTGCTTTTCAACATGACCCTCATCCTCAACTCCCTGGAACGCATTGCTACTCCTCTCGTCGCTGTTAGCAAGGCTATGATCGCCGCCTGCGAATTCTTCACCGTGATTGACATGCCAAAGTTCAAATCTGGATCGGAAAGGCTGGATGCCATGTCGCATGATATCATATTTGACAATGTCACCTTTGCGTACCCGAGTCGCCCCGACACCACGATTCTCAATGGCCTAAGCCTCTGCATTCGTTCCGGACAGAACACCGCTCTAGCCGGCCCCTCTGGGTCGGGCAAGAGCACTATCGTCGGCCTATTGGAACGGTGGTACTCCCTTGGAGACCAACACGCCAGGGCTCGTGCCGTTGAAACTTCTCACAACAAGGATACAGAGATGACGTGTGAGAATAGCCGCGTCTTCAATGGATCCAAAATGCCCGGGGAGGCCGGGCCCAAGGCTTCAGGGTCAATCATCATCGGCGGCTACAACCTGGAAGAGCTGGACACAAAGTGGTGGCGATCGCAGATAGGACTGGTACAACAAGAGCCCTTTCTCTTCAACGATACTATCTATGGAAATGTTGCCCATGGTCTGGTAGGGAGCAAATGGGAACACGAACCGGAGGAGGAGAAGCGACGGCTAGTAGAGACAGCCTGCCACGAAGCCTTCGCTCATGAGTTTATCTGTCGGTTGCCTGAGGTAAGCACAAAACTCATCGAGAAATCCGAATTAGTCCCCAACCCCCACGTATCTTAGAAGGAGGTACCGCTAACATGTGCCCCATTCTCACAGGGCTATAATACCCAAGTAGGTGATGGCGGGGCAAAGCTCTCTGGGGGGCAGAAGCAGCGCCTGGCCATTGCTAGGAGTATCATCAAGAAGCCCTCGATTATCATTCTTGACGAGGCGACCAGCGCGATCGATGCGAGGAGTGAGAGGATTGTTCAAGCCGCACTAGACAAAGTAACGCGAAACCGTACCACCATAACCATTGCTCATCGCCTCTCCACTATAAAAAGGGCCGACAACATCATCGTCCTGCAGAAAGGACGCGCCGTGGAGCAGGGTACTCATCAGGATCTGATGATCTCCCCAGTGGGTGTCTATAGCGCCCTGGTGCGTGCTCAGTCCTTAGGGCTGTCCCAGGTCCAGAGCTCCGACAATGAGGGACATGTGACCTATAAGACGGCAGATCGAGGCCATGAGGTTGAGAAGATCATTTTGGAACAGAAGCAAGATTCATCGGAGCTTCTAGTTCAGGCCGAGGATACAGAAAACTCGACACAGGCTACAAAATCGCGGAGTCTAGTACGAAGTTTCGGGACTCTACTATATAACCAGCATTCGCAGTGGCCATACTACGTGGTTATAGGTTTTTCGTCCATGGCAACCGCTGCTGGCACCCCGGTCCAAGCCTACCTATTCTCCAAAGTCATCGCAGTCTTCCTCCTTACGGGAGACGAGCTGGAGAGAGAAAGCAGCTTTTGGGGCTTGGCGTGGCTCTACCTTGCGGCCGGTGTTGGTCTTGCATACCTTGCTGTGGGCTGGGTCGGCCTCATTGTTCAGCATAACATCAGCGCCGTGTACAAAAAGCAGTACTTCTCCGACATTCTCTACCAGAAGCTCTCTTTCTTCGATCAGGATGCCAACTCTCACGGAACTCTGAGCGCGCGGGTTGGGAGCGATGCCAAGCAGCTGGAAGAGCTCCTCGGGATGAATATGGCGATGCTTCTCTCGGGCGTCTTCATAGCCCTGGGCAGCGTCATTATTGCGGTAATCTTCGCCTGGAAGCTGGGATTGATTGCCACGTTCATCACGATGCCTATCATGCTAGCTAGCGGGTACTTGAAGTTCAGACAGGAGGTTACCTATGAGCACATGAACTCGGCTGTGTTCCGGGAGTCGTCACAATTCGCCACCGAGGCCATCGGAGCCATACGGACGGTCTCTGCTCTCACCATGGAAGGATCCATCGGGAATCGGTACCGGCAACTGTTGGACAACCATGTCAAAGCAGCACTCCAAAAAAGCCGGTGGACGTCCGTGATGTATGGTTTTGCTGACAGCGTCGGCCTTGGCTGCCAGGCCTTGGTATTTTGGTATGGTGGCAAACGCCTTGTCAGTGGCGAGTACACTCTAGAGGCCTTTTTTGTCTGCTTCATGGCAATTATGCAAGGCGCAGAGTCGGCTAGCCAGTCTATCGCCGTCGCCCCGAACGCTTCACAGGCCGCAGCCGCTGCAAACCGCATACTCGACGTTCATGACTCCGCCGACACTGCCCGGCCTGGCGTTACCGAGAACTTGCGCGAGGCTGGTTCCATGGGCAGTAGCAGCGATGGAATGGAGATTGAGTTAAAGGACGTGTCCTTTAGGTATCCGACGCGAGATGCTCGCATACTCGACCATTTGAGCATCAAGATTGAGAAAGGTCAGTACGCCGCACTTGTAGGGCCTTCAGGCTGCGGGAAGACAACAGTATTGTCCCTTTTGGAGAGGTTCTACGAACTCGGGCCGAACCAAGGTTCAATATTGTTCAACGGGGACAACATCAACAACTCAAATGTTTACGACTACCGCAAGACTATCTCCCTCGTGGCCCAAGAGCCCATCATGTTCCACGGCACCATCCGTGATAACATCCTCCTCGGAATCGAGGACCCGGAGTCCATCCCCGACCAGCGGATAATGGGGGTCTGCCGTGATGCCTCCATCCACGACTTCATCATCTCCCTCCCCGAGGGCTACGACACCGAAGTCGGCGCCGGCGGAGTCTCGCTGTCGGGCGGGCAGAAGCAGCGTGTCGCCGTGGCGCGCGCGCTCATCCGCGACCCAAGGGTCCTCCTGCTGGACGAGGCGACGTCGGCGCTCGACTCCGAGTCGGAGAAGATGGTCCAGGTCGCGCTGGAGAAGGCCCGAAACGGCCGGACCATGATCGCCGTGGCGCATCGGCTGTCGACGATCCAGACGGCGGACGTCATTTTTGTGTTTGAGCAGGGGAGGGTGGTGGAGAAGGGGACGCACGAAGGGCTGATTCAGAAGGGTGATGTGTACTGGGGGATGGTAAGTAATTCTTTGCGACTTTCTTTTCCGCCTCGAAACATGCTAACTGGTGGCCACAGTGTCAAGCTCAGGCGTTGGATATGTAGATATCACGTTCGCGATCATGGAGGCGGCGGTATTGTGCACAAAGAGCCATGTGCCAAGGGCAGCTGTGTGCTCCTTACACGATACACCATGCCAAGATTGAATGGAATAGGTAGTGGTTGGGATTTCCAAAACTTTTGGTGGTATGAGCATTATGATTCCTGTGGCTTTGTCGTATACGGGGTGTATAGTACTTGGATAGCGTGCATTTAGTGATATAGAGCAACACCAACTACGACGAGAGGATAAGCAATATATATTCCAGGCTGAATTTGTCTTGAAGGCCCCTATCCATGGTACCGCAAACACCCACTTCAGTACAGCCATGAACCGCTCAAAATGAGACTGTGTCACGCATTAGAAGCTTTCCGTCGTAAGTCAAAGGCTGCCGTTCCCAGCGGACGTCATCCGACCCCGCCTGTATCTCAGCAGCCTCCTCGACCAGCCGCCAATCGCCAGTCGTCGCGTCTTTCTCCATGTAGCGGAATGTCACGCGGGCGCCGCCATCCTCAAAGACGTACTCGCGGCGCCATAGCCGCCTCCACTGCTCGAGGGGCGTGCCCTCGGCAGAGTTCGCCAACTCGACATCGCGGTTGCGCAGCGCCAGGACGTAGAGGGCGCGGGCGTCCCAAAGCCCGTCGTGGCCAGGGTAGTCCCTCAGCCTGCACAGGGCCTCGTCGCGCACCAGCGGGTCGCGGGAGAATAGTGTTATGACCAAGAGGTACAGCGACACATCGCAGTGGAAGGAGAGGTGGTGCGCGGGGGCGTCGTCTGTCTCTCTCTTGACCGCGCGCAGGGCCAGGTCCACGAGGGAGAGGTACTCGCGGAACAGCGGCGTCTGTGCTTTTAAAGATTCGAAGTCGAGGTATTTGGGTGGGTTTGAGAACACGTAGGTGGCCATGTATTGCAGGCGGAGATGGATAGCCCGTAGATATGGCCGGGACCCGACCTCGTCGGACATGATGATCTTGTTGAAGAGGGGCTCAAAGGCGGGCAATAGTGCCTCTATTAAATTGCGCGTCTCGGCACAGAATTTGAGGATTTCGGGCCTCTCCATGAGGCGGACCCAAAAGTCTTCGTTTTCGGAGACATCTGTTGTGTCAAAGACGCCTGAATTCTGAACTGCATCCACCAGCATTGCCTCCATGGCATTCTGGCGGTGCTGTGTGGCGGCCCAGTACTCTTCAAATTCATCAAGCGTCTCAAAAGCCGCGGGCACATCCTCAACAGCTGCTGAAGTACGAGGCAGCCGGCTCACGAGCTCCGTGAAAGAGCGCAGAGTCTGCTTCTGAGCCTTGAGCGCCTGCGCAAAGTTGGGCAGCGGTTGACACTGGCCTATCCGGCCGTGGAGGATGGACCTTGCCGAGGGAACTAGATGCGTGAAAACACTCGCCACTGATGCAAGGATTGGTCTCGGATCTGGCGCTAGGGCGTCCAGTCGCCCATGTTGGTCTGTGGCTATGGCGAGGAGGAGTGACAGCCCGTGGTTGACATGCTGTAAGGCGGCTTGCCGACCCCCCCGAAGCGTCTCAAAAGTGAGCAGGAGAACCGACAGTAATACGGCATCCTGAAGTGACTCGCTGCGGCTCTGTAGCTTAAGGGATTGGCAATAGTAGTCCACCCCGTCCAGGTAATGCGCCTGTGCTGGCGCTACCTCTGTTGCCGAACAGGCAGTGGGCAAGTGAGGCGTACGTGGCCTCCCCCCGCACAGTCGAGACTGCCGAAGCCATAGGGACATTGCCCCGATGGCTATGGCAGCGCGCTGGATAGTATCATTACTGCGCGCGAGCTGTGGCAGGGTAACCTCCCACAGGTCAGCCCCAGAAGCGGCAGACGCGGTGATCCATGGTCCTCGCACCAGGCTGATGAACTCGTCGAAGTACAGCCTCGCCTTTTCGTCACTAGCACCAATCGCTGTGGGGATCAGTCGGGACTCGTATAGAGATGTAGTGTCCACCGGCGACAACCGTGTCACCTCTCTTGCACCCGCCGTCGATTTGGAATTCCAGCACGTCTGCATTGTACTGGGTACCCGAGCCTTCTTGGCCGCCGTTGCAACGTAGCCCTCGCACACCCTGTTGCCATCGCGACAGTTAGAACAATGAGGCCTGGTTTCATCGCACTTGACATGGCGCCGCTTGCAGGTGACACAGCCCGTCCGCGCTCTGTGGGAGCTCGCACGTGAAGACTTCGGGCCCTGGTTGTATTCAAGGGAGGTTGTCCTAACTTCCATCTCAGGCGTCGGGCCTTTATTCGCAGGGGATCATGTCTTCCCTACTAAGACGGGTACACTCGTAGAAGAGCACGTGTTTAAGGCTCCTCGGCAGTGGTCGTCGGTTGAGTATGACGACGAGGATGTGTAAGACATTGGAAAGCTAGGTGCCGATCAACCTTGATCAGCAGCAGAGGCACGTAATGTTTTATCCCAGTGGTCTCGGAAGACTTGAGGGATGTGTCTCACCCCGTCAACCAGCATGCATCTCGTTCCGAACCAAGAAATTACGAATACCAAAACCAGGCAGAGTAAAGGACTTCAGATTGGGTTAAAAGTCTGATATTACGCAGCTCTTCACATAAGTTTCCGGCTCTCCCAAGAACCTAGGTAAGGTCGAGCGCCCAAGGAAATGACCAAGCACACAGTGTCGGGCGGAAGGCGTGTGGGATGCAGCAGCAGCAAGACATTTATTTGTGCGATAAGTCAGCTAAACTATAGCCACTTTTTGATTACGGACCTGGTACCTCATTGTCCTCGGCCTTGAGCTGTGCAAGGACGCGTCACCTACAGATATCAACAGCAAAACGAGAAGGGACAGAATGATTAGCAAATTAACCGACATCAGTCTTCACAAGCCATCCTCGGTCTCGAGCGCGCTGAGTATCGAGCCCTTCTCAGCTCGATCGGACCGACAATCTCCTTCAACGAACTCCTCAATTGGGTCACTGCCGCAATTAGGCAATTTCCTGATGTTGGCTCTCCCGTCCGTCGTCCGCCTCTGTCGTCGGCGTGTTTGAGACTTCCTCCGGAGTTGTGGCTCCGACAAGGCGATTTGTCTTTGTTCATCGACATGTTCCATCTTCTTACCGACAAAAAGCTTTGGTCTCGCAAACTTAAAGCACTCGTCTTGTAAATTGTGCCTTTCAGGCCGTTTTGGGTCAATGCTGGAGATGCTAGTGCCCGCCTCACAGGTTGCAGATTCTCCTGGGTCATTAGAAACGAGCACACGGCTCATGCTGTTGCTAGTCGCCGAAGAGCTTAAAGAACCATCTGTTGCCTGGTCAGTACGCGCCGTGGTCTCTACTGACACCGACATGGTCTCAGAACTGATGTCTGCCGAGGACGCCCCTGCTGTGGCCACACGACTTGCAGAGGCTGTGGTTGCCACGTCGCTGGTAGGATCGTACAGCCCCTCGGCAAAGTCACGGCTTTCGATTGACTCGTGGTCGATTGAAGATGTGATGAAACCATTCTGGAATTCATCGCCCGAGTAACTGCTTGTGGACGGGAGTGATGGTCGGAGGTTCCTCGCAGTATCTCTTCGCGCCTCTTCCAAGGCCGTCTCGGCGTTCTCAGAAGAGTCTCCGAAAACAAACCTTTTCCACATGTCACTCTCATCTTCTTGGACGCGCTCACTGAGCAGCTCCTTCTCTACTGCAGCACATGTCCTGTCTCTGGATTCTTCAGCCTTCCCATAGAGCGGAGACTTCGTCATCTCGCGAGATGGTGAGTCCAGCTCAATGGTCCTGTGTCCCGGCTGGTCCATTGGGAACGATGTAGCCTCACCTACCATGTCGAGCGAGGGCAGGAGCTTCGGGGAGCTGGTCACCACGAGTAAGGACTCTCCATCAGAGCTTCTAGCTGCCATGTTTGGCTCTTGGAAGTGCTCGTCGTGTCTGCCACCCTGTCTGGGGCTTTCACCCGGCTGTGAAAGGTCGGACCCAAGCCTTGAGGGGCTGTAGTCGTCCGCAAGTGAAGCGTTGCCGTCATCATCTGAGGAAGCCTCACTGCCTTGTCGGTGAGATGGGTCTGGTCGCACTGTTTTTGCGGATGGACTAGCAGGTGCGATAGGAGTTTTGCCCTCACTACTATCCTTTACTTCTCCTGCTACCAGAGAAATGGTAGCCTCTGGACTATCTGTACCATGTAGCTTCCTCGGAACTCCGAGTTGACTGATCCCTGGTGAAATCAGTCTCTCAGCAGCGTCTCCTAGGCCACGGAAAGCCCTCATTTCGTTCAAGGCAGAGGCCCGGTCAGAGCCGGCAACGAAAGCTCTCCACATGTCATTTTCGTCGGCTTTGGACGGGGGAACAAGCGTGTGCTCGACTCCAAGCTGACCCAAAGTGCTGTCCGCGTTGTCCAGGTCAACCGACTGCTGATGAAGTAATTGGACCAAGGCCGGTCGGGTCGGAACTGGATGGAACAATAATGGCGAGGTCGTCAGTAGCGGCGTCTGGCTGGCGCTACTGTGTGATCGGTAGCTTGCATCGGAAATGGGGACGCAGACTTGGTCCCGGTCTTGATGGCGATTCCACCTGTGAAGGTACTTGGGCTCTACCTCACGGTGCTCAGCCAACACTCGGACATACATCAAGACGATATTCATTCACAAGAAGGCTTACCGCGAGGTCCCGGAGACTCAAGTTGGTTCCCATTGGCCCCGAAGCTAGCGTTGGAGCTGCCTCCTAGTGCCCTCTCATAGCTTCCAACATGAACTTTGATCCGTCGAAGAGAGGTGGGAGTGAAACTATCTGCTGCACTCAGCCGGGCTGTGTCTTGTCCCTCGCGATGTGTGACACCAAGCAGTCGGCGTAGCTTCTGTTTCGAGGCTTGATGGCAAGGCTTCTTCCCGCCCCATGGGTTGTTTGGAGATGCTCGCGCCTTGGTGAACTCCATTTGGATGGGCTTCTGTACATTAGTTCCGACCCAGTCACCCTTGAGCAACAGCTTGCGTCTCTTCTGACGAATGGCTTCATCCTCAGTCTCTGGATTCGGATGGCGAATCGGCGGCGGTAACTTGGGACCATTCTCAGAAAAATAGCGACTGGACATGAGCCTGTCGTCGCTCTGGTGTTTCCTCAAGGATGCTGACTTCAAGGCCTCACGGCGGACAGAGGAAGGGGGATGCGTAGGTAGGGCAGTGAAAGAAATCGAAGGTGGACTGATCTTGACATTGGCATCAAGAAGACCGGCGCGGACTTTGGCAAAATGTTCCTTCTGGCGAAGGATGACCTCCTTGCCTCTGCGCGCACGAGAGTGCCGATTGAGGTTGCCCTCGGTCCAGTTCATAATGGGATCAGGTGCCGAGGCAGATGTCAGTGGCAAGGACTCATGCACGAGATAGGAAATCAGGCAGACGTGACAATCGAATCAGCAGGTGGTGGACAAAGGAAAAGAAGGAATGTGATGCGCCTGTCGCCAGTGTAGGAGCGAGCTAGAGTCCAAGGAAGAGGGAGTCCTAGACGAGGCATGCACGTACCTGGGGTTATCGAACCTAGGTTAGCGCTGTAAGTGCGAGATAGAAATTCCCAGCCTCGAGGAAGGGCCGCTCAATGTTGAGGTGCCTCCTCCTGAGGTTTCGCAGATGGAAAGTGGGCTTGGGTTTGGACACAGGTAGAAGCAGGTGTAAGCAACTTTGCCTACCCAAGCAGGCTCGGGCCAAGCAGGTGCTGTAAGTAGGAACGTGGCTACCTGGGTAGAGTGCCCCCCCGGGCAGCTGAACACCCCCCCCCCCCTATTGAATACTATATTATAATGAATTTGCAAACGGAAATTATGGTATTATATACTTAATTCTAAAGCTATTTAGATCATTTTAAGCTGAAATTAATGCTCAAGTTCCTCTTTATAATAGGCTGCAGTTAGAAAGCTTATAGCGGCTAATTCCTCTTCTATAGCCGGCCTAAAAGGTTGCTAGCGCTAAGAGGGGTCTAATCATTCCCTATAGCCCGTGCTAAATTAATAAACATCTCATTAGGCCATTGCTCTAATTGTTAACGTTTTTAAGGCTAAAGTTCTTAATTTACTAGCTGAAGATGTTTATTCTTATCTTTAAGTATAGTAATTTAAGCAAATATAAGGTCTATTACTTTATAAAGCTTATTACTATAGATCTAGATATTATATTATAAGGGATTATTTCTATTCTTAAGTAGGGCCCTATATAATAAAGCAGCCTCTAAGGCCTTTATTGGTATAGCAAGCATATTATAACTTTAATTACTTAGTATTTTAGTATTTTCAGCCTCTAGAACACTTAGAATAGCGCCCTAAACCTCCACTTAATTTGGCAGTCCCCCTAGAACCTTCCCTAGGTTAAAAGGTACTATTCTAATATAAGAAAAGCCTGCTTAAATGTTATTTAAGGTTATTACCTTCTTAGAAGCCTATTAATAGTAGCTAATCATTAACCGTTTGTTAATAATAATACCACCTGGGAGGAAGCTAATTTATATTAACTCTTAGCTATAGAAGCACTTTAATAGTAAGAATAGGTCCTTATTATAGGGCTAGGTAATATAGGAGGTATAAGCTAGTAAATGAAGTAAATATACCCTATTTGCTTAGGCTCAGGCCATTAAGGATTTAAAGAGATAGGTTATTAAGCTATTAAGTAGTAATAGCTACTAATTATACCTTTATAATAGCTTTATTTTAAGAAGAAAGATATCTATAAACTAATAGTAGAAGAGATTAGCTATAGACTACTTATTCTTACTAGAATTTAACCTAAAGGGGGGTAGGGGCTCTAAAATATATTGCTTTTATATATATTTATAGGCTAGAATGTATAGTAGAGTGAGGTACTAGCTATTAGTAGTAATAGCCTTAATAATACTTATCTAGTTATCTCTTTTTGCTTTTGTAATATTTGCTATTAGTATATTTATTTATTTAATAATGATTTACTTTTAAATTCAGCAGCTCCAAAAGCTAATCTTATTAATATTAATAATATAATCTAGTATAATAAACTTCTCCTTTATAATGGCTCTTAACTAGCTATAAAACTCTTCTAGCTCCTCTTTTATAGTAGATTTAATTTAGCTAGCATTAAGAGGAATACTAGGCTTTATTTGTACTTAAAGGTAATAAATAAGAAAGCAATCAATCTAGTTCTTGCCCAGCCTCTCATTATAGCTAAGGATATCTAGCAGGGCCTTTATAAAGCGGTAGATTATAGCCTTTAAGGGAGGACATTTTTAGCATTCCTCTACTAGAATCCAGTTAACAATTAACTACTTTATGACTGGTGATAGCTTTAACTAAGCTTTATTTATATGGGTTTATAAAGAATGGCTATTTTTTTAAGTGAATAATATAGATAATAGGACTCTATATTGCTTTACTACTTTACATAAAGTTATATCCTTATTATAGAAACTCTTTAGGGCAAGTTGAATACTAGATTTGCGAGATGATTCTAAATCTATTGTAATTGATCTAGTGTAGAGGAAAAATTATTTCATAAAGTTATAACTGGTTAAAGTTGGTGATGATGAGGAGGGGTTGGTGTTGATGATGTGTTCAATAGGGGGGGGTGTTCAGCTGCCCGGGGGGGCACTCTATCTACTTTAGGGTACATGCGGGGAGCTCTCGTCCCCGGCTCCAGTCGGCCGATATCGACGCCGATGTCGATCATCCGGCACGCCTCCTACCTCCTCCACATTGTCGCCACGAGTGTTTTCTTCTCGCCGCTGAGAATGCGAACAACGTGGAGGACAATCGTCTCCATCAGCCGCAGCCCAAGATCCCCGCTATCCCGCCTCGTCGAACCGATCAGGTGGTTCCAGAGAAACATGGCGTCCGCGAGCCCCTCCCTGTTGCTGAAGAAGCCCGTCAAGCTGGCGTGCATCCAGCTCGCCAGCGGCACCGAAAAGAGCGCCAACCTCGCACACGCGCGCGACAAGGTCCACGAGGCCGCCGCGATGGGCGCCAAGATCATTGTCCTTCCGGAGTGCTTCAACTCGCCCTACGGCTGCGACTACTTTCCCTCGTACGCCGAGCAGCTGCTGCCGTCGCCGCCGACCAGGGAGCAGAGCCCCAGCTACCACGCCCTGTCGGAGATGGCGAGGGAGACAGGGACCTACCTGGTCGGAGGCTCAATACCGGAGTCGGAGCAGCACGGGAACGAGGACAAGAAGCGTTACTACAACACGTCGCTGGTGTTTGGGCCGAGCGGGGACCTGCTGGCCACGCACAGGAAGGTGCACCTGTTCGACATCGATATCCCCGGTAAGATCAAGTTTAAGGAGTCTGACGTCCTTACCGCCGGGGACAAGCTCACCATCGTCGACCTTCCCGAGTACGGCAAGATCGCCGTGGCGATCTGCTACGACATACGGTTCCCCGAGCTCGGGATAATAGCCGCTCGCAAGGGGTGCTTTGCGCTCATATACCCCGGCGCCTTCAACCTCGCCACGGGTCCGCTGCACTGGAGTCTGCAGGGCCAGGCCAGGGCAATGGATAACCAGGTCTACGTCGCCCTGTGCTCGCCGGCCCGTGACATGAGCGCGACGTACCACGCGTGGGGCCACAGCCTCGTCGTCGACCCCATGGCGCAGGTGCTGGTTGAGGCAGAGGAGAAGGAGACAATAGTAACTGCAGATCTGAGCGGCGAGAAGATCGAGGAGACAAGGAGGGGGATCCCGCTGAGAAATCAGAGGCGCTTTGACGTATACCCCGACATAAGTGAGGGCAAAATACAATTTGGCGACAAGGGCCAGAGTTAGGTCGGCCAAAGATTTGCGGCTGCCGAGATTTGGACCAGAAGGGTACATATCAAACTATTCGCAAGCCTTAAATGCTTGCCTTCCCAGTCCATCTAAGGATCTGTTCGTGGTGTGATCGACACTTTTTGTGATCCAGTCCAATCGTCATCACGGCTCGGTATGGGTCTAACCCTTTTAGATCCATTCCCCCCATCGCGAGCAGTCACCGGCCGGCCTACCTCACGATATGAGGAGACGCCTGGTCAATGCTACCACTTATTGCAGGGCCTTGGCAGCAAATGTGGGCAGAACGAAGGAGGCCTTGTGGATCTCCGAGTTGTAGTATCTGCACAACTTCTCCTCCTCCTCGGGAGTCCAGGAGCGAACTGGCACCTTCACATTGCGGTTGGGATCCTTGCAGCAGACCATGAAGCCAATCTGGCCCGAGGGATAGGTCGGGATGGTGGTGTAGGCGTACTCGGCAACAGGGAAGATCTCCTTGCAGTCCTTCTTCAGGTTGGTGATAAGAGGCAGGTGGAGCCATTGGTTCTCAGCTATGATGACAAGTCAGCCTTTAGAAGGGGGGGGGGAGGACTGCGCAAGCTGACAATAAGAAGGAGTAGCTGGCCGTTTGGGGAGGGGAGGGGAGAGAAGACCAGGGGAGGGGGAAGTTGAGGCATCGTCTTCTTTATGAGCAATATCAAACGCATTGGAGGCTCCAAGCGAAATGGTTGCGAAGGACCAGGCACGCTGTTCGCATGCGTGAGCATCTTTCTAGGGTCGAAGGTTAAAGGAAACGTACAACCTTGCGTAGTGATGACGCCGCCATCCCGCAGGGCATCATGAAGCAGCTGGAAGTAAGGCTTCTTGAACAGGCTCTCAGCAGGGCCCTCTGGGTCAGAAGAGTCGGTGATGATGACGTCGAAGCTGTTCTTGTAGTCATCCAGAAACTTGAAGCCGTCGCCGACGTGGACCTTGACCTTGGGGTGGTTGTAACCCGCAGCCATGCCGGGGAGGTACTGCTTGGAGAGGCGAATGACGGCCTGGAGGTTCTGTTAGCGGGCATGCGTGCTAGGGGGGCCGGGGGATACGTTGTGGGGCTGCTATTAACCTCGTCGATGTCACATAGGACTGCCTCCTCGATGCCCTCGTGCTTGACGACTTCACGGAGAACACCTCCGTCACCACCACCAATGACAAGAACCCTCTTGGGGTCAGGGTGGGAGTTCATGGCGAGGTGGGTGATCATCTCCTGGTACGAGAACTCATCCCGCTCGGTGCACTGGATGACATTGTCCAGGACCAGGACGGTACCGTAGTCGGTAGACTCGAAGATCAGGACGTCCTGGTACTTGCTCTTCTCGTGATGCAGAACCTGCTTGACCTTCAGGGTCATGGCTTGGCCTGTTTTGCATTTCTGTCAGAACGCCACCCTTTCCCTCTGTAGTAGCAGGAGGTCGTCTTGACTTACCGGGCCACATGTCTGAGATCTCGCGGAACCATCCATCTAAGACAAATAATTCGTTAGCCACATGCCAGAACGGGTCGCGGGGTACCGGCCGTCACTCTGGGCAGGGGAGATGTGCGGTCGTCGCTAGCACCACCTCATATTGTGGTGCCTCACGCGCCACTGTCGCTCAAATTGCTTGTTGCAGAAGCATGCCACTTTTGTATCACCACGCATTTGACATGCGCCCCGTTGGGCTGAGGCACGAGGGAAATGACAGAGAGGCAAGGAGAGGGAACAGTCAATATGTTGACCCGATCCACGGCAATCTCTCTCTGTATTGTGTCTCATAAAACGAGCTGACTGGTGTAGAAAGGGCCCCTTTGGTTCAAGAACGCAACATTGGAGATGTGTCCATGGTGGGGTCAAGAGGGAGAGGGGAGGGGCAGAGGAGCAGATAAGACAATTAATGTACCTTGGATGGTCTGATGGGTGATTTCAGTCATCTTTGCGGGGAATGAGTTGTGGACAAGGCGCTGAAATTTTGCAGAGGGAGATAGCGATGCTGTAAAAGGCGAGGGTTTGGCTGAGCGTGTCGAAGAGTATCGATAGAATATTAAGCAATCTTTCACGAAGCTGGTTCGTGGAGAGAAGTTGCGGAGAAATCTCAGGCTGCAATATCTCGGTTGGGCGACGAAAATTTTTCCCATAGCAAACAAAAACCTACCAGCCTGCAAGCTCAACATACCGATGTCGTCCAAGTAACCGGCATCTTCCCCCTAGAATAGATGCAAAGGCTGAAATATGCCGTGTCTCAAGACATTGGCGCATTCAGCAATATGTAATAAACCTCATCCGCCCCGCCAGGCTTTCCACCTGCTTCCGCATCGGCTGATCGGTTGCACAGAGCGCGTTGCTGGCCTACTGGACGTCATAACCAACCAGTTCTGCCGCGGCTCGCCGCCCTACATGCCCAGTAACCAAGCAAGTTGGGCATAATATAGTCGTCCTCCAGCAACGCGACGCAAGATGACAAGGGAGGACCAGTCTCAGTTTGCGCGATGCAGTATTTCGATATAAGCTGTGTCAGTTCATAAGATTACTTTTGGCCGTTCACTGCATATTATAGAGGCGACTTCCGATCCCCCCGGGTGATCCCACAAAAGGCGAAAATGCGCTTTGGCCCAGAGGCAGCTTACGCCATGAATAGCATCCTTCTGTAAATATTGTGAGACATGGAGATGCCTCTTCTCTATCTGGCGCTGTTCTCGCACCCTCCTTACCGAGTTCGAGCAACGCCATCCCAGGAGGCGACGGCGAACAACTGGGACTCGTCCGGCGACGCGATGGCGTCTCCACGACGCACAGGCTTCAAAGAACTGTGAACCATGGCCCATCGGCATTCCAACATGACCAAGTGCTCCTACTGAGGATTACTGACACGAAACTTCTCTGCCGTTGATTCGTAGCGTAGGCACATGCGTTCAGGATTCGAAATGCCTGGGATGCGTGCCCTGCCGGTGGTCTCGGACTGCGTCAAACGGTGGGACATCATTGACGATTGTGGCGTCTCCTGAACAATAGCTCCCATGGGCAGGCTCTTGTGTATCCACCCTCCTGGCAATCATTGCGCGGTTTATTAGAGCCAGCTGCAGTTAGAAGGATAGGCACGATAACCCGCTAGAGTTTCGGCACAGTTGTCCCTTGTGTCTGTTACCACCGGGACAATGGTGGAAGATGGCTCGCCTAGTATGAGGCACGCAGCTGAGATGTTTCCCAGTTCTCCCCGCATAATGCCACCTACACTAAAGGTGTTGGGTTGTCGTAATCGAGTCCAGCGTCACCCGAACGACGAAGTTACTCCACCGTACGACACGTGATACCAGGTGTTCTGCACTGGACTGTTGTTAAAGTGCTGACGGCGTAATTGGCGCTCAGCCTTGTGCTTCCGTTTCCGGAAGACACGCCCGAGCTATAAATTCTCGTTAGCTGAAAGGGGTGGCCACGAGGGAGCGAGGCAGCATACCCCATAGATTGCGAGTTCGTCGGGTCGGGGGAACCAGGCGGCCAAGAGAACGTGCCGATCGGGAGGCGATGTGACGCCCCAATTCCATTCCGGGACCTACACTACAAGCGTGCGTGCTGTGGACGGGGCGACTAGAGCGTTCGCAGCCATGTTGTCGGCTAGGGACTTTGTGTGCCACCCGGGTGGTCACAGCGGCTGGACGTCGATTCGGTAGCGAGTCGCGGTTGCTGACGACGTGGGGAGCCCCAACCGACGGGAACGAACAAAGAACAAATAAATGCGCACAGTCAGCCACCTGGAGCGTACCGCGAGGCCTAATCCATCCAGGCCACAAAGACGCGACCTCGAGCCCGACTGCCCTAGTCACCAGTCCATGAGCAAAAACTAAGCTTCCCCCGGTGCTAAATCAGGGAGGTGGAGGCGGAATGTTACCCCGCCGACCACGCCCCCCGGAAGTCATCGGTTGAGATCGACTCGGCATCGTCCTTCTTGAGCGGTCTTTGAGAGCCTCAAACCGACAGCAGGCCAATTACCGGTATCCTGTGCCGTGCGAGAAGGAGACGTCGGGCGAGAAGCTGGATGCTGAGAAGGGACTGGGATGTGGCCGTTGGGGTCTTCTAGGCACGCGGTGGAATGCATCGTCAAGGAACCATGCAACGGGACCTGTGCTGGCTGCTTTTGGGTTGCCACGAGCCAACGTGCCAACGTGCCCGGGTGATCTCGCAAGGAGGTTTCAGGAGCCAGCCATTGACTAATCAAGTCTCTTCATTTATTGCGGACCCTGTCCCTGTCCACGCCGGGCCACTGCGGTACGGCCTCGTACCGAGTACATTGCAATGACAGGATCCCCACTGTCAGGCTATTTCGGTTGCCTCAAAAGAATTGGTACCGTTGAGAGTTGAGTAAGTGGATGCCAGATCCCAGTGGCTGGTAGTTAGGCTGTGTAGTTTTCCTTTTTCTTTCCTTTTTTTTTTTTTTACTTTCGCCGTTGTAATTTCATGAGGCAGACGGCAAGGAAATATGGGGCCAAGTGAGGAAAAGGCAGGGAGGGTAGTTATGGTTCCTTTGCATTACACAGGTTGTTTTGGGCGATTCTGTAACGTGAGATGCAGGCCTGGCAGCCTGTGGATGGATGCCCTGCTGGCTAAGCAATAAGCCGAGTGTGGCTGGTCCAGACACAGGGTTGCGACGAGATTTATCACGATGGCAGAGCAGTGTCTGCCTGTCTTTGTCTTCCCGGCATCCTGACCTTTGCACACTGGAAGGCCCCAGCTCCTGGGCCAAGGCTTTCCCGAGCGCCTGTCAAACGTCACTGATAATCAGTCGGGCAGGTGCCGGCAATCTTACGCCACGACAGATCTGGAGATGGGACGCTCAGACGATCAAGTCCTTCCAAGGACATCCCGTCCAGCGCGCGAAGCTTTCTGCACACCACACTGATAAAGAGCACGAAACACCCAAGCTCCGAGTTTGGAGAGCCCGGTTTTAGGGCGCGCTCTAGAGGAGGTGCGACGCCGGGTTCATGGTTTAGCCAGCATTCTTTCTCGGATGCCGCCGTCAGAGTGGGCGTCATACGGCGAATATATGTGAAGATGGGCGTGGACTGGTGGGCACCGCAGGCCCTCCGGCCACCTTAGCCCTCCCCGCCCAAACGCGGACTCATATGGCCGTGATCGCCACTGCTACCAAGGTCGCGGCGACGACCGGTGAGGGAATTCCCTGAGCCACAAAAAGCAGGGAACGGCATTGGGTGACATCTCATGCCCCCGCCGTGGTGCCGTGGTAATCAGTCAAGGCGGCGTGCGAGCAGCGAGATTCGCCAGTGGGCCGTCAGCAGCGATATGTCGTGTACCCCTCCCAGGCGAGAGTGTGTGGGAGACAGGGAGGCTGGTAGGTAGGTTATGCGATGGGCAGTCAGTCTTGGTAGAGTATTTACTTAGTGAACTACGTAAGCAGGTAAGCATTGTAGGAGGTAGCAAGTAGGTCGCAGTCGGCAGGTCGCAGGTGTGTCTGAGTAGATTTATACCTCCGCCCAATGGTGGCGTAACAACGCCCGCACCCTTGCGGGGGAGTGAAAAGGGCGCGCAGACCCCAGACTGCAACCTTCATGCGTAGCGTGTGGTACCGGGCTACCGGCTTCCTCTTCGCATCCCACCAGGGCCCACCACTGCATGTCATCTCTTGTACCGGCTACTTCGCGACGCCATGGGGGGTGCGGCATGCGGGCATCGGGCATCGGGGAGGAAATGGGACGAGGGCAGACTGTGCGTGCCTCTCTTCCCCCCCCTCCTCTCTCTGTCTCTCTCCTTGCCCCCAGAGCCTGACAGCGAGATAGGCTGAGTAGGTACCGAACCAAGGCCAACGGACCGTTGCAGTGGCAAGCAGAGGGGGCAAGTAGGCTAGGTAGGGTAGGGGGCAGGAAAAGGGCGGGCTGGTTGCCGAGAAATTAGGCCTGGTCAAGAGTGGGTAAAAGATCCCTAATGAAGATCATTGGGCATTTTCCTGGTCGTACCGCGGACGGCCTGACGATACAGTCAGTATGTACATACAGCAGGTGGTAGGACTAGTCGGTCCCACCTTGCGCTCTGCTCTTGTGTACCAAGGTACTCACATAGCACTCTGTAGCTGTAGCCGAATAGCTCCGCCCAGCGCTCTAACACCTATCCCCTTTGTTGCAACCTTCTCATTTCGTCTTCATCCGCCTTCCATTCCACCTTACATAGTATCTTACTCATTACACCCTACACTACACACAGGCCTCGACTGCAACCGCATTTGCCTGCGCCGCGATCCGGGCCCCTTGTGCAGCACCAAGCCGTAGTCACCGAGGTAGCAGCATCTATCCGCCAACGTGTGGTTGCCTGTCCCCGACCCTGCCTGTTGTAACTTCCTCTCGCGAACCACACCTCGAGATCATTCCACGATCCACGGCACACATTCTCTTCTATTTCTCGCTCCCCCCTCTCTCCTTCACACACCACATACGCGCACTCTCTTTTTACGGCCCTGGATATCTTCCCCGGGACAGCAGAACAGCCTACAGACACTAGACAACCCTCATCGACCGGGCGGCCGTCGATGCTGATAAATCAAGTTCCCTATGCTGTTCCGTCGCAGCTCCTGATTCGTGTGCGGGCCTAAATCAGAACGAGGTCACTTTCCGCTGCTATCTAAGCTTGGACCCGCCGCTGCAGCTGGCACCTCTGAACCTCCACCCTCATCTTCCCAAAAATCCTCCCGGCGAAGGGAACATCCCCTGAGTCTAGCCGTCTCTCCCTCCCTCCTTCTCATCGACAGCATCGCACCGCATCGCCCTCGGCTGCACACGAGGACATACCTCCTCCAAAGTCCTGCCAGCCAGCCCGCATCGGCGCCCTTGCCATCTCCTGCCTGGCTGCAGTCACGGCACAATAGTAAAAACAGCCACCATTCCTCCCGGTTGTATATACACCACACCGTCTGAGCGCGACACCATGTGCTTCGGGAGACGGAACAAGGATGAGGCCGACGCGACCCGGTCGCGCGAGCTGGACAAGATCCTCAAGGCCGACGAGAAGAGGATGCAGAAGGAGGTCAAATTACTTTTGCTCGGTATGGCTGCACCCCGGCCCTTCCCGTCCGTTCAGCCCTCCCAGGCCACAGGGTACTGAGACTGGGCCAATCCCGACAGCGCTAACTGACAAACGCCGTGTCTGCAGGAGCCGGAGAGTCTGGGAAGTCGACCGTCTTGAAGCAGATGAAACTCATATACGCAACGGGATTCAGCAAGAACGAGAAGCTGGAGTGGAAGCCCGTCGTCTTCAATAATATCGTCCAATCGTTCCGCCTGATATACGATGCCATGAACGAACTGAACATCGCATTCGAGCAGCCCGAGAGCGAGGTACGTTTCCGACAGCAAGCCCACCGCGGCCTGATACTCCATAGGCCCCCCTTGGGCTCCGCAGCACCGGGACTTGACTGACCTCGAACTCAATTCAGAAATACATGGAGCAAATATTGGTGGACCACGAGCTTAGCCCGAACGATCATTTCCCCACCGAGTTCCTCGACCCGATTAAAAACCTCTGGGCCGACGAGGGCGTGAAGAAGGCCATCGCCAAGGGTAACGAGTACGCGCTGCACGACAACCTGGAATAGTGAGTAGTCACCGTGCAATTTTCTTGGGGGGGAGGCCATGGCTGATTCCCGAAGCTTCTGTGATGATCTCGAACGTTTTTGGGACAAGGGCTATGTCCCAACTGATCAGGATCTCCTGCGGTCACGGCTGCGGACGACTGGCATAACGGAGACGGTGTTCGATCTGGGCCAGCTCACATATCGCATGTTCGATGTCGGCGGCCAGCGCTCGGAGCGGAAGAAATGGATACATTGTTTCGAGAATGTCAACTGCCTGCTGTTCCTGGTCGCCATCTCAGGCTACGACCAATGTCTCGTGGAAGACAAGGATGGCGTAAGCAATCTAATCCTCGCCCAGAAGACCGACCTTGCTAACCAACTTTAGAACCAAATGAACGAGGCTCTGATGCTGTGGGAGTCGATTGCAAACTCTCATTGGTTCCTGAAGTCGGCTCTGATTCTGTTCCTCAACAAGATGGACCTCTTCAAGGAGAAGCTGGCGAAGAGTCCAATCACACAGCACGGATTCACGGACTACCACGGACAACCCGACGACTGGAAGCAGGCGAGCAAGTATTTCATGGACAAGTTCCGCGCGCTCAACCGAAATCCTGAGAAGGAAATTTACGGTCACTTTACGAATGCCACCGACACGAACCTCCTCAAGATCACAATGGGATCTGTCCAGGATATGATCATACAGAGGAATTTGAAGCAGCTGATCCTTTGAACTTGAGCGCGGTCCGACGAGCTTGGAAGTCACAGGGCTCTCGGGGGCTTTGTCTCGCGAGACTCAGATCTCCTCCGAGGAAACTGGAGAGCCCGGAGGCACCCAAGCGCGCGAGTCTCTACATGAATCGCAGTCGATCAGCGCCGCAGTTTTACGACAGGCCGCTTAGCGGCCCCATGAAGTACATATGACGACGTTGACGGTATTCCACGAGCTTCCCCGCCGTTATAATTCTGTGGTCTGGGAATACGGTGATTTGGCCCAACGTCGCATCACCTCGTCAGCAGCAGGAAGCTTTTATGCCAACGCCCAGCTGGAACCACGTCCTGTTACGTGAGCAGGGCATATCAAATCTATTTCCCGCCGGAACCGGGCACGCAGGCGTCAAATTCATTGTCGCCCCGAATTTACACGCCAAGCATCGATGGGCAGGAACTCGATGAAGTCTTTTAGGGGCGTTTTTGTCTGGGGAATGAGGGGTCTTGAGTGGCGAGATCACTTGAGACGAAGCATTGAGATGGATTTAAGACGCGGCACTCGGCCGTTCAGGGCCAAGCGGTCGGACGGGTGTTTAGCAATTGAGAGGGGTGCACGAACGGCAACCTGGATATCAAGCCCGTGAGCAGCTGAGGTTGGACATTTAGTCACTGCTGAGCCAGGGATGAAGGCCTGGACACATATATAATACGCTTCTTGAATTTTTTCAGATACCCGACACTATACATATATTGTATTTTCGTCCGATCGACGTTTCTTCCATTCATCGGCATCCCACGGCCCGTCAAGCACTGCACCCCTTGAGAATCACTAGACCACGAAGCTGGGGGACGGGAGACGCAGTACACAGCAGCTGGTGACAGACCTGTGCAGGTGGCACCGGTGGTGGCGTTGGCAGTGGTCAGCCTGAATATCACGCCGACTCAATCTGAGCCCACATCACGCTTGGAGCCCGCATGCAGTAGGCCGCATCCTTCGAAATGTGCGGTGCTGATGCACTATCGGCAGCCGTGGCTCAGCATCTCCAATTAGTGAACACCCCCCTCCCTCCGAAAGGCTGAATGCCCGGGCTTTCTGTCATGCCACACCGACGTTCTATTTTTATAGCCAACAGTTTATGATCTATCAGGCGGGACACGCATGCGAGGCTTCCCGTCTTGGTTTGGCCTCCAGTCTGCGCCTCTCCCGTGTACCAGAGACCTCTGGGGACTAATTCCTCTGTCAGCCGTTGCTGCGCACGAGGCTCTTGGCATCTGTAACCCTCACGAAATGTGCACTCCATGCCATATTTCTCTGTTGCCTGGGTGGTAGTGGGCTATCGGACACCCCATCGCGGCTAGGCAGTTCGCATTATAGGCAATGAGCTCTAATCGTCCGTCCAGTGGTCGGCCAGAATGCAAAGCAGGTACCGCACCTGCTGCCTGCCTAGGCATGCACGTTCCTCGGACATACTGAGATTGGGGGCTGTGACTGAGACTCTGCTTCCCCAGTCTGTACAGTCTACATACTTGATTGTTGTGGTGGCGACACGTTCTGTCAGGCCTTCTATACGGATGCCCCGGCCCCTTCCACCCCAAGGTCACTGATACGAAGCAGCTCTGTCTGATGTGGTTCTGGAAGGTGTTGGCGACCCGGCCGGAATTCGGAGGGGTGAGGGCTGGCCAAAGTTCCACTTGCCGGGAGAAGACTATGAGTAAAATGGCAGGTTTATGTCTACTGGATGTGTCAGGGCTCTTGTCGCGAGGCAGAGCCAATGCGGGCGTGAAGGTGTTGAGAGAGCCTTGCGATAATCGTAATACCGCTTTCGGTGCAATTACGCTCGGACTGATTGGCCCCCGTCGGTGTGCTACGTCTTATGGGTGAGGTGGCCCCTTGAGCGAGACAGGTCGACTTTCGAAGTCACATCCGTCGGAAATCAGAACTGGGCAGGCGCACGTTATTTTGGGGAGAGGCGACCAAGGAACGAGCTCGAAAATCCTGCAGATGGTCCATTGTCAGAAACGCGCGGATTTATGGGACGTAATGATGGAAAGGTCCCAGTGTTTCAGTCCCTTCATCCATTCAGTCAATACCATGGTGAAGGCCAGCCCAGAAGTGGTCTTCTTGCTCAGCGGGCTCCAAGTGGCGCTCGTACTGGTTCATTCTCAGGATCCATCTATGCCTGATTTCATGGTATTGGATTCTAGAAAGGGTTAAATGGCTAATAATGCCTACCCACCCAATCCCCTGTCCCTACCTATTCGGTAATTCGTCTGTGAGAGTATTCATCTTCTCTATCCTCGCAAATTATATATCCCACTTAAGGCATGCACTAAAGATTACGTTGTCTCCCACTCGAGCAGCAAAAATGGCCATGCCATCCGCCTGCGATACTGACCAGAAGCCACTCAGCCAAATTACACAGCAGTTTAGAGCTCTGTAAGGTGGTAAAAGGTATCCATCTCGACTCAAGAGTCTCTGGTAATGCCCGGCGACGCAACGCCTACCCTTGTCAACACATCCATCGCATCCACTGGACGACTTGACGTACGTGCGACCTGGAATAGGGCTGCATACGGTGATGTCGGCTTCCCTGATTTTTCCCTGTTTGATTCCCGTCCCGGTATTCTGGAAGCCTACCCTAGGGAGACGGGCTGTTGCAGTAGCAAGGCAGCCCTGGAGACCATGCCCGAGTTGTGCTCCTCCTTGGTGCTACGAATCCAGCCGCACCTTCCCTGGCCGGGGGTTCGCATGCGATCTCGAGCACCATCCAGAACGGTGTCGAGGGTCTGTTTGCAAACCGAGTGCCACTTCGAGCGAGTGGTACCTTGGGTTGACTGTCACCGGAGCGGTGGTTCTGTGAAACCTATTGGGCCCCAGTCTCGTTTGTATCCTGCGCGTGAAGAGTGTGGGTGGGTCCTTCAATGATCATGATTATCATTGTCTTCATGATTAGTCTCCATTGCCTTGGTCCTCTCTTCAAGAGTAAGATAGTGGATGGCAAAGGTGGATCATCTGAGGATTATTGGAGCTCTTGTCCAAACCATATATCTATTAAGCTCATGGAGGCCGCTGCGGAGACGAGTGGGAAGAACAGGGCTTCTCCAGGTGAGGACGCCAATGGGAAGCCAGCCTTGTAAGGCGGGGGTGGGCCTGGCACGTTGCCCTGTCGATCGTATGCTTGCTTGGTAGTGCCATAGCAACAGGGGAGCAACCCTTCCTTCTCGAAGCTTAACTCTCTCGTGTTGATGATATTAACAGTGGCGCCGGTCCCAGCCCCCCTGCCCCCTGGGCAGTCAAGCTGCTTCATCTTCGTGCTGGCCAATTAAAGCACGCAGTCTCTCTGGGACTCCATCAATCACGTTCCGCGATATTCAGTCCCGTGCATCATCTAAGTCTAGGCACCCCCTTTGACATCAACTTGGGTTTTGTTTACCTGCATTCCTATCCTGGCCTAAGCCGACACGGCCACAGCAAACCAAGTCGCTTCGCAGACGGAACATGAGACCGCCTCCCAGCCCTGAACCTGAGGTCGACTGCCATTCCCCGAGGAATTGCAGTTGCCAATAATCTGGACGCCTCAGCATGTCCGACTCTACAACTTACCAGCCCGTCATGGCGGACTCCCCAGCAGCCAAGCAAGGGGCTATGACGACAAGCGCCTCTTCCAGTCGCCCTGGACTTTGGACGAGGATTACCAACCGCCTCCCGTTCCTGCAGCGCAAGCGGGGCATTGCCATTGTGGTGATCGCCATCCTGGTCATCATCGGTGGAGGACTCGCTGGCTTGGCCGCGCTGCCCAACCGATCGCGATCTTCCAGCAGCGCAGGTTCCGGAAATGGCGCTGGAGGGAATCCCAACGCCATCCAGAGTGACACGTACTTCTATGGACAATCACCAGCTGTGGAACCTTCACGTAAGTGGTCCTCATCCATGGCTGGGTATATCGATACGCCGCTGACGTTTCATGCGTTGCTCTAGCCAACATGACTGGGCTTGGTTCTTGGGCGAGTTCACTTTCCCGGGCTCGGGTGATGGTTTCAAACATGACCCTGGATGAGAAGGTGAGCATCGTCCCCTGCCGGCGTATGTGTGCGTCTGCTGACGTCTTCACCCATGCACAGATCAGCTTGACAGCAGGATCTACGAGCAACACTGGATGTGTTGGCTACTTGAACCCAATCGAGCGCCTGGGGTTCCCTGGGATGTGCTTCCAGGATGCAGGCCAAGGAGTGAGGGCGGCTGATTTCGTCTCGGCGTGGCCAGCTGGAATTCATATGGGCGCAAGGTATGATATGCAGAGCAGAGGCACCAGTTACCCTTGATGGTAAGCAAAGCTAACAATATCAGTTGGAATCGGAACCTGTCCCGAGCTCGAGCCCTGGGCATGGGCGGTGAGTTCCGAGCTAAGGGTGCCAATGTCTTTCTGGGCCCTGTTGTGAGCCCTCTGGGGCGAACAGTAACGAGTGGCCGAAACTGGGAAGGTATTCGAGCTCTTGAATGGCTTTTAGATACTCGCCTTGCTAATCTCACTGCGTTTTCAAGGCATCTCAGCCGACCCTTACCTTTCCGGCGCCTTGGTATTCGAGACGGTCCAAGGAGTTCAAACGGCTGGGGTTATTACGTCTACAAAGGTACTTCCGCACCCAATAACTTCAAGAGAATGATTCTGATGATCTCTCTAGCATTTTATCGCCAACGAACAAGAGACGCATCGAATGCCCAATGGAGGCGTCGAATCAGTTTCTTCAAACATTGATGAACAGACAATGCATGAGCTGTACTTGTGGTAAGCATCGTCTCCCAGCCATTGCCGGCACTTGCTGAGTTTAGCAGGCCATTTCAAGATGCGGTTCGTGGCGGTACAATTGCAATGATGTGTTCCTATCAAAGGATCAACAATTCATATGGCTGTGCCAACAGCTACACTCTGAACGGGCTCTTGAAGACAGAACTCGGCTTCCAGGGCTTTGTCGTCTCGGATTGGAACGCACAGTATACAGGAGTTGCGACATCTCTGGCCGGGCTCGATGTTGCAATGCCAAATGCTGGCGTCTACTGGGGACCGAAGCTAAAGGAGGCTGTCACGAACGGGAGCGTTGCTGAGTCAAGAGTCGACGATCAAGTCACACGGTCAGTGGTTGACCATAACTCACCCATAAAATAAACTCACTGACCGAGCCAAGTCTTCTAGCATCATGGTACCAGCTAGGCCAAGACCAGGATTTTCCTTCTCCCGGAATCGGACTACCTAGGAACCTTGCAGAACCACACACTATCGTCGATGCCCGGAACTCAACATTCAAGTCGGCCCTGTTTGATGGCGCAGTAGAGGGGCACGTACTTGTGAAGAACATAAGGAGCGCCCTTCCACTTAACAAGCCACGCCTGATATCTATCTTTGGGTACTCGGCCACAACGCCTGGTCAATATAACATTGAACCTTCTGGCGGCACTGTATGGACTTTCGGAGCTGAGGCAGCCGACGCCTCCAGCGTGCTACAAGGTTTTCTCGGCAACCTAACGTACCCATACCATCAGATCGCACCAAATGGGACCTTGTTCTGTGGTGGAGGGTCCGGATCGAACGCGGCAGCCTTGGGCCATTCGCCAATGGACGCCCTACAACAGCAGGCTGAAAGCGACGATACTGCGTTGTTCTGGGATTTCAGATCCGCCACGCCGAATGTGAATGGGGCCTCGGACGCCTGCTTAATTTTTGGGAATGCGTGGGCGAGCGAAGGCTCAGACCGGCCGGGTCTTCACGATGATTACACGGATGGTCTGATCAAGCACGTCGCCTCCAAGTGCAACAATACCATCGTGATATTGCACAACGCGGGGGTCAGGCTTGTCGACCAATTCGTGGACAATGAGAACGTAACCGCTGTCATATTCGCTCATCTTCCGGGACAAGAATCCGGGCGTGCTCTAGTATCACTATTATACGGGCAGTCGAACTCGTGGGGCAAACTGCCCTACACAGTGGCGCGCAACGAATCCGACTATGGTGAGCTGCTGAACCCAGCCCGGGCGGAGGGCGACTACGAACTTTTCCCACAGGCGAATTTCATCGAGGGGATTTATATTGACTATCGACACTTCGACGCCAACAATATCACTCCACGATACGAGTTCGGCTATGGTCTTTCATATTCCACCTTTGCATACGCCAACCTCGGGATAAACCAGAACTCCACTTCGGGTACGTCCGAGTACCCAAGTGGTCCAATTGAGGTCGGCGGCCAGTCCGATCTCTGGGATAACTTGGTGTCTGTCACGGCTCAAGTACAGAACACTGGGAGTGTAAACGGGACCGATGTCGCCCAGCTGTACATCCAGACGCCAGGGAACAACAGACCGCGGGTACTGAGGGGCTTTGAAAAGCCACTGCTCAACCCGTCACAGACTTCCACGCTCTCATTTGACCTTACGCGTCGAGACCTGAGTGTGTGGGACACTGCGGCCCAGAAATGGCTGCTTCAGAGAGGCCAGTACACTGTCTACGTGGGTTCGAGCAGTCGAAATCTCCCGCTCAACGGAACGTTCAGCTTCTAGGATAGCCAGCAGAAGGGACGCAAACAAGCGGTCTTGCAAATAGGGACCGAGGATCTCTGAGGGATTTCAGGCTATCCTTGCTTGGATGTGCCTTTGATAGCAGACCTGTTTGGCGATGGCGGGCGGTGGCCAGAATATTGATTCTGGTGTTTGCTGACGAGCAAGAAGGGCCTGACGCGCAAAAAGAGCCATTGCGTACATAGAATAGGGAGTCTGTCCATAGAGGTCAAGGCAGCATTGCTCACACCGCTCAGCGTGACCCAACCATTCTCAAAGACAGAGACCTGAAATGGATGCATTGAAAGAAGAGGGTTCAAGGGTATCGGAACCCCCTGTTCGGCTGGCACCGTAACAGACAGGGGCCACCACGGCGGGAGGAGTGACACGTGAAGTGCAATTTCCGCTACTCGGACGGTATGACGAGGTGCCCCGAGCCCATAGGAGGGATGGGGCACTTCGCGGTCATGCAGCCCGCTCGGTGCAGCGTGCAGCGTGCAGCCCAGTGAGGTGCGTCCAGTCGCGTTATGCAGGCCCCCCCCTCTCTATACTAGCAGGGAAATTTGTTGATCAACGAAAACGCCCATTTTTCCCACCGACGCTCGTAGATCTGGGGGGCATTCCCCAAGTTAACCCAACAACCTGTCCACCACCACCAGACAACCACCAGAACCCACTCCCGCCCGTGCACCTCCCGGCCGTCAACGCAACCGTCCCACCTCCATGACCCCTAGTCCGGGCGAACGAGTAGGATCCGACATACCGGCCGACCGCTACTTTTGTCAACCGGAATCCCGTCCTACCAAAACATCGAGCTTGAGGCCTGCCGGCCAGGGTCATCCGCTAACCCCGTGCTCGTGAGGCGGAGCGACTCCGAACGACTCCGAACAACTCATACCGCAAGGCGCTTGCGCGAGCTGCTTTGCGGCCACGCGTGCCCTCGCCGTCCCGTCGTCGTCACGGTCCTGGTCTTGCAGCCCTCTCCGACCGCCTCCGACCGCGATCCGAGCCGGTTTCTTGTTTGGGTTGGAGAATGAGCTTGGGTATCGCGTCGAGGAGTCAGGATCACATGCTGGGGCCACGACAAGCCTTCCACTAAGGTTCCAGGTCAAATCGCAGCCAGGCCGCAGGCAACGACTGAGCCCTGTCGCTTAACCCCCCTGTCACTATCCGTGCCGGACATCTGGCATATCGCGAATCTCTCTCCCTCGGCCTACATCGAACCCCCTTCCTACCCTGTCCTGTGCGCAAGGCCTTCGCTAGGCTCGCGCGCGCATAAGATACAGCAGCCATGGCCGGAGGGAACATCAAGGTGGTGGTGAGGGTGCGGCCTTTCAACAGTAGAGGCGAGTTTTCCCCCTGGAGGCCCGTCCCTGGCTTCCACACAATATAGTCCGCTGTAAAGTTACCCAGCATTGACGATGATGTCTCGTAGAAATCGACCGCGGCGCAAAATGTATCGTGGAGATGAAAGATAGCCAGACCATCCTCACCCCTCCACCAGATGCTCCACAAGGAAAGAACTCCAAGGATAGCGGCCAGAAAGTGTTTGCCTTCGATCGGTCATACTGGTCTTTCAACAAGAACGACCCGCACTATGCCGAACAACATCACTTACACGAGGACCTGGGAAAGCCGCTGTTGGACAATGCGTTTCAAGGCTACAACAACTGTATATTTGCATATGGCCAGACGGGCTCTGGAAAGTCATACTCAATGATGGGCTATGGCAAAGAACACGGTATTATTCCTATGATCTGTCAAGACATGTTTGAGAGGATAGGCGGCATAACGCAGGCGGACCCGCACACGCGATGCACGGTCGAGGTATCGTACCTGGAGATCTATAATGAGAGAGTGAAGGACTTGTTGAACCCGGGCACCAAGGGCAACCTGAAAGTCCGAGAGCATCCTTCTACTGGTCCCTACGTCGAGGATCTCGCAAAGCTTGTCGTCGGCAGCTTCCAAGAGATCGAGCATCTCATGGACGAGGGAAACAAGGCCAGGACTGTCGCCGCCACCAATATGAACGCAACATCTAGCCGAAGCCATGCTGTGTTCACACTGATGCTTACTCAAAAGACGGTCGACACCGATACCAAGATGGAAATGGAGAAGGTCGCCAAAATCAGCCTGGTCGATCTTGCGGGTTCCGAACGAGCAACTTCCACGGGAGCCACAGGAGCGCGTCTCAAAGAAGGCGCCGAGATCAACAGATCCCTTTCCACGCTCGGTCGTGTGATCGCTGCTCTTGCGGATCTCTCCACCGGCAAGAAGAAGAAGGGTGCCGCATCACAAGTACCGTATCGTGACTCGGTCCTCACATGGCTGCTGAAGGACTCGTTGGGTGGTAACAGTATGACTGCAATGATAGCAGCTATCAGCCCAGCTGATATCAACTACGACGAGACCCTGAGTACGCTACGTTATGCGGACTCTGCAAAGCGAATCAAGAACCACGCTGTTGTCAACGAGGATGCCAATGCCCGCATGATCAGAGAGCTGAAGGAAGAGCTAGCCCAACTCAGAAGTAAGCTTGGGGGTGGAGGTGGCGCCGTGGGTGGAGTTGGGGTGCCGGCAGATGAGGTGTACGCAGAAGGCACGCCCCTAGAAAAACAAATCGTCACGATCACTGCGGCGGACGGTTCCACGAAGAAGGTCTCGAAAGCTGAGATCGCGGAGCAGCTGAGCCAAAGCGAGAAGCTCTTGTCAGACCTTAACCAGACTTGGGAGCAGAAGATGGCCAAGACCGAGGAGATTCACCAAGAGCGGGAGGCTGCACTGGAGGAACTCGGAATCAGCATCGAGAAGGGGTTCGTTGGGCTGAGCACCCCCAAGAGGATGCCGCATTTGGTCAACCTGTCGGATGACCCCCTCCTGGCAGAGTGTCTCGTCTATAACTTGAAACCTGGTACCACAACAGTTGGCAACGTCGAATCGGACTCGAGTAGCCATCTTGGGATAAGGTTGAAAGGAACCAGGATTGAAGCTGAGCATTGCTCATTCGAAAACGCCCCAGATGGCACCGTCACACTCAGTCCGAGGGAAGGCGCGGCCGTCATGGTCAACGGCAAGCGCATCACCGAGCCCCAGCAGCTTCATTCGGGATACCGCGTCATTCTTGGTGACTTCCACATCTTCAGGTTCAATCACCCCATGGAAGCTCAGGCTGAGCGAGCAGAGAGGACGGAAACGCAACGGCATAGTCTCTTGCGCCAGTCGATTACAGCCAGCCAGCTGCAGGCGCTGGACAGAACATCGCCAACGCCTAGCCCCAGGCTCAATCATGAGCGGAGCTGGAGCAAAGCAGGATCTGACTTTGGCAGTGACAGCCGCTCAGACTCACCGGCGCCGCGGGGCCGCGACACAGACTGGTCCTTTGCGAGACGAGAAGCTGCAGGCGCCATCCTTGGGTCGGACCAGAACCTGTCAAACCTTACAGACGAGGAACTGAATGCCCTCTTCGAGGACGTGCAGAAAGCCAGGGCGGAGCGTGTCTCTGGGAAGGAGGGAGAGGACGACATGGAATCATTGGCGTCGTATCCTGTCAGGGAAAAGTACATGTCGACCGGTACGATCGACAATTTCTCGCTCGATACAGCTCTGACCATACCGTCAACACCAAAACAAGGCGACTCTGACGACAAGATGCGCGACGCTCGCGATGAGATGCAGACTCAACTAGACAAGCAAAAGGAAGAGTTCCACGAGCAGCTGAGGGCCGCTCAGATAGCGAATGTCGAGGTTGAGGAGATCAGGAAAGAGAAGGCACACATGGAGGAGACCTTGAAGAGGATGAAAGAGGACATGCAGAAACAGCTCGAGGTACAGAAACGCGACTTCGAGGCTAAGATCGAAAAGCTCGACCCTCTAAAAAGGCCGAAAGCAAACCCAAAGCTGTCGGACGCCGAGATCGAGTTGGCCAAGAAAGTCGTAAAGCACTGGAGAGGTCGTCGATGCGTCCAGATGGCCGAATCGGTGCTTCAGCATGCCTCGACCTTGAAAGAGGCGCAGATCATGAGCCAAGAATTGGATGAAAGTGTGGTTTTCCAGTTCTGTGTCGTAGACTCTGGACACGATCTCTGGTCCTCTTACGACATGATCCTCAACGGCGGAGACTCCGACGACTTCGCGCTCGAACAAGCGATCAAGCCTTGTATCGGGGTTCGTGTGGTGGACTACAAGCACAGCCTTGTTCGTCTCTGGAGCTTGCACAAATTGCACGACCGTGTCCGGCAAATGCGACAAATGCATCAGTACCTAGACCAACCAGAATACGCCCAACATTTGAGTCTCGACAACCCTTTTATTGAGACTTGCATGCCCCAATACACGCTCGTTGGTGAGGCAGACGTCCCCTTGAAGGCTGTCTTTGAGAGCCGAGTCCAAGATTTCCATCTCGATGTTCTCTCGCCACACACGTCTCATGCAATCGGTATCATCAAGTTGTCGCTTGAGCCATCATCGGCCCGAGCACCCACAAATTCGCTGAAGTTCAACGTCGTGATGCATGAGATGGTGGGTTTCGCTGAGCGCGAGGGCACGGACGTGCACGCCCAACTTTTCATTCCTGGCATTTCCGAAGAAGACGGCATCACAACAACGCAGATGGTGAAGGATTTTGACGAAGACCCCATCCGGTTCGAAAGCATCCATAGTATGAACGTTCCCCTTTTCGCTCCTCCTGAGGTGGTTTTGCGTGTTGCCATCTTTGCAAAGGTGTCCTCTATGCACCTCGACAAGCTCCTTAGCTGGGATGACATGCGAGATGCTGTGCCTAGCTCGCGAGGAAAGTCTAAATCGGCCCGGATCAACGAGTCTCACTTCTACACTGAAGAAAAGCACGACCTGCTTTCTCGCATCCAGGTGCTGGAAATGGATGAGAACGGCGAATATGTCCCGGTCGAGGTTGCGCAAGCTAGTGAGCTGGACAGTGGAACCTTCCAACTGCATCAGGGGCTGCAGAGACGCATTACTATCAACCTTAGTCACAGCTCTGGTGATATTCTGCCTTGGGATGACGTGGTCTCCGTTCGTGTCGGTAAGATCCAGCTGGTTGATGCTGCTGGAAAGAACCCAGATCTAGGCGTGGCCTCGCCCGACGTTACTCTCAAATTGGCGTCGGAACCCGTCTTCCGACAAAACGCCAATGGCACGCGCAACGTCACCATTGGCGGCCAGTGGGACTCGAGCTTGCACAACTCACTTCTCCTGGATCGCGTGACGGGAGAAAAGTATCGAGTGCAGATGACGATCAGCTGGGAAATCAGCTCTCCAAAACTTGCCGAGCCGATGCGTTTCTCCAAGAATGTCTTTTGCCAGATCCTGTCGCGCTCTTTCGTACGGCAGACATCCATGCTCTCCGCTCTCTGGAAGAGTGTCCGCTTCGTGCATTCCAGCACCGCTATATTCACCCTGAAAATGCGGCCAGCGCCAATCAAGCGGGTGGGTGACCTGTGGAGGATGAATAGCCAACATGACTACGTCAAGGGCGAGGAGAATTTGACAACCTGGACCCCGCGAGGCGTTTCCCTGATCAGCGATTATATCAGCGCGCGGAAGAAGCGCAGGCGCATCGCCGAAATTGGCGCCATGCAGAACTTCCTGAAGAAGGTAGGGCTGCCGAAGCCGAGGATAATGCTGAATGGAGATGGCGGGGGACCTTTACTCTGACTCCCAAGCGCGAAATACGAAGGATGATGACGTTGACTCGATCGACGAGTTGCTACAAGATACGCCAGATGTGTCGCAGGTTTTGGACCCGGTGGAACCTCCAGTGCCAACTGACGAACAATCTGGTGAGGCATCTGGCGAGGCATCAGATGACGCGCCCAGCAAACAAGAGGAAGCACAGCAAACAGGAGATGAGCCAGAACCACAGGATGAGACAACAGAGGAATGCCTTGGAGCGACCCCTCTGGAATCGGAATATTCTGAGCGTGAGAGGTTCACTTTGGAGCGTTGTCTTAAGCTGTGGAAGAGCTACCCGGATCCTCTGAGCCAGATCCTGAGCGAAGTGAACACCAAGCCACCCGTGAATGGCGACCCTGTGTCTCCCGCACAGCCTGAGCTCGTGGCCAGCGTCATCCGTGTCTCCAAGAACCCGACAGTTCTAAAGGGCGGCTACCTCCTGGTGCCGAGCAGTGACGCAACCCGGTGGATCAAGCGGTTCGTGGAGCTTCGCCGACCATATCTCCATATCCACAACGTCACAGACGGGGAAGAGGTAGCCATCGTGAGCCTGCGCAACTCTCGGGTGGACAGCCAACCGACCATTCTGGATTTGCTTAATGGGGCCGACGAGGAGGATGGCGGTATGGACATGAGCGCCGCCCTAACCGCGTCACCCGAACAAACCCGTTCGCAACAGAACCACGGCAGGGCAACGCGCCACCGCCGGGGGTCCTCGGGCCGGGTCATCACGAGCATCGTTGGTAACACCAACGGCGACGGGACTGCTTCGGCCCACGCCAGGAACAAGAGCGTTAGTTCCGGGCTCGCCAAGCTGTCCACCAGGCTGCAAGCCGGGGTGTTTGCCATCTACGGAACGGACAATACTTGGCTCTTCGCGGCGCGGAGCGAGCGCGACAAGCTTGACTGGATTTTCAAGATCGACCAGAGCTATTTCTCTTCGAGTAGCGGGAGCCCCGATGGAAACGGCGCCGAGAGCCCGAGTACGGACTACTGAACCAACTCACCTCAGGAGTCGTGGCTTACGGACTACACATGATAATGACTGGTATGAGGCGTTCACGCGGAAGTGACGGGCACCCAACAGCCCAGACCGTACCTCGCCTTGAGGTTTTGATATACTGCAGTCGCTTCCGGCCGCGAAACCAAAAATCAGCTGCGGTCTTCGGTGAGGAGATGGCAGCACCGTGATATTTATTTCCTTTGTCTTGGTGCTTGTCCTGGTCACTGTGTTATATAGACTATACCCATACCCCCCAATTCGCGAAACTGGCCACAAGAGAATGTACAATGTCGCAGGCGCGGGGATAAACTGTTTTGGGGGGGGGAGGAGGGAGGGCGGAGGAAGACAGAGAGTATTGCGCAGGATACCCAGGCGACCTCGTGGGTTGCAGGCTGGCAGGCGGTAGGCCTTGTGCAAGTAAGTATTTGGATTAATTCGGCGCGGACCGGTTAGCTAGAAGATATAGCTCCCTGGGTGACTAAACGGAACGATCAGCAACAACATATCCTCGCAATCCGCTGCTCCCCGTGCCGATGGTTCTAGGTGTTAGTGCCTAGAATATATATGGGTGGGATACTACTATAGCTCTGGATGATGTCGCACCGATAGCGCCAGTGGGTGGCCTGATAAGAGCTATAGCTCGCACCTGGGCAATGACTTCATAGCACCTTAGCCGCAGAAGGTACTAAGTAGCCAAGGCTGCGAGGTCAGCAAATTCAGCCGCCCATCCTCTCCGTCTGCGTGTGTGTCTTCTTCATCGCCGAGGCAAACATGCCCTCAACCTGCACACTATCTGCCCCCTAAGCTCCAGATACCCGGCTCAAACGCCGCCACACAAACATGAAGCCCGTCATTGCGGTGCCCGCTCTCGGGCTGATGATCTACAGGGCCTATTCCAAAAAATCATTAACCACCGGTGGTCTTATTGCGGCAACCCTCACAGGCATTGCGCATGCCGCACATCCTTGGAACCTGCCTTTCGCCCTCCTCTGTGCCTTCTTTCTCGCCGGCACCAGAGTCACTCACGTAACGAGATCCCGAGACTCCCAAGCCTGCCGGGAGCAGGAGCTGACTTGGTGTACTTCTAGGTGAAAGAAGATGTCAAGGCGAAGCTGACCATGGCATCCAAAGGCACTTCTGGTGGCGAAGGGCCCCGGAACCATATTCAAGGTATGCCTGCCTTCTTCCACAAGTTTGTTCTGTAGTGGCGACTAACCTTGCTTCCACGTGCAGTCCTCGCCAACTCCGCCGTCGCCTCGATTCTCTCCATGCTCCATGCCTATCAGCTCCGACAACGCGCGGCGTCTCTTACCCAGCAGCAAGCCATCCTCGACGGCTCATTTTGCTTCGCATGGGGCGGCGATATCCTCGTGATCGGCATCATCGCCAACTACGCCGCCGTCGCGGCCGACACCTTCTCTTCAGAGCTCGGTATCCTCGCCAAGGGCCCACCGCGGCTGATCACGTCGCCCACTTTCCGGAAGGTGCCGCCCGGCACAAACGGCGGTGTTACACTCACGGGACTGGGCGCGGGGCTGCTGGGCAGCATGATCATCGTGGTGACGTCCATGCTCTTCCTGCCATTCTGCACCGAGTCGACAGCCGGGAAGCTCGGCGGAGGACAGCCGTGGACGGTCCCACAGAGGAATACCTTGATGTTCGCCTTGACCCTGTGGGGTGCGCTCGGCAGTGTACTGGTAAGCAGCTCCCAGAGACAATTTTGACCCGCTCGGGAACAACAATCTCCTCCCCAGAGCATCCATCTTAAAAGCCATGGCCACACTGTGGCCGGTTCCATGCTATATTCAAACAAAACCCGTTGTTTCTTGGTTCTTTGAACGCTGACTCCCAGTGCTGCAGGACTCGGTCCTCGGCGCAGTCTTGCAGCGCAGCGTCAGGGACGTGCGGAGTGGGCGGATAGTCGAGGGCGAAGGCGGCGAGCGCGTCCTCATCTCCTCCCCAGCCCGCAAGTCGGAGCACAACCTCAAGCGGGCCGAGGTCAAGGCCGCTGTTCTCAGCGGCGAGGGCAAGCGCGCGGTGGAGAAGATGAGCAGCTCGGCGGTGGATGACGCCGAGGGTGTGGACAAGTACGATCCCAAGAACAAGCATCGGAAATCTAGCTTTGGGGATGAGAGACCCTCGAGGGTGGTCGAGTCCGGCTGGGACATTCTTGACAACAACGACGTCAACTTCCTGATGGCATTTTCCATGTCCCTGGGCTCGATGATTATCGCATCTTGGCATTGGGGCCAGCCCTTGCAGGACGTTCTCAAGTTATAATCATCTACGTGCTACATATCCAGATTAAATTATTGGTGGCTGGGCGGGGGAGGGGGCGCGACAGAAGTGTAAAAGATGCTGTACTGCGATGCGCTAGAGGCGGAGTTAGACGCTTTGCTCGGGAATTGCACCGCGCTGCGCGCTCAGAAATGCAGGACGAACAGAAATTCCATGAGTATGCTGGAGCAAAATGATGGCGATGTGTGCGCCGGCAGACAAAAAAAAAAAGCCTCCCTCCTCTGCAGGTCGAGGGATGCCCGACGCGGTGGTTTCGAGCCATTTGCGTCGGAGCCCCTTGCAGCTGTGAAATGGTTCACGCTCTGCAGTTGTTTCCTGGCAATCATGCGATGGTGGACCACCTCACCTACTCTACCTACGCAGCATCAGGTAGTAGAGTGCCCCCCCGGGCAGCTGAACACCCCCCCCTATTAAACACATCATTAACACCAACCCCTCCCCATTGTTGCCAACTTTAACCAGCTACAACTTTATAAAATAATTTTTTCTTTATACCGGATCAATTACAATGGATTCAGAATTATCTTGTGAATCTAGTATTTGACTTGCCCTAAAGAGTTTCTATAATGGGGATATAACTTTATGTAAAGTAGTAAAGCAATATAGAGTCCCGCTATTTATACTATCCACTTAAAAAAACGGCTATTCTTTATGAACCTATATAAATAAAGCCCAATTGAAGCTATTACTAGCTATAGAGTAGTTAATTGTTAACTGGATTCTAGCGGAGGAATGCTAGAAATACCCTCTCTTAAAGGCTATAATCTACTGCTTTATAAAGGCCCTACTAGATATCCTTAGCTATAATAAGAGGCTAGGCAAGAACTAGATTAATTACTTCCTTACTTATTACCCTTAAGTACAAATAAAGCCCGGTATTCCTCTTAATACTAGCTGAATTAAATCTATTATAAAAGAGGAGCTAGAAGGGTTTTATAGCTAGCTAAAGGCTGTTATAAGGGAGAAGTTTATTACGCTAGACTGTATTATTAATATTAATAAGATTAGCTTTTAGGGCTGCTAAATTTAAAAGTAAATTATTATTAGGTAAATAGATATATTAATAGCAAATATTATGAAAGTAAAAGGAGATGATTAAGTAAGCATTATTAAGGCTATTATTACTAATGGTTGGTGCCTTACTCTACTATATATTCTGGCCTATAAATATATATAAAAGCAATATATTTTAGAGCCCTTATCCCCCCTTTAAGTTAGACTTCAGTGAGAATAGGTAGTCTATAGTTAATTTCTTTTACTATTGGTTTATAGATATCTTTCTTCTTGAAATGAAGCCCTTAAGAAGGTATGATTAGCGGCTATTGCTATTTAATGGCTTAATGACTTATCTCTCTGAATCCCTAATGGCCTGGGCATGGGCAAATAGGGTATATTTGCTTTATTTGCTAGCATGTACCTCCCATGTTACCCAGCCCTGTAATAAGGGCTTGTTCTTACCATTAAAGTGCTTCTATAGCTAAGAGTCAATATAAATTAGCTTCCTCTTAGGTTATACTACTATTAATAAATGGTTAATAATTAGCTGCTATTAATGGGCTTTTGAGAAGGCGATGACCTTAAATAATATTTAAGCGGGCTTTTCCTATACTAGAATAGTATCTTTTAACCTGGGGAAGGTTCTAGAGGGACTGCTAAATTAAGAGGAGGTTTAGGATGCTATTCTAAGTATTCTAGAGGCTAAAAATACTAAAACATTAAGTAATTAAAGTTATAATATGCTTGCTATACTAATAAAGGCCTTGGAGGCTGCTTTATTGCGTAGGGCCCTGCTTGGGAATAGCAATAATCCCTTATAATGTAATATCTGGATCTATAGTAATAAGCTTTATAAAGTAATAGACCTTGCGTTTACTTAAATTGCTATATTTAAAGATGAGAATAAATGTCTTTAGCTAGTAAATTAAGAACTTTAGCCTTGAAAACGTTAATGATTAGAGTGATGGCCTAATGAGATGTTTATTGATATAGCACGGGCTATGGGGAATGATCAGACCCCCTCTTGGCGCTGGCGACCTCTTAGGCTGGCTACGGAAGAGGAATTAGCTGCTGCAAGCCTTCTGATTGCAGCCTATTGTGAAGAGGAACTTGAGTATTAATTTCGGCTTGAAATGGTCTAAATAGCTTTAGAATTGAGTGTGCAATACTATAATTTCCGTTTGCAAATTCGTTGTGATATAGTGTTCAATAGGGGGGGGGTGTTCAGCTGCCCGGGGGGGCACTCTACCAGAAATCGCGCGCATTACCCCTGATCAGTTAGTAGCCAACAATTAGAAACTAGTAAGAATGATCTGGCATCACTCAGAAGGTACTTCAGTCAATAACACCCAGTCTCATCCATGTGCTCTCTCCAAAGCATACCGTAAAGGCCCTGAGTCTCGCTAAGCTAATATGAGTAACATATAAGCCCCAGGGTTAACTATACTCTCTTTTTGAATTAATCCAAACACAGAACAAGATAGGGAAGACCCCATTGCCTGCCTCTTCCTCGGCCTTCAGCCACTTGCGGTTAACTCAAGTCTCTGCATAGGTGAATTGCAATCCCTCTGACCGAGAGTCAATTATGGGCTGGTAATAATCTTCATGAGCATTTTACCTAGGTATGCCTACCTGTACTTGCTGCGGAGGCCTGGGCCATACACTGCCAAAGTAGTCTGCCTCAATAGACGGCCGGTTTCTATGGCCAAGAGTGGACACAGGAGAAAGGTAATATGAGGATCTGCTGTCTGTGATAGGATAATGGGGTGTTTATTGGTACAACCTCAAAGGTTGAGGAGCTAAAATGGAGGGCTGCAAAACCTGTCTGAAGGTCGCTTAGGCGCCTTGTCTGCCTGGAGGGCCGGCTGGCTAACATCGTCGCCCCGGATTCAGGCCTTTTATATTTATTTTAAATAAGTATTTAATATTCATTTTTAATTTATATATATATATATATATATGTATATATATGTATAACGTGGTTTAACAGTAAGTAGACCGTATCAGTAAGTAGATTAATTTTATAATATTCACTCACTTCTATTAACCATAGCATATACCTAGGGCTAGATAACTAATAAAAGTTAGCACTAATTAGTAGTAACTATACTTAATTGCTTAATTCTAATTGATTTTACTAATTTAGAGATATTATTAAGGCTACATTATTAACCTAAACAAGCTAACTTTTAATAAGAAAATTATACTTTATATTAATTAATTCTAACTTTACTCTTAAAATCTTAATCTATTATAGATTACTAATATATATATATTTATACTAATTAGACTAGATTTATTATAATATGATTAGAATTTCATCTATTAAATCCTTCATTTTCTTTCTTATATATTCTTATATTATATTTAGCCTTATTGTTGAATGGCCTTTGCCATATGGCGATAGTATGTATTTATGTGGGGCTCTGTTTAATAGGTCTGTAATTGCTTTTTTCTTTCTAACTATCTGGGGGGAAGCGGGGGTATTTTGTATAAATATAAAAAGTGGCCTCTTCCTCTGCTAAGCCCCTGGCTTAATCAGGCAGCCTAGCCTAATAGGATTGCATGTGATCTAATAGGGCAATATTCTAATATAGACTTTCTTTTCTTTTAAGATTGTATGCCCCCCTAGAAACTATACTTTTTAAGTAGGCTAAATTACTTATATAATAGCTCTTCTTTTAAGCTATCTTTTGCAACTAAGGTTAAGTCAATTAAGCTATAAATAACTAAGCCTAATATAAATATTATATAGTATATTTAGAAGGTTAACTAACCCCTAGATATTAAGATAATACTTGTTTATTTCTATTTTTTTCCTTTTATATAAAGGGTAATTTCTTAAAATAGTAAATAAAGGAAACTCTTCTTTAGCCCTGTTAATAGCTTTTTATTTACTATTAGTAAATTACTCGCTAGTAAATTACTCATATAGGTAAGTACTTACTTAATCATTAGCGGAAAGAATATTAATAGTATATACTTATATACTATTCTAATAAATACTTAAGTATATAACTTTTCCCCTTTCTTCCCTTAGCTCCTTTTCTTCTTTTTATTATATAATATATATATACTTATATATATATATCTTATAAGCTTTCTTCCCATATTAAAGTATTATATAATCCTATTATTATCTCTTTGTCTTTCTATCCTATATAATATTATATTATTTTATTCTCTTTAGCTTTATATACCTACTTATTATTTATGAAACTAGTAGTAGTATATAAAAGCTTATACTTCTAATTAGAAGTTTTATTAATAGACGGCTTATAATTACCCTCTTTATTAATATAATTTTCTTTTAAACTCTTTTACTTTCATATAATAAGTTTAGTTTTTATGTAATATTTAGGATAAAGAGGAGTATATTATATAAATGCCTTCTTCTAATATTAAGGATTAGCTTTCTCTGAGTAAGACCCCTATAAGGTTATTTACTAAGATTCTTTACTAAGAAGGTTATTTTTATATAGTTTTTATTGTTTTTTAAAGCTATTATCTTTTATATAAATATACTAATAAGTATGCTAGTATTAAATATACTAAGAAATCTTTCTGCTATACTTGCCTTACTAACTACTAAGGTGGTACTTATGCTGATTATATCTGGGCTTCAGATGGCCTTTAATGCTACTATTATGCTAGCTAAGTCTATCTAGAGGATACCTTTTTAAAATAAAAGACTAATTCTGATGATTTAGATAATAATAATTATAAGGATAATAATAATTCTCCTTATTATAGTAGCTTAGGCTCTATTATTAGCTCTTTTTATAACCCCTATATTCTAGAGTCAATTTTTATATAAGGATAAATAATGAATTTTAGTACTTAGAGAGTAGGCTAGGTTTTATATAGTGGATTTTACTTTCTTACACTTATAGTAATCTAGTATTAGCTTGAAGAGTTATTTTTTCTATATAGCTAGTAAATTAAGCTTATTACTTTTATTACCTTATTATATTATTTTATATTTATTTAAGTAATCTTTATATATCCGTTTTACTTTTTAGGGTTTTATTAAACGGAACCGCTCAGCAAGGAGTTACCCTAGACTTGTGCAAGGAGTTACCTAGACTTGCGAGTCAGGCGATTTTCGCTAAGTACGCCCAGTGCGTGCGTGACGCAAGATGAGTTTGGTGGCCGTGAGTTGATTATTTTGGCCTGCATTTGCACCTTAATTCAGACCTCTGCATTACCCTTATTTCTTACCCAAAAATATATAACTTATTGCATTGGATAGCTTTTCTATTTGGTATAAGTTTATCTTTAGTTTGTTATGTACTTAATTTGGGTATTCTGTGGCTATGGTTGGCTGTCTCTTACAATCCAAAGATGTGTGTTGGAAGGGCGAATTTTCCGGCATTTGCAAATTTGCACCAGAGCGCGACCGCAGCGTGCCAGGGTGAGACGAACGTCGGAGGGTATATAAGGAGGGCTTACAGAAGCCAACTTAATTCAATACAAAGTTGTCAGCTATTGTCAATTGTCGAATTCGCCTCAGAGCACCACACTGCGACCCTGCCGAAACACACACACGCTGAACTGAATGCTATTTTACAGCACAAATTCATCAGATTAGTATATGAAATTATAACGCAATCAGTGTTTATATTAATAATTTCATTATTTATAAATTACTTCTTATCTATTAATTATATATAGTAAGTAGGGTTCTGTGTTTCTATTATTATAGTATTTTATATTAGTTCATTTTTATTAGTAATATGAAATTTCTTTATATATTATTATCAATAAGCATTATATAGTTTTGTTGACCTAATCTTTATTAAGATCTTAAAGTATTTATAGTCTTTATTATTTGTTATATAAAAGTAACCTTGCTTGATTTTTTATGGCTGGCTGAGGCTTCTTTAGGTATAGCCTTTAGTATTTTTTATTATTTCGCCTTGGATGAGGACTCTCTTAATTCTCTGTATTGCTCCTTTAGTGAGTCTATATGCTACCTGTAGTGTTGTTGCTGTTATGGTGAGGTTCTGTGTTGTTGTATCCTTGCTATTCGGGATTATAAGGGTGCTAGTTTGGTAGTTTCCTATATGCTAGTTTTGGAATTTCTGCTTGAGATGTATTTAGTAGTTATACCTAGAGTATTGCTTTTAATTGTCTGAGTTCTAAAAATATATAGGAGGATAATTTATTTTTAGCTTAAATATAGTATAACCTTATTTTAGGTTATAATTAATAATATTTTAATATGTTAGCTTACTATATTTATAAAGCTTAGATATCTTTATTATATTATATTACTATAGGAAAAAGTCTTTTTAATCTTTTTAATATAGTAGTTTCTATATTAATTGAAATATATAATTTCTATAAGATTTTATTATATTTTAAGTATTATTGATATATTTATAGGTTATTAAGGGGCAATCTTATTAGTAGTAGAGCTATTCTGCCTTTCTTATTTGTAGTGTTCTTATTTCTTTTTGGAATTATTATCCTTATAATACTGGTATTTAGGGCGATTAGTTGTGCTTTATTTATCCATTTATAAGGGTTTTAGTATATTAGTACTAGGGGTGTTATTTAATCAGTTCTAGAGAATATGTTTTATTATTCTGCTACTACTGGAGTTCCTTTTCTTAATGCCTCAGGGAACTATACTATATTCTCTTTTTATTTAAGAGGTATATTAAGTAATATTCTATATAGTAGGCTATTTAATTAAGCTTAGTATAGTCTTTTAGAGTTGTTTAGTAGCTATATTGGCTTTTTTACCCTTTAATATTAGTTTTTAGCTATCTTTTGTTTTTTAGATAATTATATATAAAGTAGCCGTTTTGGTTATAGTTATAATACTTAATATCTTTCTTACTTCTCTTTAGATATTATTAAGTTATATTAAGTTCTATAGGTTCTATATATTATTTTAATACTATAGTTTAGGGTTAACATCTTTTTTTAATATTAGTTTATAAATAAAAGCTACTTAAGCTATTTCTCTTTGTTTTTATATATTAGTTATATAGCTGATTATTAATTTTGATACTTAGCTTAATATATTATAATAAATCTTTAAGTTTATCCTATGTTATTAATTTATTTTTCATTTCTTCTTAAAGTTTATTATGAAATATAAAGATATAGGTATTATTTACTTAATTAATATATATATATATATATATATATATTAAATTTATGCTATATAGGTTAAAATACGTCCTTTTTACTTAAAATATATAAGTTTATACTTAACTTATTATTCTTTATTTAGGTTTTAAAAGAGTATCTTTAGTGCTTTTTTATAATCTTTATAATTCTTAAAGATTTCCTAAGTTTTATATTTATATTATTTAAAGTTCTTATTTTTCAAATAATCTTTAAGATAAACTTTCAATTATATAAAGGCTTATTTCGTTAAGAGAAATAGAAAATAATAATAAAAGAATATATTTAATATAATTATAAAATTGAAGTTAAAAAAAGAGCTATATTAAGGCTTAAAAATTAAATAATAATAAGTAAATACTTAATTACTATTAATTACGATTAATACTTTTATTATTACTCTAAAAAGTTTAAAAAGTCATTTTCAGTAAAGTTAAAAGTTAACAACTAATAAGCTAAGGGTTAATAAAATGTTTTAAAAAAAGAAATAAGTTATAGAAGTTTTTAGTATAAACTTAATAAATAACTAGGGCGTTTAATAACTGCTATATTTAGGAGGGAAGTAAAAGCATATATTATAAATAAATTAGTTGAAATTTAAATTAATTATTATTATTTATTAATACTAATTATTATTTTACTTTATTTAAAAAGAAAAACTTAAAAAAATACAATTAATATATATAATAAGAATATAATTATTACTTTATAAATAGTATTAACTCCTTAATTATTTATTATATTAAACCTAATGGTTAAATGTAATTAAAGGCTTTAATAGGTAGAAAAGATATAATGCGTGTTATGGCTGCATTAGGCTGAGGCCTGAGGTGGGTCTGGCTGGCGCACAGCCCACCTGCAGCGTCTAAGGGCCTAGCTCTTCTAGATTTGATCTCGTCGGAGGCTTCCTCTCCTCCTCCCTTCTTTCCTTAGCAAGACCAGGTATTATTCGAAATTCTACAAATTTGAGCACGATTTGAGAGCCTTGCCTCTCGTATGTCCCTCTCGTTACAATGTGACTAAATCCCTTAGAAGGTTTATTAAGGCTAAATTAAGGCGTCAGATTAAGCTTTCCCTTAAGCATTGCCAAGTTGCTGGTAACCAGGCTCCCGGTAAAACGGCAGGAGATGGAGGGGACGCTAATGCGGGAAACCAATACATGAATGACATAAACGATAGGTTCACCCCGGCATCTGCGTCGTAACGTTCGATATAATCAAACGCTAAAGGGTTCTGGGCACCTTGCTAGATTTTGAACCCTGCGCCGATGCTACCTCGTAATCGTGGGGTGCATCGGATCTTGCGGAAACGCGTTTATCAGAAGAAAAAGCGCGCGATCGTCATCCAAGCACGCTGCAGGGGAGGGAGACTCGGGTATCTCGTGCCTTGCATGATAGAGTGAACAAATAATACCATAAAATAATGCACTGGATGCAGGAGGAGCCTTTGTGCCCGAAGCAGTATTTATACGGCACCGTCCGCATCGGAATTCCCACAGCTTCCTAAGGATCGAGCCAAGCCACTCGTTGACCATCTGTGTATAAATTGCCCCTTCTACCATCTTGCCTGTGACAATGATCTGTCACAAGTTCATACTCGCAAGCTTAGCTGCTTCAGCAGCAGCGTATGCGCTTACAGGTGCATCTCACTCAGTCCATGAGAGAAGGTCTGGCATACCAGATGGGTGGACTAGGCGTGAGGCTCTGGACCGACGGGCAGTGCTGCCCATGCGCATTGGCTTGAAACAGAGGAATCTGGACATGCTGCCAGAATGGCTCTCAGAAGTGTCACACCCACAATCCAGCACGTACGGCCAGCATTGGTCTGCAAAGGAGGTTGCTGAAGCATTTGCCCCGAGGTAATTAAAGTCTTGATCCGCCCTCTAGCTCTCACCTGCCGGACCGCCCATTCTGAAAGTTGCATAGCGAAGACAGTGTCAATTCCGTCAAGTCTTGGCTCACTTCTGCAGGGGTAGCCGCGGACCGCATCAGGCTTTCGCATAGCTTATCTTGGCTCGAGTTCAATGCCACAGCCGACGAAGCCGAACAGCTGCTGAATACAAAGTACTACGTTTATGAGCATGAGAGCGGACAACCACATGTGGCCTGCACCGAGTATAGCATCCCGTCCTCTCTAAAAGAACACATCGATTTGGTCTACCCCACCCTACATTTTGATGTCAAGCCTGGATCGCCATCTCGCCGAGACACTGAAAGGCCTGACATCGCAAAGCGTGAGAAAATTCCAGGCCTGTACAAAGGCCTCGGTGCACCTGGATCCGGATCTCTTCCCAAAGGGGGCTATCGCATCGGCAGCCACAACATTTCCGATCTCTCGGCCTGCGACGAGTTTATCACTCCAGACTGCCTGCGTGCACTGTACCAATTTCCAGTCAACGACAAGGCAGCTCCTGGAAACAGCTATGGCATCGTCGAGTACACGCCACAGGCCTACGTGCCCTCTGACCTGGACATGTTCTTTGCAAATTATAGTCCCGACGCCGTGGGCGTGCGACCTATTTTCAACAGCATCGATGGTGGTGTGGTCCAGCAGACCATGATGAACTTCAGCTACAATGGCGAAAGTAATCTGGACCTAGAGTACGCCATTACACTCGTATACCCACAGGAGGTGACCCTTTACCAAGTCGGCGACCTTGTGGAGGGCGCTTCGTTCAACAATTTCCTCGATGCCATCGACGGATCCTACTGTACATACGAAGGCGGAAATGATCCTACCCAGGACGCGGTTTATCCCGATACTAATTCGACAGAAGGCTACAAAGGACCCGAGAACTGCGGCGGATTCGCGGCGACCAAGGTGATCTCGACTTCTTATGGTTACAACGCGCATGACCTCACTCCCTTCTATCAGATGCGGCAGTGCAATGAGTACGCGAAGCTGGGCATGATGGGTATTAGCGTCCTGTACAGCTCTGGAGACTACGGTGTCGCCGGAAACTCTGGCAAGTGCATCAACGGTCCGGGCATCAACGCAACGTACACGGGCAACAATGCCACCAGCGGACGCTTCAATCCTAGTTTCCCTGGGACATGCCCGTACGTTACCAGCGTCGGTGCCACGCAGGTCAAGCCAAATGCCTCCATCACAGCCGACCTGGCAACCGGTGTTCAGCCTGAGCAGGCATGCGAAACCGTCATCTACTCCGGTGGAGGTTTCTCTGATGTCTTCCCCCTTCCGGACTACCAGGCTGATGTGGTGCACGAGTGGTTTGCTAAGTATCCGCCTCCATATGGTGCGGATAGGTTCAATAACAGCCAGAAAACGCGTGCCTTCCCGGATATCAGCGCGAACGGGTGAGTTCCACAATGGCCTCGAAGTTTTCTCTTTACTTTCCCTCCGGTTCATGATGATGAAAACGCGAGCTGATCTGAGCGTGCTAACTACCCACTCTAGTGCCAACTTCGTGATTGCAATCGACGGCAACTTCTCTCTTGTCTACGGCACTTCGGCCAGCTCACCAACTATGGGCTCCATTCTCACTCTTATCAACCAGGAGCGTCTGAAAGCTGGAAAGAGCAGCATTGGTTTCATAAATCCCGTTGCCTATGCCAACCCAGGGGTATTCAATGATATCACTGATGGCACCAACCAAGGCTGTGGTACCGAAGGCTTCTCAGCTGCGCCAGGCTGGGACCCGGTGGTGAGTATTCCTAAGATTCTTAATTCTTAACGGCGAGTCGTTTTATCCTAACAGAAGTCTCGCCAAACACAGACCGGATTAGGGACCCCCAACTACCCCAAGATGCTGAAACTGTGGCTATCTCTGGATTAGAGCGTGAAGCCAATGGCGGACTTGGGGGCCGATCTAAGAGCACATCTGACGGTAATGGGCAATCAAGCACCATATCTATGACTAAAAATCTTCTTCTTGTAGCTTATTTGGAGACATTTGAGGTAATTACCTACTCAATAATAGAATCAATTGCGGCGGCACTCGTATCTCCATGCCACTACAGCTATATCAGTCCCGCTTACATACCTTCATTCCATACGCTATTTCTATAGACAGGTCTGCGTCGTCGGCAGGGCTGGAAATGTAGAATTGAGTATTCCAAAACTCACATGTGTGTGAGCACCTGCTGAGGAGCCTACGTCATGTCTTGGCTCCCCCGGAATCCTAGAAAGACTTGAGTTTCTGGCCTGCAGCTGATTGGGAACGCTTCATAGATACTGTTGGCTGTGGGAAATCAAAGCTCTGGGTCTTACACAAATGGCTATGGTTGTCGACTTCTTGTGTGACATGCTACCTACCTAGGTACGGTAGGGGTCTGGCGCGGTTTCCTCAAGACCGTAACCCGTAAGTCAAAGGGCCCACATTCGGACCACCCCCTGATTCGGACCACCCGCCAAGACCACCACCACCACACACACCTCTTCATTCCAACTCATCTTCCTCGTCATCATCGCCCACCACGATGCAGGAAGCCGTATCTATAGTATTTTCAGACCCGTTGGATGCATCTGTACTATCGTCAAGCTCGCCGGCCTCGATCTTAGCCCTCCGTATATGCTTGATTTATACGAATGTAGAGTTGGGGCTGGTTTCAACCCTCCTCCTCTTTTAAGGTACTATAGCCTCTAATTTATTTTTAAGAGCCTGGTTTTCTCTTATAAGCATTGCTACTTCCCACTCTTTCTCATCATATGCTTTTTATACCTTCCTAAAGAGGACTCATCAAGTTATATCTGAGTATTCTTAGGTGGGATAATCGGTAAGAATAGCCCGTACCTCTCAGGATNTGTTAAACGGAACCGCTCAGCAGGGCGTTGGCACTTCCTGCAAGGAGTTACCCTAGACTTCTTGTAAGGAGTTACCCTAGACTTCTAGTAAGGAGTTACCCTAGACTTCTTGCGAGTCAGGCGATTTTCGCTGAGTACGCCTAGTGCGTGCGCGACGCAAGATGAGTTTGGTGGCCGTGAGTCGATTATTTTGGCCTGCATTTGCACCTTAATTCAGACCTCTGCATTACCCTTATTTCTTACCCAAAAAGTATATAACTTAGTGCATTAGATAGCTTGATTTCTGAAGTTTGTATGTACTTAATTTGGGCATTACCAGGGCTATGGTTGGCTGGTGGCTTGGAACCAAAGATGGTGTGTTGGAAGGGCGAATTCTCCGGCATTTGCAAATTTGCACCAGAGCCTACCGCAGCGTGCCCAGGGGTGAGACAGGGTCGGAGGGTATATAAGGAGGGCTTACAGAAGCCCAACTTAATTCAATACAAAGTTGTCCAGACCACTGTCAATTGTCCGAATTCGCCTCAGGGCACCACACTGCGACCCTGCCGAAACACACGCTGAACTGAATGCTATTTTATAGCACAAATTCATCAGATATTGCGATTAGTTTTCAAGATTAGAATGCAATAGGGTGCTATAAGCCATTAGATAGTTGCAAGATAACTGCTCTAATAGCGTTAATAGATGCATTAGTTTCAAGTCGGGTGTGCAGTAAGGGCGTATAGTAGCATAGGATAGGTGCTATTATAAAGAGGAGCTTGAGGTGCTTAAATGCTACTTTGGCGTGAAGTGGGAGCTCAATAGGCCCCGCGGCCCCGCCCTTAAGGAGGTCTATAAGTAGTGAGGTGATCTTTAAGAAGGCCTTAATAAAGCATTAGTAGAACCCTGCAAAATTTAAGAAGATGTGAATATTATGTATGCTGTGTGGGAGCGGCCACTCCTTTATAATAGTGATGTAGCCATGCTCTATAAATATCCCTAATGGGGTAATGATAAACCTGAGGAATTCTACTTGGGTAGTTTAGAATTTATATGTCTCTATATTCAGGAAGAGTCCCTACTATTATAGGCATTTAAAAACGCTATATATATGCCATATATATATATTATTATTATTACTATATATCAGGATATTATCTAGATATATAATATAATATATATTAATAAGCCCTATAAGGGCGTAGTTAATATATGCCTAGAATATAGTGGGTGCGTTTATAAGTCTGAAGGGCATAACTATATACTTAAAGTAGCTATATTTTATATAAAATGCTATCTTCTATTTATTGCCTTTATTAATTTATATCCGATAGTATGCTTTATGAATATTAAGCTTAGTATATGCTCAAGTAGTTGTAAGCTGATTAAGGATCTCTGAGACTAGCGGCAATGGTGTGTGATTCTTGCATATAATGCGATTTAGCATATAGTAATTAATGCAAAGGTGCAGCTTCCTACCCTTCTTAGGCATAAATATAATAGGCGTACCTATAGGGCTGGTAGAGGGTCTAATAAATCCTCATGCGAGTATATCGTCTAAGTAGCGCTGAAGCACCTCTAATTCCGCGCTTAAGAGGGGGTATAGTAGTCCCTAAGGGGGTTAGGTACCCTTCTTAAGTTTAATCTTATGGTTGGTTGGGGTGTGCTGAGGGAGGGTATATAGTGCTTCTTCTGAGTAGAGATCTTTGAAATTAGCATATTCAGTAGGTAAATATACTATAAATACAGCAGGTTTACTCCCCTTATCAGGGTTATTTTGCATAATAGGGTGACTATATATAGCTATAGCAATAGTGCTTAGGGGAAGCTGCTTGTTTGATATATGGATGCTAAGCTGTTCCTCCTGTAGCGGAAAGCGCTATTATTATTTCCTCTATTGAATTAGAGGGTTAACTAACTCAAGCTATGGAAACCTAAGGATAATGTTATTGCTTAGGAGGTTGGTGATAATGAAGCGATAATGTTGCATATATGTAGCGCTATAGGAGTCCATTAGCTTGATAAATAGGGAGTAACTCATATATGATGGGATAGGTTTATAATTAATATTAATAAGCTGTAGTTCTTCCTTGAAATAGTAGTAATGCTTATATGCTGTAATAGCGTTAAGTCAAAGGGCCCACATTCGGACCACCCCCTGATTCGGACCACCCGCCAAGACCACCACCACCACACACACCTCTTCATTTTAACTCGTCTTCCTCATTGCCATCGCCTACCATGATGTAGGAAGCTGTATCTATGGTATTTTCAGACCCGCTGGATGCATCTGTACTATCGTCAAGCTCGCCGGCCTCGATCTTAGCCCTCTATATATGCTTGATTTGTACGAATGTAGAGTTGGGGCTGGTTTCGACCCTCCTCCTCTTTTAAGGTACTATAGCCTCTAATTTATTTTTAAGAGCCTGGTTTTCTCTTATAAGCATTGCTACTTCCCACTCTTTCTCATCATATGCTTTTTATACCTTCCTAAAGAGGACTCATCAAGTTATATCCGAGTATTCTTAGGTGGGATAATCGGTAAGAATAGCCCGTACCTCTCAGGATACCTGGGGAGTCAACCACTTTATTACCTCTGGCAAAATTGGTACTAGAGTGATTAATTCAACCCCTTTAATTCAATTCTCCTCATCAGATTCAGTTCTAGTAGTCGATTTATTAGAGTTTTCAAGCATAAGAGCACTTAATAGTGGCTTAGCCATATTCACAGGCCATAAACCTATATTATACCACTCAGATTTAATGTAAATTGAGTCTAAACCACTTAGTCGAGCCTTCCGATAGCAGTAAAGAAATAATTGTTTGCCAGAATGGGTATCTTTAAAGTATAAGTTAATAAGACCAGCCTCTTATCAATAAGCAGCCTTTAAGCTTAAGAAGACCCCCAGATCTAGAGGTTATAAGATGTGTAAGGTATAGGGTGGTAAATAAAGGCAATATATCTTATTCGAGAAGCATTCCTATATGAATTCAAAGGTTGTATAGCTTTTATACCCATCTATCACTAGTAAACACTACTAATTTAAGTCCTTCGGCTTAGTCTAAGGGATAAAGACTTTTTAAAGCCACTTAAGCGCCACATTATTATTAGTCCATTCATTTAGTATTACCGTAAATTCCCAATTCTTAAGACCCTTAAGGGTCTTAAACCATTGTTATTATACTAATTTCCCCTTAAAAATAACGAGAGGAGGGCACGATTGCCCTATGGCAAAGATACACTCAAGAAAGGAGGTCCAAGTACGAGAGGCGTGGTTTTTTTGAGTAATAACCTTCCTCCCTTCCGACCCAAGTATCATTCCATTCATTCCCTTGCCTTCGGCTATACCGCCTTTATTAAGGTTATAATGATTCTTAGCTAGAATCTTCTTGATCTCTAAGAGCTGAAGGAGGTTAAATTATTCTTTAATTATAGTCATATTAGCCCCGTTNATTTAAGAAGTATTCCCATATGAATTTAAAGGTTGTATGGCTTTTATGCCTATCTATCACTAGTAAATGCTACTGATTTGAGTCCTTTAGCTTGGTCTAAGGGATAAAGACTTTTTGAAGCTACTCGAGCGCTACATCATTATTAGTCCATTCATTTGGTGTTGCCGTGAATTCCTAATTTTTGAGACCCTCGAGGGTCTTAAATTATTATTATTGTACTGATTTCCCCTTAAAAATAATGAGAGGAGGGCATAATTGCCCCGTGGTGGAGATACACTTAAGAAAGGAGGTCCAAGTATAAGAGGCGTGGTTTTTTCGAGTAATAACCTTCCTCCCTTCTGGCCTAAGTACCATTCCATTCATTCCCTTGCCTTCGGCTATACCGCCTTCATCAAGGTTGTAATGATTCTCGGCTAGAATCTTCTCAATCTCTAGGAGCCGAAGGAGGTTAAACCATTCTTTAATTATAGTTGTATTGGCCCCGTTTGCTTGAGAAGAACTCATCTGATGGCTTCATATGCTTCAGATCTTAGGATTTCTTGTTAGAAAGCCCCTTAGCCATTTGTGGCTGAAGGGTGGTTGGCGATGGTATGGGCAGGCGACCCGGGCGGCGAAGGACCTTATTTCAAAATGGGTTACCGGCAGCCCTAATTCAGCCTGGGTAATTGCCCAGCTAGACAGACGTACTTCTTGGGTTCGTGATAGCTTCATTTGAGGCTTAGCAGCATTAGAATGGCTTTGGGCACTGGCGAGATGATGATGAAGTGTGGTCCTTGGAATGCCCTAATGCCGGGCGACCTCTTGTATACTAGCGCCTGCTGAGATAGCCTCAAGGCCTGCAGCTATATCCAACTCAGTATATGGCTTTATTGGTAATTGAAGATGATATATTTAAAGTTTGAAAAGAAGAAAAAATTTTGTTGTAATGATATCGCGGTATTTATGATAGGGTGGGTCCGACGCGTACGCGGGTGTGGGGTGGTCCGAATCAGGGGGTGGTCCGAATGTGGGCCCTTTGACTTATAACTGATTAGGTTTTCCTCTACTCCTGAGTCTATAATTACCTGGAAGGATTCTATCTGATTTATAATTCGAACTTTTGCGCTAATACAGAGTTGTTGTTTCTCTAGTGCTGCATTATCTATAACTTGTTGTACCCGCGACCCAAGGGGTTGCTAATTTACTTCAGAGAGGGCTTTGGGGCATCGTGCGGCAATGTGACCCTTCTTTTTATAGTTGCGGCATGCGGTGTCTGGGCATAGGCTGCTGGTATAATTGCGCGCCCTATAGGTATAGCAGCTGCTTCTGCGCGGCTTGGGGTATGTGTTTAAGTAGTATTCCTGCTGGTAGCAGTTAAAGCAGGTAACTGGGGGTGTTGGCTGAGGAGGTGGTATTATGGGTTCCCTCTTAATTGCTGGCCTGGGATTATTTATTGTTATATTTCCTCTGATTGCGCGCTGCGCTAGGGCAGCTTAGGGGTTATTATAATAGCGAGCGATATATCCCATCTGGTAATAGGTATAGTAGGTGGGGGGCCTGGAGCATTACTGGGGCAAGGGTAGTATATATGTAGTAATGGTGTTACTTTATATCATTCCTTATGCTGCCTTAATTCTTTATACCTAGCTAACCAGTGCCTCCTAGGTGCTAGGGATCTACACCTGTATATAGATAGTAATATAAATATTAGGCTGGAACCTATTAATTATATTATTAACCTAGTGGGTCTTGCTGGGAGTATAGGGCGATTCTATTTTAGCTTCCTAATACCATCATATAAAATTCATAATAGGCTTATTTGCTTGCTATGCAATATGCAAGAGTGTTATAGCCGCAGTAATAGCGCGTGTAGTAGGATTAGAGAGTTGGTTATATAGGAAACTCTTGAATTCCTTTAAGAAAATAGTAAGGGGGTCTATATTTTAATCCCATTATCTTGCGGTAAAGCTAATCCAATCCTACTTAGGAGCGCCTTTTAAGCAGCACATAGTATACCTAACTTATTCCCAAGGCTCCTTAATTTTATATAGGTGAAGGTAATAATGGAGGTTATATAGGAAGGTCTGTAGGGCTATATATGAATTACTACTATATGAGAGTGCGGGGAGACCACTAGGGCAATAGATAGGCTCAATTACAGCGCCTATACTACTGGTGTTAGGGTTACAGCAAGAGGTGATGACTTTAGTAACATCTAGTCCTGGGTCGGGGGTCTGGGCTGGGCTGCCTTCTCCGCTAAGAAGTAGCGCAAGCTTAACTCTCTTAGCGCGAAGATACTATTAAATAGCCTTATCCTGCAGCTTTTAGTTGAGTTCCTTTTCCTTATATTTAAGTTCCGCGCTATTAAGACCCTAATCTAACGCTATATCTTTAATGCTAGCTCAATGGGAGGCCATTGCGTTAGAGGGGTCTTGGGCGGCCTGGGAGAAGGGGATCTAGCTGGCCTTATGCTAGGGGTTATGCCCCTGCCGCTTAAGCGCAGCAGTACCGGTGCATAAGCGCATGGCGCGTGTGTTAGGTGCCATACTGGTGCCTCAAACGGTCTACTCCCCAAGAAGGGTATAACGATCAGACTATCAGGGTATAGGGTTGTAAGTAGAGTAAATGAGTGCATATAGTATAGGCTTAGTATATATAGAGTGAGGGAGTAGTATATTCGGGAGCGAGGAGCTACTAATCGTTACCCCCCCTCCTTCCTTCTCCTATCCCCTTCCTTAGCTATCCTTTTATAGACCGACCTATATCTACGCTATGCAGTCTCTATGCGGCCTTGCCGCGGTTATAACTAGCCTTTGTTTCGTGCTCTGCCCATTCTGAGGGTTGTTGAGTTATTCTTTCTAGCCCTGAGTTATTCCTTTTGTGGCCTAGCATAGGTCCAGGCAGCGGTATCGCTGCTTCCTCGATGCTTCCTCCGAGCATGCGACCCTGGGTCCTGACAATATGCAATTGGAATGTGGCAAGTGGTGTTGGAAAATGCGTGTGGTACAATGTTCTCAGCATTCCATTCTCTGGCCACTTGCCACAAAAGGATCGCAGAAAAGGGAAAGCCTCAAAGGCTCCAACCTTCGCAAATCCGAATTTTTCGTCTCGGAGAAAGGTTCTGTCAAGGATTGTCAGAATTAGCGCCACATACCCAAAAGAGAACACGTTTACACTTCCAGCACGCCGACTTGCCCTTATCCAAGGTTGTTGGAAGACCCTGTTGGTATGCCGTGAGCTCGATATCAATTGGTCATAACTATAGTCAAACCTACCAAACATGACCAACGACGGGCCTGAAATCATGACCATCAGAAGGCAGTGTAAGACAGCATTCATCCACATCCTGGTCATTGATTCTATGTGCAGAAGAACCCAAGCGGCGTAAATTCTGCGAAGAATTGTCCTCCTCGATGAACCCCATTGAGTCTCGATAGTAATAACTGAACTATAATTCCGACAGATGTAAATGTAACTCTGACTTCTGGTAGCTCACCAGTTTCACAGGCCAATGCTCGTCGAGAAGTATACGTAATTCTTCCGAATTATGTCGAGTCCTCCGCTCAGCCGTGAACCTGGGATGGGGCAAACTGAAGCAGTACAGGGATATAATGCATTCAGAGGCCGTCAACGCGCGCTGGTCCTAGGGACCGAGGTACCGAGCTCTGGAAGTGTCCACGATCTCCAGTTGATCATCAACCGGGGCATACTCTCCGATTTCGTAAAGATCAAGGGACATAGCTTCATAGTACTCGCCCTGCAATTCCGCACCAGCAAATGCTAGGAAGTAGGCCTTGATGTCTCTGCTTATCGCAGCATCAAATACCGAGTACCATTCGTTTTGGAGCATGAGGCTACCCACCTGGAGTTCAGCGCTTGTCACTGGCCGACAGGGGATGTTTTTCGCACAGTCTTTACCCAGCTTCTGCATTCCTTTATCCTCTCCTCGTGGCTGTTGGTAAGTAGTTGCCTTAGATTAACATTGAATTGACGTGGTTCACCCATCAAGCTGTCTGAATCTATCACAACCAGCCTGGATGATTTCCTAGACCGGCGTCGCTCGCGTTTGGTTGCCGATTCCTGTTTTACCCGATTTTCTCTTCCTGCAGGATGATTCTTGGCTGATTCGGGTGCGGATTCTGCTCTTGTCTTCCTCTCTGGACATAATGGCTCTGTGTCGGACTCGGCCATCTTGTGTGTGTTCATTGTTCAAGTTTCCAATTCTCAACATTCAAGGGTTTGGCCGGCATGGGCAATCAGATCAGCTGGCTCAGCCTCTCCCTGGTTTCGTAGCAAAAGAGTGGAGAGCATAACCGGACTCAGGGCATGTCTATACCTAGGTAGATGGATATAATATCAGCAGCTGAGTTTTCCTTTTTCATGTCTGAATTCCGAGTTCATTGCTTAAGACATAACGCATGACGCATGCCGCATGCCGCATGCCGCAACCGTTTCGTTGAACGTAGTACATCGGCAGTTCAACTAACACACAGTACTCGGCCTGGCCAGGTTTGTTCTGCAGCGAACCGATATTTCCCCAGTAATACTTGGATGTCCCATGATTTCACAAAGAGCATCAGCCAGGTGTCATGTTACATATTAAAAATCCGGCTGAATTATGCCACAGCCTGTATGACACTCCTGTGTCGCGGTCCAAGCAAACATTTACGCAACTAGTACTTGGGCCGCGTCTTATTCTTATCACCTTGTAGGCTGCCGGGCTTGGCTTCATACACAAAGTGAACGGCGAGCATGGCATATATTCAAAGAACTACTCCCAGGTCTGACTTCCTTCCGGCCCGAGCTGTACATGATGAGGGAGACCTCATTTGGAAGGTACAATACTACACTTGGCTAGTTATACTGATAAACCAGAGATGTTAGGAAATTGAAATAATTTCAGTGCAGATCTGATGACACGCGGAGTCAAGATTAAGATTTCTGAGGCTTAAAATACCAAAACTGGACTCCCTGGGGGCAAGTATGCATCTACCCATGGGGACACGTCTTTCGTGATTGAGAGCTTCCATCACCTGGATGACAGTGTCCCCAGCCCCGAGAGGGTACCTACCTAGGTATCTTTCTACCTAGGTAAGTAGGTAGCCAAGCGCACGCTGCGGTTCAGCTGCACAGTCTGACCTTTCCCAACGGTAAATTCGGTTTCGACGTTCCTAGAAACCACTGTCATGGCCTTGGACCGCCTCTAGAATGCTGAGAAAGCATCTGGAGGGCATCCTTCACGTGGTTTTCGAAGATATTTATCGAGTCAGATGCAAAGGTGAACGGTGCTAAGTCAACTTTGTCCATGGCAGCACAGCACCTCCTCTACTCCATCATGCCGGCCCTGCTAGATCCACTACAACTTGGCCGAACAATATCAAGCCCCGACTCATCCATGTAGACGTATCAGCCTCGAAAATTGGAACGGACAAGGACACCGGTGTAATTATGTTCGTGAATACCGGTTGCTTTTTCGCCCATTACGAGTTGGGCCTTGCAGCCTGGAGGCGACCTGACCCAGAGAAGCTTGGTAAACCGTACTTGAGCACTTACGGGCGAATTTCCCAGCCTTCCTATCTGTGGGATGCTTTCGACGGCCGGAACCAGCTCTTCACAGCCTGAAATTTGAACTCAATGTGGCCGTTTATGCACGGACATAGAAATACAGAAAGGCTAAGTGCTACGTCTTCTCATCATTCAGCTTGAGACAGTGTTTTATGACGCCCTATAGATCTCTAACCAATATTCTGTACTTGATTGAGAAGTACGGCGAAAAGTCGATACGAGGTCTGCCAAAGCACGACCCGAGCCAGACGCCTCTGTGACCGGCTTCAGATCCAGCTGGTGAGTCTTTTTACATATGTAGCTTTACACGAACCAAGAACACCAATCACTCACGATGCACTTTGCAATGCACACTATGCTCTGCCTATGGCGACTTCATCAAGGGGCAGACTTAAGTATGTCGTCATTTCTGGGGGCATCTTGGTGGCTAACTGGTCACTTGTCTCTCGAATCGCATTTCAATTTCAGCTATATTAAACTAAATATCACTTGATATTCCATATTCATGGGTCATTTTCCAATTCTATTTGATATTCAAGCCATCACTGTAACATGGGCGTAATCGGATTGCTCGCCCTTACCCGGAATTGGCACAAGGGAACCGCCTCCCCATTGTCAAGACAACAGGTGTTGTTCGGGCCTTCGTGAAACTATCCAGTATTATACCTGCAGTGGTCTCACCAAATGGGAAGAGTGGTTACGGTGAATCTTCAGGGGAGCAGATTTTGTGCAGCAAGAAACTGCCATGGTGACGCGCACAGTTCAAATGTCTCGGGCTTACTGAATCTTGACCTGTGTACGCAGCAGCCAAATGGATGCCATGTAAGTCAAACGCCAAATGGATCGCAAAATGATGGCTGTAGGTCCTGGCACTTAGCCAGTCTCATTTTAATCAGGACACGCACCGCCATCAGTGAGATTCATGCACACTACATCTAATATCTAGGACCTATCATTTAGGCGCAGCACTGGCTGCGTCAATACTTGGTCTAAAATTAGGTATCTAACTCACATCTGCTTTCTCAACAGCGCCGTAAGCACGAAGGAGGAAGCTAGTGCAATTTGAGCTAGGCCCCTGGACGCTGACCACCTGGTATTTCCCCTCAGAGTATGCTCCCACAGGGCAGAAAATGACTCTCCAAAGATACAGTCCGTGTAACTCAGCACCATCACTTTTTTCTTCTTCGTGGATAGAGATATAGCCTAATCATCACATCAGAATACGGCGCGAACATATTGTTCTACCTACCTGGGTAGGTAGACATAACGGGCCATCATGGCCAAATATCCAAGTCTGGCACCCCAACACGCGGTCGTCATCAAGACCGAGCGCACCTACCTTCGTCCCGTCACACCTGAAGACTTGTCTGCACTTCATGAGATGAGAATGAAGCCCACAGTGATGCAGTATATGTGAGTCTTGAACGACAAACTCCACCAGCTCACGCCTCTGCAGTAACTGACCGCCAAAATCCCAGGCCTGGGGTCGAGACGGAAAAAGACGCCCTCAAGTCGCACAGTGTCAGGCGCATCGAGCTCATGATGAAGCAAGACGGGTTTTCATTCGCCATCGTCGTCCCAGATCCGAATCTTGAGTCCAGAATCGCAGAGGGTCTAGCACACGGCTCCGTGATAGGGTTTATCGGCATTACGGCGCCGCCAGAGGTGTTTTATATCCTCGACGATGACTCCTGGGGAAGAGGCTACGCTACCGAGGCGTTGCGGGCGTTCCTTGATACGTACTGGAATGCATTCCCGGAGGGCCTGAAAGGAACAGATCATTGGATGCGCGACTTTCTCGAGACTCATATTATTGTTGGTAATGACGGTAGTGAGCGAGTGGCTGTCAAGTGTGGGTTTGTCCATGTTGCGGACAGGTCTACACCATCTCACGGCGAGGAGAAGGAGAAAAAGATCTTCCGTCTGCGGCGTCCGTGAAGGAGGTAGAGCACTTGGTCGTCGATTTGATACTTAGGTGCTGTCTGGCATCTTCATAACAGCCAGTGTTTTCAGAGCCAGAGCCAGTGTAACGATGAATTTTGCAAATGATTCCCAAGAGCCTAATCATTTACATCCTGATGTTACTGGCTTGGCCTTGCTTTCGACGGCTCGTAACATTCATGGTAAATATTCGTTGCTAGCAGTTTGCGGGCATTTCTCATCCCCAAACGTACCGCTATGTGCGTTTTCGTTGGACAAAGCATTCAACAATCATCGGCGTATTCAAGGCGGTTGTATCCCATAAAGTTGTAGCCATACCAGTAAACCCCCCACGAAGCTTTTCTACTAGGAACAGATCTATTCCTCCAGGCCAGTGGTTAAATTTTATTATAAACAGATCCTTCAATTGCCAGTGAGAAGCGCTACTAGTACATGCATGATTTGCACAAATTGGGGCGCTTTTACAAATTATCATTCATACATCGACTAGTAATTAACACGCCTAAAAATTATCTACCCCCCACTCTTGCCTCAGTTGTATGCTAGTATCTTTAATATTACGACGATTGTCCCCTTTAACCAGCCTGGTATAGAGCCAGAGCGTAGACGTGCGGGTTGACAGAGCTCAGATTGAAAGGCGTGACGTACAGGTCCTCATCGGTGAGGGCTAGGAACATAGTACCGTTCACAGCCGGGTCACCTTCGAAGGTAGATACGTTGGGTTGGATGGTATAGGCCGAATTGCCACTGATGTTCATCAGTGGAGAGTAAGTCACGTTGAGCTGTGAGGCCCAAAGCGCGAACTTGGGCGCCCCGGCTGAGGTCGAAGTAACGTAGCTGTTATTAGGGCCCACGGCCTGGCCGGGCTCCTCCCACTCCAGGAAGACTTGCCGGCCGGGGTAGGACAGAGGCTGGGTGCGGTTGTGGGTGATGGCTGGGGAGCAGTTCTCGCCGACGACATCCGAGTTGGCGCACGCGTCCTCAGGCTTAATGTCGTCCGTGCTCAGAGTGTTGGCGTAGTCGCCCTGGGTCTCATTCCACGCGACTGCTCCGTTGATGCGGGCGGCATTGGGCTGGTTTAGGACGTGCAGGACGGGAAAGTTCTGCCAGATGAGTTGCTGCGTGCCCTCAGGGCAGGATGAGATATAAGGGGCAAGCAAGGTCCACGCCCACGACTGGGGAATGCCACACTCGAACCATACCGGCATGGGGAACTGGCCGTTGAACTGGCGGAAAATAATCTGCTGACGGGCCTCGGTGGTGATGGATTGCAACAGCAGCTGCCCAACCTCACGAGCATCGAGGTGGTTGAGGAACCCATAGACACCAGACTCGCCCCATCGGGTCAGCTTCTGGGAGAAGTCGACGTACTCGCGCACGTTCATCGATGGGTAGTTGTATGTGCACTGCTTAGGAGCATTGTCGCCGAGCATGTTGGTCAGGAGCGTGGCATGTCCAACTTCCTGCTCAGCCATGAACTGCAGCAAGTATCGATCCTCACCAGTCAAGCCGGCAGCCTCGAAATCCTCGTCGGAGTAGGTGGCGAGACCATAGTGGAAAAGATCCAACTCGATCCATTCTTGATACAGACCAAGAGAGATGGATTGGTAGTCGAAGTCTGACTGGACGCGATACACAGGCTCCGAGCCGTTGGTTCCTTGGCCACCAGCAGGTGTGTAAGGGGCGGGCTGGTCGGCATGGAGCTCGCCATCAGCCGGGTAGTCGTACTTCGCCGGGTTGGGCGGCAGGGCCGGGATGGAGGCGGCAAGTACGCTTGTAGACTGCGCTCCGGTGGTCGTGGGCGACGGGCCAGTGTAAGGACCGTGGCTCGTAACGTTCGAATGAGGCACAACTGACGCCGTCAGAGGAGCGGCCGAAGTGACGGTAGTTGTTGCTTGATAGACTACGCGCTCTTCTACAACCGGCACGGCGAAAGCCGGTCTTGCAAGAGCGAGAATACCACCAACGGCGAGTAGTCCAGCCATGTTTGTCTTGATGAGATGAGTGGAGAGGTGCAGAGAGAGTCTGGCAATCATCACAACAGAAGAAAATGGCATATTATATACGCTATGACCTGACTGCCTGGAGCCTCACACTCACATCTTCGGACTCTATGACGAGGTGCCTGCGGGATGTGGACTCTTTGCCATGTTGAGCCAACTACGGTAAATTCCATGGTTCTCGCCATATTTTGCTGAGAAATCAGGTACGGCGTTTGAAAAAGCAAGGGTGTATACTGCCTGGCGACGCACATGTGTGGCAAGGATCTCGTCAAGGAGGGATCGACATCTCAGGTGTGGAGGAACGAAGATGGTCTGTGTAATGAGTACATAGGAGGTGACTGTCACATTGCTGTAGCACTTACGTCGTTGACTTCCACACCACATGGGTATTACGTTATCCCTGCTGTTTTCCTGGTCAGATCTCTGTCCCACGTGGTCTCCGCAGTAGCCTGGTCTCTAATGCATCCATTGTGGCGACGATGTTCCACATTTTTATTTCTACATGGAAAGCGTTGCTGAGAATAGTCTGCAACTGCTCACTAAGCCGGCCTGTCGCTACACCATTGTCCGCGAAGAACGAACAACATGCAGCACATAGGCGAGACGATTAGTTTATTAGTATTTGGACAGGCGTTCGCGGCGGCAGATCATAAACGGGGGGTGTGCGAAAAGGCCTCAATCTACATGCACACTTATAAGTACCGTAGGACAGTTCACGTGTAGAGCGCAAATCAAAGCGGACAAAGGTGCGGGGCGGTGAGCGGTGACGTCTTCTCCTTCTCCGTTGCCGTAGTTAGATCCACTCAACCATATTTATTTAATTTTGAGAGACTAAATCTCAAATAGACTCACAAATCTCGCCGTCAATGACGGCTGCATTGACGATCTCGCGTTGGCTGAGGGCGATAATAGAATAACTGCAGACTCGGAAATATGTAGTAGACCGTATCGGCACGGTGACATAACATGACGGCGTGAAGTGCAAGGCCCCGAGGATGGTGAGCAACCCCTGCACCAGCGCAGAAACGTTGAGCCTCAAGCCTCCTTATGAGAGCCTTTTTGATTACCAGTTCCAACGCCATGGGTGCGAATACACAGTAAACATCAATCTGCAGGCGTGGTGGGCGGCCCGGAACCTTTGCTCAATCACTGCGTGGGCCCTGCTTGGCACCCTGTCAGGAAACAGAACGGAAGTCGGTAGCCAAGACGATCATCGGACGAACTGATTCGCCCCACCGGTTATTAACACATTCTGACGTCTCGCTGACAGCCGAGTGTTACTTTGCACCTTGCACTTTCAGACCACACGTCTTGCGGACGTTCTGCACGTCTGTTCGGCTCCTTTCATTAATAGAACATGCAGGGCATACAGATACATGACGGATGCATCCGATGAAGCCGACCCCGATCGGTATCTGAGAATCGGAATGCAAATTCGGCCATGCACGCTAATGTATCTGTATGGAATCTGCCCCTCGACTCTGTTCCCGCCTCCTCTTCGTCGGCGAGCTTGTAAATTCAGATGTCAATCCCTCACATGTCCCGGCCTGACTATGCTAATCGTCCAGAATAGTCTATGAACGGGATTTGACACACTATACGCCCAGACGGTTCGCTAAAATGCTCAGCCTTTAATTGGTAATCATCACGATATTCATATGCTGATTAGTCTGCGCGAGAACCCTAACCTAGAGGGCCTAAGGACTCTGGGAAGGGGGGGGGGGGCCCGCCCTCTACCGGATATCAATCAATGTACCTAGTCAAACGACGTCTAGCTTACATACCCATCATAGCCCTAGCCCTCGTAAGTTCAGCAGCTACTCGCAGTCGAAATTCAGGGTCGCTGTCGCTCTCTTCCGCAGCATCCATGTCCCTCACGACGTCCAAAGCGGTCCGTACAGAGTTGAGGTGCGTCGACGCCAAACTTTTGGCGTGATATGTAATTCTGCACATTGGCAGCTGCTTTGAAGAGCTTTGGTATCCTATTTTCTGAAAGCTGCATCTGACTGACTGGTTGGTTCAGAACCATTTTCATATGCGCGACTACTTCCCAAATTCTGTATGCAGAGTCGCTGAGGTAATGTCAGAAAGCATCTTGGCCTTGAAATCCCTCTTATTTGGCTGCCTAGGTATGGTGGCAAGGACACCCAAGCTAGGGAGCTGTGAGGCACAAGCGTGTTCCTCAGCCTCAGGGTTTGGCAGCCCGCATTCTGCAGTAGCCGAGATGAGATCCAAGGGCTCTAAATATGGACTTCGACGTATAGCTCTTTACCCGCATAGACAAAAATTACGAGGCGAGCTCTATAGCCACGTTATCAATGCCCGCAGACCTCCCAAGTCATTAGGACGATGCTGGAGAAGAGAGAGTCTGGCTGCAACTTGGCGGTAGTTGACGGGTTCTCCCTAGTCTGGGTTGGCGCCCAGCTCATATTATGAAATTTGTGTGGGCGCAGGGTCCGAGTCAGGGGCTCCCTTTTCCCACAGCGGCGCAGTCTTGAGCTTGTAACTCCTTGCGGATACGAGCCGTCAACTATAATATACAGGGACCAGCCGCCGAAGAAGGGGGACACAGCAACGGACTTCGGCGAACCATGGAACCAAGGCGAACGAAATTTGCGATTATGGCTGGCCAACCACCCACGCCACAGCCGCATGCTGTCGGTCGACACCTTTCGGAGCCTCCGAGCTCAATTACAGCTGCAATACTCTAGCAGGACTGGAATATGAGAAAGGTGCCGCCTCGACTCAGATCTGCCCAGTGCCTCCTGTCGCAAAGAGGTTTTCGGACTCGCGGTACTTAACCAAGCACAGCCCGCCACGATGGCCAACCCCGAGGCCGGGATTCTAGCCACAATATGGGTCCTCTTTGTCCTCTCGACGGCCTTCCTTGGCCTGCGCCTCTGGTGCCGCCATCATTACGCCGCGGGCTTTTGGTGGGACGACTGTATCTTGTCTGCCGGGTGGCTGTGCACCGTCACGGCCAACATATCAGCCTCGGTCTACCTCGCCGCGCAGCCTGACGATGGCAACTTCAGCCTCCTCTTCGCCAAGGTCGCGGGCGCCGTCGCGTGCGCGCTTGCAAAGACTGCCTTCTGCGCCACCGTCCTGAGGTTGCTAAACCCGGGGCACCACCCGGCATGGAAGTGGCTCGTCTGGTACCTTATGATGTCCTTCAACCTGGCAACCATCCTGTTGGCCATCCGCCAGTGGGCGAGACAGTGTGTGTTCGACTACGACGACGGCGACGTGCGGTTGACGAACCCGTTGGGGAGGGGCCCTTGTTGGCCGAACGGGGTTGTGACTGGGATCGCGGACTTCCACATGGCTTATTCCGCCGTGACAGAGTAAGTGCTTGCTGGTCACGAAACCGCCAGTATGATTGTTGCGGCGTTTACTGACAACGGAATCCATTAGTTTTATTCTCTCTCTCATCCCTTTGCGGTTGATCTGTCGTCTACGCCTAAGCCGCACCGAGAAAGTCGGAGCAGCCGCGGCTATGAGCTGCGGAATCTTGTAAGACCACCGCCCTTGGCACGTCTACGCTGCACAGAACTGACAATGATAATTGAAACAGAGTTTCCATCGTTCCAATGTGCAAGCTGATCATCGCGCAACGAATGCGGGGCGCCCCTGGGTTTCCAAGTAAGTTTTCATCTGTTTTTTAGGATACCATAGTTGGAACCAGAATCTAACATGCTTCAGAATGGTTCATCGTATCAATGGGCCTCGACATTGTTGAGCCTCTCTTGGCCATCGTTGCGCAGTCAATACCCATATTCCGCGTGCTCGTCCGCAACAAGGCCACAGGCTACGAGAGCTCAGGATACGCGGCCACCCTGGATGACGGGCTCTCGAGTTATGTGAGCAACCTGAAGTCAAGGGCCGAGCAGTACACGTCAGGCAGCACATCCCGCCTCAATCTTCCGAAGCTGGAGACTAGGCCAAAAGGGCGTGATGATAATTGGGAACAAACACCGAGCCCTGCTAGCCGAGACTTCAGACGGCGCAGTGTCGTGGCGTTGTACGAGTTGGAGCCTATCAGACCGTATCCGGCCGTGTCAAGCATGCTCGACTCGCAGTTCGGTGATCTGAGAGAAGAATGGGCTGCATGAGACGCTGACAAATTCGAACCCACATCAAAAAAAAAATATAAAATATAATTAATTACAATTCACGGCTCTGATAAAAACCACTGTAGCATTCAAACTCTACTTCATTACTCGGCATCCGGGAAGGTCTGCCCTTCCTAGGTCAGGTGGGTAAGTAAAGCTTTAATCCTTGAGGCCTCCTTCCCCCTGTCATCCTCGCCCTCAATAGACCTTTAACTTTTGATACTCTCCTAGCTTCTCAAAACCCCAAGCTTTTCAAGTCATTGCCCTCGGGGAGAACATCACAAACCATCAACTGTTACCATGAGGTGCCGCGCTTTCATTCGGGTTTGAGGTGAGAGGCATCTGCACAGGTATAGTATGTGACTGACCAACCCCCCACACAAGACCGTATTTGCTCTGTCCCATGCATCCTTTGGCCCGCTGGGGTTGCTGTCGAGGAATGTGAAAATGGGGAATCAGTACCATTTCTCAAGCAGCTCCCGTGAGGACGTCACTCGACCGTCCACGACAGCCTTCATGATGCTAAGGCCCTCCATCATCCGTACAGCGGTATAAGGCCGTTGTATGCCGCGGATCAGCGTCCCATGCAGTCGCGCGCTTCGTCGAATACTTCGACATGCTTGTGAACCAGATAGAGGGACTCTTAGGATCTCGTCGTAGCGTTCTCCGGTGGTACCAAGAGCATAATTGTCGACATCACCTGCTGAGTCCATTTGTCAGCCCAAATACCTGCCAACGAATTCAACTACACCGGTTTTTTTTTTTTAGGGGGGGGGGGTTTCAATCACTGGGTCTTTGAGCGTTTACGACTGTGTGAAGGGACCGCCGCAGGCTCCTTTGTTTTTAAGGGAATTGTGACCGGATTAAAAACGACACCACCTAATACCCCCTGTTGCCCATGAAGAAGTCGAGATTCTCAGTTATCCCGAGCGTATAACTAAATATTACAGATAAGAATAGTGTCCTTACCCGCCCGGGTACCAAGTACATCAAGCATAAGCAGTGTGCACTTCCAGCACCAGTCGTCCTTGGTTAAAAGGATGACAGTTTCGTGCATTCATGTCACACTGAGGATTGTTTCGGCGAGCTCTGGCCTGCCAATTGCCGTGGGCACGAACGATGCCTGGTCCCGTGGGCGGTTCGAGGAGCTCCAACTGCCAGGTTATAGGGTGCCCAAGACCAAGCGCTCCGCGCAACCGGAGCTGGTTGCGACATCTGTAGCTCCTATTTCTCTGGGCCGCGCGTGTCTCGTGATCATCTCAGGTGCCCCAGAACAGGGGTGAAAATAGAACATGCCCTCCTCAAGTAATAATAATGGAAGTTAGAGGATTTGCCTCCAGGATCTGGATGACGCCACCTATTCCGCACCCGTCACCGCTGAGATCGGCCGCCCCCACGAGCACATAAACGAGAAGGCAGTGTGAGAGCTGGCATCCAGCATCAATGGGGGAAAACCCTGCGTCCTCGAGGTTCCCTCCAGGGTAGTCGGGCGCCGGTGGCACGGCCGGATGTGCCAACTAACACGCCCGCATCCGCCTCGGTGACGATGGCGTGGGCCGTCCCGCGGCGGGAGGCATTTTGGCCCGTCCCTCGTATGTCGGCTGACATGCCGGCGTTTTCGCGACGGGGACTGTGTTCCCTCAGCGCGGAGGATGTTGCCTGGGCGATGTCCTGGATAAGGGAGATGCAGGGGGCAGGGGCGTATATGAATGACGAGCGGTTGAGGAGATTCCTGGGCCACCAGTCCGGGTGGGTTTACGCACTGCCATCGGCCAATGCAACAAACCCTTCGGGAAATAAGAGTGTAGATATCTAAGCGTGGTCGATGTCTTGTACACGCTAACTCCAAGAATACCTGGCACGCACCATGTACTGAAAATAGTCATGTCTAACTGGAGGGTTTTGGCTGACACTTCCAAACCCGGAGTACACGATTCAGGTGATAAATGATACAGAGAGCCAAAGCAACGACGAAATGGAGTATGTCCGTAATTCACGCGTTACAAGATAAAGTCCAGTAATATCCCATGCTGACCGTCCTGCCACTGCCGCCTGGGAACTCCACTAGCTGACTTGTGACATGCTGTGGTCAGCCACCGATCAATCAAATCTTGCCCCGCAATGATCGAAGCCCAATGTGCACTGTCTCAGGGCCTCCCTTGCCCATGATTGGACATGATCGCCATGCTGTAATGGGTGATACAGCATCGCTGGGTCGCACCGATACCCCGATGGATCTTGGGTCATCTAACTAGCCCTGCATGCTCCTAGATCAACCCCCAAGCAAAGCAACGAGTGCAGAACGGCTTGTGTGTGCCGAATCGAGGCACTCAAATCGACACGGGCTGCGGCTGGAACGGAGCCGGCATGCCCGACCGACATTCTGCGAGGTGCTGAGCTCAGCTTGAAGATCACATGCCGCCACAGCTGAGGTCGAGGCAGCCAGCCCGGCTGGCTGCATGAGGGTGCTGGTCCGGGTAAGACAGGAAAGCAGTGAGACTCGGGCCAGCCGTGTGTGGCGTAGTACCTTGCGGTTGGTTATAACACGCCCCTTTCCGCCTACTGGCTTGTATCCGAGTCTTCACACTCGGGCAAGCCTACGTCCACACGGAGCTGGGAACTGCGTACTCCCGTCACAGAATTGTATCCTGCCTGGAGACTCAGCAGGAATTTTCACCCACCACAGGCCCGCCCCGTCCACCTCTCGACCAAGACATGTCCCATCCAATCCCCCAGCCAAAGGGCCTCCCACTGGTGGGCAACGTCTTGGACGTCAAGCCCTCCAACACCTGGCAGTCCCTGCAGCGCCTGTCCGAGAAGTACGGCGAGATCTTCCAGATCAGGGTGCTCGGCAGCACGCTCGTGTTCGTGGCGGGCGCCGCGCTGGCCGAGGAGCTCTGCGACGAGAAGCGCTTCCGCAAGTACGTGGGCGGGCCCATCGTCGAGATCCGGCGCGCCGTGCACGACGCGCTGTTCACGGCCTACGACCACGAGGAGTCGTGGGGCGTCGCGCACCGCATCATCGCGCCGAGGCTCGCGCCCGGCGCCGTGAGGGAGCGGTGCGGCGACGTGGTCGGCTGCACGGGGGAGCTGATTGCGAAGTGGAACAAGGGGCCGGGCGGGGCCCCCGGCGGCGTCGACCTGATGGACGAGCTGAACCGCCTGAACCTCGAGGCGACGACGGCCACCATGTTCGGCAAGAGGCTCGGCTGCATCGCGGCCGCCGAGGGCCACCCCATGCTGCAGGGCATGGAGGACTCGACCTCGGAGGCCATGAAGAGGCCCACGAGGCCGGGGCTCCTGAACTGGCTGCTGTACGGCGGCAAGTTCAGGAGGTCGATCAGGACAATGCGCGAGGACTACGCCGCGGACCTCGTGTCGCACAGGAAGCAGAACCCCACTGAGCGTCGAGATGTGCTCTGGGCCCTGATGGAGGGCAAGGACGACCAGACGGGCAAGGGGCTCACGGAAAGCCAGGTCATCGACGAGATAGTGAGCATGCCCATCGGCAGCTCCACGGCGCCCTGCCTGATCGGCACTGAGATATACTACCTCGTGCAGAACAAGGAGTGCATCGCGAGGGCAAGGGAGGAGCTGGACCGGGTCGTGGGCCCGTGGCCGGGCAGGGCAGGCGAGGGGGCCGCGCAGATAACAGCCGAGCACCTCCCACAGCTCAAGTACATCGAGGGCGTCGTCCGCGAGTCCCTGAGGCTGAGCTGTGCCGCCCCGGGCTTCAACATCGAGCCGCTGCCCCGGCCCCGGAAGCCGAGCGGCGACGCGGACAAGAGCCCCGTGCTCCTGGCCGGGGGCAAGTACCAGATCGCGCACGACCAGCCCGTGATCCTCGTCCTGGCGGGCGTCAACCGCGACCCTGCCGTGTTTGACGAGCCCCTGGCCTTCAGGCCCGAGCGCATGATGGGCCAGCCGTTCGAGGACCTGCCCCCCGGCGTGAAGAAGTGGTACGGGAGCGGGAAGCGGGAGTGCATCGGGAAGCACTGGGCGTGGCAGTTCAACATGGTCGTCACGGCGATGCTGGTCCGGGAGTGTGACTTCGAGATGGTGGATCCGGGCTGGAGGTTGGATGGACATCAGGACGGCTGGTTCAATTACAGACCTGTCGGTTTTAAAGTCAGAGTCAAGCCAAGGACATCGTGATGTGTCAAGAGGACGTCAAAATCGGGCTGAAGCACATTGCTCCAAGTGTCGGGGGTTGGGACGAGATTCAAAGCGGATGGTTCATCATGTTCACACGGTTGCCAAGGGCCAACGGATTGGGTTGAATGAGGCTGTAACCCCTTGAACAGATTGATTGTCGTTGGGGCCCACGAGTTTACGCCATTGTAAATCAACTACAATATATGATTGAACCTGAACCGATGACAGACCGCATCTAGTCCTGCTTGCTGAACATGTCCTGAACTTGCGCGTCACTGGCACTGCCACCGTCTTCGTCAAGGACGTGGCCCTCCTCGGGAGGGGTGACTCCCCACTTGGCAAGCTCCCGACTTGTGAATGTGCCGTAGTAGTCCACTTCGTCATGCTCGCCTACGCCAGAGACCGGGAAGAGTTTGTTCAGAATGAAGAAGATCGTCGCGCTGACAAAAGACGCCTGTTGGGCTGTATCAGTATCACGAGACGTACATGATGCTGGAGTACTGCGTACACTTACCAATGAGGAAAGCCATGTAGTACAGTTGGTACAATGCCTTCTGCCCGTCCGTATTCCCTCGGGCTGTCAGTACCAGGCCACCTTCCGTGGGAGCCCAGCCACACGGCCAGGCCACCAGTGCTCTCCAGTTTGCCCCATGGAAGTACCAGTATGATGTGTCATGTGTGCGGTATAGTTAAGTGGCTGAGGCGGATCTTGCCTCTCTAGAGCACCAGGAAATCGGTCGCCATAGTGCCAACAATTGGGCTCAGGAAGACCGAGAATGAACTCAGGACGCTGACAAAGGTCGTCGCCCTGTTGATGAGCTGCCAGGGCTGGCAGATCCAGGCTGCCGAGAAGGTGATGATGGCGCCGCGGCGGATGTCGATATAGCGAGGAAACGGCAAGGTCAATGCCTCCGGCCACGGCACTGCCACAGAGGTTCTCGAAGCATGCTGTCAGTGCGAACCCAAAGGCAAGGAAGAATACCCCAGCTCTTGCCCTGGACGACCCGTGTCCATTGTCCATCATCACCATCAACAAGTACGGGAGGTTCCAGTAGACATCACCATAGATCGTCTGAGAAGCCGCAGTAGTAACTAGACCAATGAAAGAGACGAGGACGCCGACATCCCACGCAGACAGGATCGTGCCTCCGACATAGTGCCTCGGGCCCTTTGCATAGCGACCAAAATCGCTCGAGTTGGTGATACCCGCGGCGACGCCCCCCCCCCCCCCCATCTGATTGACGCCAGCCATCATCAGCCAGGACGAGTTCCTCCACCCGCCAGGCACGTCCTGCCCCCTGCGCCATCAGCGCCCCGACGCCCCCGGCCGTGGCCAGCGCCCAGGCCATCACGCAGAGCATCCCGGCGTGGGCTCTGTGGTAAAGCAATGAAGATACATATAAGACCCGACCGCCGCATTCGCGAATGCGCCGGTGAGATTGCAGATGGTTAGTACGGCAGGCTTCCGTATTATCAACTCAAGGATTTGTTTTTGACTGTGATTCCTTACCTGTTGCAAGGCCGACTGTCCTCCGAATCAAGTGCGATACGCGTCACAAGTCCCACTCAGAACTGATGAGATGCTATCAACAGCGGGGATAAGTCGACCAAAACGATAAATTAGTATCCACCTAAAGCTTTGATGGCCTTGTAGTATTTACAAAGACGGACTTGATGTTTGAATAGGCAGAGAGGCCTGCCTCACCCAATTCTCTACCAATGCCGCTCTGCTTCACACCACCAAAAGGAATCCGCCAGTCGCTATCATTGCTCGAGTTGATCCACACCATGCCAGCCTGGATCTTCTTAGCCACGGTATGGGCACGTGCCAGGTCGGTGGTAAACAACGCGCTCCCCAGGCCGTACTGGCTATTGTTGGCGAGGGCCAAGGCCTCCTCCTCGGTCCCAAAGCGGGAGATGACAACAAACGGGCCGAAGACCTCCTCCTGGAAGATCCTCATGTGCGGGGTGACGCCGGTGAAGACGGTGGGCTCGACAAAGAAGCCCTTCCCGGCGTCGGACGCGAAGGGCTTGCCTCCGAGCTCGAGCCTCGCGCCCTCCTTCCTGCCGATCTCGGCATATGCGAGGACCCTGTCGAGCTGGGCCTTGGAGACCTGAGGCCCCTGGAACGTGCTCTCGTCGAATGGGTCTCCGACCTTGGAGATCTTGGTCACCTGCTCTAGGAACTTTGCCAGGAACCTGTCGTACACCGCGTCCTGGACCAGGATCCTCGACGTTGCGGAGCAGACCTGGCCCTGGTTCGACATGATGCCCGCGTGGGCCCACTGGGCCGCCAGGTCCAGATCTGCGTCGTCGAACACGACCAGCGGGCTCTTGCCGCCCGTCTCGAGCGTGATGTTCTTGAGGTTGACGCTCGCCATCTTCATGATGTGCCTCGCGGTGGCGGTCGAGCCGGTGAAGGCGATCTTGTCGACGTCCGGGTGCGAGGTGAGGGCCGCGCCGGCAACAGCCCCGAGGCCGTTGACGATGTTAATCACCCCGGGCGGGAACCCGGCCTCGGCCACGAGGCTAGCGAAATATAGGATTGAGAGCGGTGTCTGCTCTGCTGGCTTGAGGACCACGGTGTTGCCGCAGGCCAGGGCGGGGCCGAGTTTCCAGGCCGCCATTGCCAATGGATAGTTCCAGCTGTTTGTCCAAAATTCGTGAGCCCCACTTTCAGCCCCAAGGGCCCAATAAATATCACGAGCGTGGCATTATGAATGAAAGGGGGGCGAGGACTACCCTGATGAGCTCCCGCTCACAGGCGATCTGACGGGATGATCTGGCCGCATACCCCGACTGGCTCTCGGACAGTATAGGCAAACCTGTTGGGCGTCGTCTCGATGACTTGCCCAAATACCTTATCCGCAAAGCCAGCGTAATACCTCAAGGTCTCGACCGCCTCGGTCAGGTCGTCGTTGAGCGAGACTGAGTACGGCTTCCCGTTGTCCCAAGTCTCTATCGTGGCCAGGGTCTCCCGGTGCTCGTCCATGAGCTGGGCAAGACGCCCGAGGAGCTTGCCGCGGTCGGTGGCAGGCAGATCTCGCCAGCTTGGATGCTGAAATGCCTCCCGTGCTGCTCGCACAGCCTTGTCGACATCCTGGCTCGTTGCTGCAGAAACTGAGACGATTTCTTGCTCGTTCCTATTCCAGAGTGATGTTAGCAACAGATGCTGCGGGACTGAGCGAAGGTGGATGCACCCTACGTAGGATTGATGCTAGCTATCTTTCCACCATCCGAGGATGCCACCCATTTGTTGTTTATGAACAGTCCTGTTGGTTGGAGGTATGTTCGCCCGTTGGGGGCAGTGAGCTCTATTGAGGCCATGGGGGACCGTCAAGAGGGAGTCAATCTGTATACTCGGGCTTAAGCGAGTGTGACCTTCCTGTGTGATACAAAACAATTCCAATTGAACGATGAATGGCGAAGGCGTGGGTTTTGGAGCGGTGTGGCCACTGGATCTTGGGGACCAACGCTGAAGGCCACGTCGAGTTTTGGATATGTATTCCTTCTAACTTTGAATGGAACCAAATAGGAAAGTAAATGCGGCGATAGACTATCTAGGAATGAGTTCCCCCATACCCATGCATGAGGCCGACGCTTCACACATCATGGTAGGCGAAGATGGCTCTATGTTCGTGTCAACTCTAGCCCGTGCGAGGGTCGTTAGCGTCTTGCCCTCCTACCATAGGGCGGGCATACACAGTTAATACCTAGCCTTAACAAGATAGGAAAGAAAATCGACCATGTTGCCGTTGTGTGGTGATAAGCTGTCGGCGGGTCAGCGTCGGCCCGGAAGAACTCGGGAGTTAGGCTGAGATTATGCCAGCAAAGTTGTCGCCGGCCCAAACGGGAAAGAAATTCGGCCAAAGCTTGATCGTGGGCGCTTATCACGAGACTTTTACCCCGCAACTCGAATCTTCCAATCACGCCGGCGTGTACGTAAATTAGAACTAGCAAGTAGGTAGACTACCCTATCCGCCACAACAACCACGCCAGTATTAGCCAGTCGTAACTGAGGGTGGCGAAGAAAGATAGAGAAGCCAGGGATGTCTCAAGCGCGGCCTTGAGACGAGTTGGGAAAAGCAACGGAATATAGGTACCTAGGTAGCAAGCCAGCGTGCTCTTTGGGTCTGGAGAAGGCGACGGCAACTGATCTTGGACGATGGCTGCCGCACCTCCAACCGAATAAAGCGTTCTCCCATGTTGAGTGTATCCCTTTGGAATAACTAGTAAACGCCACGGGCGAAGACTCAGAATGAAGCGCGCCACTGGGTCTGGTCGAAACTACAGATCAGGCCGCCCAAGATGCACGCGAGCTCACCTACTTCGGCCACGAGTAGGCACTCTCATGAAAGTTCAGCATACCGAGCATGCTATTCATCGCCATATCCGTCCTGGGCACCTACTTGGTTTCATTTTTAGTCCCGTCACAATCCCCCCCTCTTTTCTTTTCTTTTTTTTTTTTTTTTAAAAAAAAAAAAAAAAAGCTGCGGTGGTCGCTTAATACAGTCATAAGCGCTCAAAGACCCAGTGTTAGATAAGAAATACAATACTGATAACAACACAATAGTTTGGCCCTCTAGTTACCTACGTAATGGTGTACATAGTATGATTATCTAGTTAATGTGTACTGCACATTGCTAGTATCTTCTTTTTCTTGCCAATCAAAGCTAACCCGGTCCCTGCCGATATGCACGGTGTAGTCGCCATCTCTGGGGTCACCGTTGGTTGTCACAGTGGGAATTTGTGTGTTCGAGGGCAGTCACACGTGTTTGGCTACACACGACGCAGCGCTGCGTATTATCAAGGCGCGGAACGGGGAGCTTGTCCTTTCACCCGTATCGCCCCAGGAAGGTTGTGGTGTGTGCTCCATGCTTTGAAATATCTAGTATATAATCCTTTCTTACTAGATTTGGAAGGCTGCGATGCCGATATACAAGTGAATAAATAATTGAGACGCATCGATTGCCCACGTCACGTTGACCGCACAGTCGGGTCCGATAACGTGTGGGGAAGCTCCCTGTGTACCAGGACCAGCCCATTATGCGCGTCGCGCATATCGAGGGCCTAGTCGCTTTGGCTTGAAGGGCACAGTGGTCGATTTTCTTGCCCGATCCGGAATGTACAGCCCCCATGTGCGAGTCAAGGCGCGGCACCGTCTCCGGTCCAGTCCCGATCCAGCGTACCGAGTCCCGACTCGCACAGGCCAGAGGGATGCTGGGCCAAACCTTATGTCGAAGGGTCTTGCATCAGGGTAGTTTGGGTTGCACGGATGGCGAGATCCTCACCGAAGTGGTTCACCGTTAGTCGGCAATGTGATCCTGGTGAATCGGCTTGTGGACCCCCAGCTAGAATTTAGTGTCCATGATATCGCCCACGGTTGAGTCTATCTTAGGGCGAATTAATGCTGTCACAGGTTCCCTGCAGCAGCTAGACCCAGTATCATCCCGAGTTATCCATACAAGCACGTGGAATGATTCTGGCTATAAGTACAACGAATAAGTAAGTGGGCATGGTCGTGGATTCTTTCTGCCCTGCTTCCCCCAGGTCTTATATTAGACATCTTCAAACCAGTCGTTAAATTCCAACTTGTATCGTTTGCGCACCCTGGCCAACGTCAACCAGCCCTTCAGGCACAACTGGGACACCAACCTAACTTCTAAGCTATCAACAATCGACCTTGGTCGACTCCCACCAGGACACCCGTATGGCACAGTCGCTCAGTCCAGAAAGCCGTCACCATGATTCCAGACACCTCCTCCATAACCGGCTACACCATCTTCCGGGAAGAGCCCAGCGACGCCGCTCCAGACCTGTCCCAACAACGCCCAGTACACCCTCTTGGTAAGTGCAGAGGCCACGCCACCCGCGACAAGTGAGGTGGATGCATAATGGCTCAAACGGAGACGCCGAGCTGACCCGAGACCTATGTGTAGATCAGCTATCGATCGAAGAGATCCGGCGTGCTGCAAAGCTCATCAAGGAGTATGCCAGCCCAAAGGCGCTGAAATTCAACTGCATCAGTCTGCGCGAGCCCAAGAAGAGTGAGTATGCAGCCTTCAAGTCAGGCAGCGGCCCTCGCCCGGACCGTCGTGCCTTTGCAATCGTCATCGAGCGTGGTCCTTCGTCGCAGATCTCCGAGGTTGTCGTCAACCTGAAGACGTCTCGAATCGAGACCTGGAAGGATGTCACGGACGTTGGTCCGCCCCTGACCCTGGAGGACCTAGACGTCTGTGAGGCCGTCGCCCGAAAGGACCCGCGTGTCATCGCGGCGTGCCGCGAGCTCGGCATCCACGACATGTCAAAGGTCTTCATCGATGCGTGGGCCATTGGCTTCGACCACCGCTGGGGCACTGAGCGCCGACTGCAGCAGGGTATTCCCTACTACCGTAACTCTCCTGGCGACAACCAGTACGCTCACCCTCTTGACTTCACCGTTGTCCTCGACACCGAGAAGGAGGAGGTCTTGTCTGTCGACGTCCGGCTGGTGAACGGCGAGCGCACCAAGGTGCCCCTGGAGGAGCACAACTACATGCCTGCCTTCATCGGCAAGGACTACCAGCCGGGCAGGCTCAAGCCCATCGATATTACGCAGCCTGAGGGTGTGTCCTTTCGCATGTCCGGAAGCGAAATCTTCTGGGCGGGACTGAAGATGCACATCGGCTTCAACTATCGCGAGGGCATCGTGCTCTCGGACGTGCGCATCGACGACCCCTACGAGGGCCGCGAGCGCAGCCTCTTCAACCGCCTCAGCGTTGTCGAGATGGTTGTCCCGTACGGCAACCCTGATCCTCCTCACCACCGCAAACACGCCTTCGACGTGGGCGAGTACGGCACCGGACTCATGACCAACTCTCTGAAGCTTGGGTGCGACTGCAAGGGTGTGATCCACTACATGGACGCCATCATGGCGGTGGGCACCGGGGAGGCGGCTGTGGTTAAGAATGCAGTCTGTATCCACGAGGAGGATAATGGTCTGCTCTACAAGCACACGGATTTCCGTGACGGCACCGTCATCTCGGCCCGAGACCGCAAGCTCATCATCTCGCAGGTCATGACAGCTGCCAACTACGAGTACGGTTTCTATCACACGTTCACCCTCGATGGTACCTACAAGCTGGAGATCAAGCTTACGGGCCAGCTGAACACGTACTGCATGCACCCCAGCGAGACAGCCGCGCCGTACGGCACCGAGGTCGCGCCAACCATCACCGCGCACAACCACCAGCACATTTTCTCCCTGCGCGTCGACCCGGAGGTGGACGGCCCAAACAACTCAGTCGTGCAAAACGACGCCGTCCTCTCCGACGACCCCCTCGGCTCGGCCGGCAACCCGTACGGAAACGGGTTCTACTGCAAGAAGACGCCCCTCCGGACGGCCCTCGAGGGCGCCGCCGAGTACACCGCCGAGACGAGCCGGTCCTGGGACATCATCAACCCCAACAGCACCAACACCAACACCAAGAAGCCCGTCGCCTACAAGATCCTCAACAGCAGCTGCCCGAAGCTCCTCGCCAAGCCGGGCAGCATGCTCTGGAAGCGCGCCGGCTTCGCGCGCAAGGCCCTCTGGGTCGTGCCCTACAGGGACTACGAGCTGTACCCGGCCGGCGACTACGTGTGCCAGTCGAGCGGCGAGGAGGGCCACCCCTTCAACCCGACCGTGGTGGACTGGGCCGCCAAGGACGAGCCCATCGAGAACACGGACATCGTCTGCTACGTGCAGTTCGGCCTGACGCACTTCCCGCGCACCGAGGACTACCCCCTCATGCCGGCCGAGCCGGTCAGCGTCATGCTCAGGGCCTCCAACTTCTTCCGCAAGAACCCGGCGCTGTGGGTGCCCCCGTCCGCGTTCGACGGCGACAAGACGTCCAAGAATGCATTTCCCGGGCCGGGCGGGTCTGCTGCGCCGTGCTGCGGCAACAGGGACAGCAAACTCTGAAGCGTGGGTTATGCAACGGTCAAGGAGACATGGCAATGATCACTACCAGTTAATAGACTCCCACTTAGGCAACTGCATTTGAACTAAGAAGAGAATTACTTATATATTCGAAATACATAAGTACCTTGAAGCCAGAAACAGGTAAAGGGTGAAGGACTTCAGTATTACTTTTGCCAAGACTGCCCAATGTCACATATTTAAGTAACTGAATTCAATGATTCACGTGCTAACTAGTTATGTGATATGAAAACTGTAACTTTCAAAAGCTATGTACTGTTATTTAACGCCCACAAGTCAGTCGGTTAGAGGCCAACGACAAAGAAAAGCGAATGGACACTCGGGCATGAAGCTCAAGCAACACAGAGAAGTAAAAAAAAAAAAGAGAGAGAGAGAGAGAGAGAGAGAGAGAGAGAGAGAGAATACACTCCATTTTGCCCACTCAGGCCTGCATCACCAGCTGCCCACACCTCAGCCAGGCGGCCGCCTACTCCGCAAGCTTAAAGGTGCCGAAGCCCTCCGGGATGTCAGCAGCCGACGCGCCGGCCCTCCCGAGCTCAAGAAGCTCCGCGACGGGCAGCTCGGCCTCGGCGATGGCGGTGTAGTTGTAGCGGGTCCCGTCGGCGAGGTACACAACATCGGGCCGGACGCAGCTGGCCGCCTCCTCCTCTCCCCCCCCCCGGGGCCGCCACGGGCCAGCATCTTGCGGCTGTTGAAGCCGTACCCCAGCCCTCCGAACGGCCTGTTGCCGAGGCACACGTAGTCGCGCGCGGCGCTGTCCTGCTGCTCGCGGACGGGCGTGCCCGGCACTGGAGGACCCGCGGGGGATGCCCGGAAGGAGCCGCTCGACAAGAAGGTGCCCGCGTTGACGCTGCAGCACGTGTCCGGGTTGATGCCCTAGCAGATGGCGCCGCCGCCGCCGGTGCTGCACCCGCCTCGAACTCGAGGTGCAGGTCGACGGCGGTGGCGGCGGTGGCGAGGATGCTGGTGACGAGGGTGAAGGGCTTCATGTTGGCTGGTCTTGGGGCTTCTTGCGAGAGAGTAAGAGCTGGAGGATTGCTTGATGTGCTGGAGTAGCTGCTTTGCTGCTGGGGCGAGTGGAGATGCTTGGGAGGGATGGAGAGAGGAAAGGTTCAAAAGGTTTTCAAGAGAGACCGGAGCTCAGTCTTTTATGTTCTGCGAAAGGCTGTTTGTTGCCATGGGCTTCTTTTTGACTCTGTACCAGCCTTGTTGTCTGCTTCCCTGTGCTCTGCCCTCAAGTGCTACTCCAGATGCTTCGTTCACGCCATCGTTTCCAGAGCCCGAGGTGTGGCTTCTGCGCAGCACAACCTTCTCTGCAACCTTCTTGGTCCTTCGTTTTAGTGTGTCGTTTCCAGAGTCCGAGGCTACCGGGCTTCCCATCCTCGTCCCCTCGCTTGTGATGTTGATGACTTAGGAGAGTAATTCGTTATTGCACGGCGCTAGCTTTCAGGTCTGTCAGATTCAGGTAGTATTATAGTAGTCTTCCAGACGTTCTTGTCATCATTCCAGCTTACTATTCCATTCAATTTAGCAACTGATTGTTCATTCCTTTGTTTCCAGAGTCCGAGCTTTTAGGCAATCGTATCTTCTCTACTATCTTGCGAATTACAAGCAGAGTAATCTTGATGTATTATTGGGCTAGCGGTTGGGCCCATGCAGTTGATACTACAGTTCTACCAGTCTTTTTACATATTGTCGGATAATTTGAGCATAGTTGCCGGTCAATCGAATGTTATGTAACTTTAATGAACGTACATTCCTCCGTTTCCAGAGTCTGAGACTTCTAGCATCCCACCCTCTGGTCCGAACAAGGAGGACCTTTCGGGTTCTTCGTCTATTCGATTTTGGAATATGTGTTGAAGATATTGATTTGGAGTAACAGGGTTGCTCTTGGCAGGTGTCGTTCTCAATCCGATCACAATCCCTTTTCTGAAAGATAAAATAGTAAATTAATAAACTTTGAAGAGCGGGGGGGGGGGGGCGGCGGTCTTAGATCTAACATTTTGGAGTTGAGTCTGCTATACGGCTTTAATTGAGTGACTGACGTGTTAATACCAGGGGGTGCTTGCTGACAGACCGCTCTCCTGCCTTCTAACAGGACTCTGACGACCCGGAATCCTGCGTTCTGTTACGCAGACATGTAGCGAGGTGCGGTGGATCAATTAGGTGGCGGGAGGTCGGCTACGGCTACAGTGCGACCGAAAAAGTCTTGGGACACTCCCGCAGATCCCACCCACCCCCACAACCACCACCCAACTTCAACGACGCGTAGAATTACGAGGAAATTAGTTAAGGACTATTAACTTATATCATATTACTCATTAGAGTCTTCTGATTAATATTTTGTATAGCTTCCCCTGCATCTACAGACCGCTTCCAATCTCCACTTGAGTGATTGAATGATATTATCAATCTTGCCCTAATCTATTGCCCACCACGCCGCCTTCACGCATTAACTAAAATATGCCATATTAGCCCCATTTCGAGTTAATTCCCATAAATTCGGGTATCATTTATTTATCTCTACTTTAAGAAGCTTCCAGATATTCTTGATTGGGTTTAAATCAGGTAACTGTAAAGGCTAATCTATTAGAGAGATTCCATATGCTAGAATAAAGAATTGCACTACTTCTATAGTGTAAATTCGAGTGTTATCTTGCTGGAAGTTATATATCCCATCATAATAAGGAAGAAGGGCCTCTTGCAAGATCTTTAGGTATGAATTTATAGTGTATCCATTACATCTAGCCTCTGGATCTCTTTTTATTATAATAAGGTTACTCTAGCCACCTAACTAAATGGCACCCTATATTATTATAGAGATTATAGGCTTTATATTAGCTTTTAAGTTGACTTTTTACCTATGATATTGCTAGTTAGAGAAGCCTTAAACCCACTCTAAAGGTTTGAAGGGATAGTTCTAGATGCTGCACTCATTAGAGAAGATTGCCTAAAAGGGGGGATATTGTAAGTGGAGGAGGCATGCAAGCTGATATTTTAGGGCAAACTTTAAATACTAATCCTTAGTAAACACTCTATATTATAATGCTATAACTTGGCCTAATAATAGTAAAGCTTCTTATCTTCTTCTAATAAAGGTATCTAGTGTGTAGCTTGCTAGTAATTAATATAAATTAACTTTAAGGTGGCATAAATTATATTATTAGATATATTAATACCTAGCAACTTCTGGATCTCATTATATAGCAAACGGTCTTCTTTAAGGATAAGTAACTTTAACTGGTAAATAGAGCGGTTATTAAAGTATCTGGGATAACTACTACATGGCTTAGGAGAAATTTTCCTATTGCATTACTATTTATCTTTCTTCTAATAGATTATTAACCTCATAATGCTGGTTTCATGATAAATTTAAGTTAGGGTTTTATCCTTTATTGACGCGCTTAAAACTGCACCGATTTAAGCTAGAGTAAGTTTATAAGAAAACCCACGGTTTAAAGTTATCTCCCCAAGAAACAAGCGCTTGTAAGGAGGCATGGTAGTTGCAGGAGAGAAGATTGAAGTTTTGGGTGGGTGTAACGCGAAAACGCATTTTGCACTATGGGGACGCGAGTGTCCCAAGACCTTTTCGGCCCCACTGTACTTAATTGCCCACGATAGCTAGAAGAATCAACAACCGCGTATCTACCATTTGACTGCACCCTAAGGTGACTCCCACATATAATGCTATTTAGGCTAGCAGTATTATTAAAGGCTTTAATAACTATTTGCAGTATAGTGTCCATGTTTATAATACAGCTAATTTCCGTAGTTAGAATATTATATATTTTTTAAAGACGATATATAGCCTCTTAGCCTTTCTAATTACCTAATATACTTTTATTAGCATCTCTTTATATAAAATGCCTAGGATGTTTATATTATTTTAGAAGTCTTTAGATACGAAATCTATTACTATATTATATAATATTCAGGCTGAAAATAATTCTATATAAAGAATAATATATTAAGTTTAATTAAGGGAGAATCTATACTAAAGGTAAGAATATTACCTATATATGAAAGGGATAAGTAAACTAGCTATATTAAGTAGACCCCTATATAGAAGATGCTTCTTAATAATATATTATATAGTAGGCTCAAGGTACTTATATAGCCTTAATGCTAAAGGCTTTATATAATCTATTTATTGCTATTTAAGTTAAAGATCCTAAGAAAAAAAATGTTAATACCCTAAATATATGAATTAAGTAATAGATAAAGAACCTATTAAGAATATTAATATTTATATTCTTGAACTTTATATAAATAAAGCTATATACCTTTATTAATAATTCCTTTTTTAATAATGAGGATCTTAGTTTATAGCTTATTTTCATTATTATAGTAGATGTAGAAGTAGATTATATAAATACTATCTCTAAAATTAAAGGTAATATTATGTATTAGAGCTTAACTAAGTATAAAAGATTTATATAAAGCATTCTAATAAGTAAACTCTATAGCATAATCGCTAGGTTTAATAACAAGATTATTCTTAATATAACACTTAACTAGATAATAAACTCCCTAAATATACTATAAATTCTAATAGTTTTCTATTTAAACTTAGAATCTTTATATAAATACTTAATTAGGCTAAATATA